>CM071925.1:54627675-54939678 GCA_016081115.2 Rehmannia glutinosa | reverse complement strand
TGTGATTTTGGAGGAACTTGGGGGCGTGTGAGGAGTACAGTTCGGTGTTGGGTCTTGCTAGGTCTAGAGGTGAGTAATAAGGTTTAGAGGGAGGGGGTGAATAAACCTTACATGTAGGTTCTAAGGGGGTGTAAGTAAGGTTTAGAAGGGGTTGAATAAACCTTTACAAACTTTTCGATTTTTAGTCCTTTTAAAATATTACGGTGTTAATCTGGACAACTAAGTCCTTGAGGGAACTGACTAAGTTGGTTATTGCGGGTTAGACACTCCTTGATTTCGGTAAATTTGTTGATAGAATAACTCAACTATTTAACTACGAAACTTAACTTGGTGTGTTGAGTTTTAGCGGAAGACTTAACACCCTTTGATTTGTTTTTAAACTTATTTTAACAACGATTTTAGCACTTGGTTAATTATCGAGTTGAATGACAAATTATCTCAGATATAAGTAAGTATGCGAGAAATGAAAGTGTTGAAATGTAAATGTCACAAATGATTTTTATAGAGGTTCGAAGATGGGGTAATTCTTCTAATCCTCTCTTTCTCCAACTCTAGAGGAATCCACTAAGTAATGATCGGCTCACAAAGTGGTTATCGGTCTAGAGACAAGTCTTGATCACACAACTGACTTGCTCCTTGGACTCGATCGGGAGATGCCTTGGTTACCAAAATGGCTTCTCGTCCGACTCGGCTTGTCCCTTATTGGGACAAGCTGCGCGCTGCTACTTCAACTCACTTTCTCAAGATTCTTGGATTTGATCACGAAGCCCTCCAATAACTTGAGACTGGATTCGACTTGACAATCCTCCTTGGAAAGTAGACCCTTTTGATTCTTCAAAAATTTCCTCTTCAATAGTTTGAAGTTGTCTTTCCTTCACTGGATTTGTGTTGGATTGATTTCTTCGAGATTTAGGCTTGAGGATTTTGCTTAAATATCTTGAGAATATTTTGCAGGTTACAGTTTGAATATAGCTTGATTTCTCAGGTGTGCAAGGTAACCTTTTCTCAATGTGTTTCCTCAGCCTTTTATAGTGATCTTTCAAAAATCGTAGTTGAGCAGAGAGACGATTTTCAAAAGACATAGTGTTCGTTGGCTTGTCTTTTCTTGGTCTTCAATCTTGAGATGTAGACCTTTCCTCGTATTAAATGAATGTTCAACTTTTGATTCGACCACGAGGTGCGATGCTTCCCATTGGTTTATTCCTTTTGCAGCAGGACGAACACTTTAAGACTGGCGGCATGGAAGTATTACTTATTTAAGTAATGTTCTTGACTTACGTACAAATGCATTCTTCCGATTAACTCCTTTTTTGCGAGATGCCTTTTTCCCAGGTGACTTTAGTACCGCTTCAATCATTGAAAGACTCATCTGTCACTTCAACTTGTGACATGGCTTCTTGAGTTGACTTAATCGACTCTTCATACATTGTTTCTCGGTACATTGCGTTTGCCGATCGAGTCCTTGATCTTCTATGTTGGCCATATTCAGCTGTTCCTCAGCGGAGTCTTCACTTCACTTCTTCAATTGACTTCTTGTATTTCCAGGCATAGCTGATTTGACTCATCTCATCCAGCCCTATCTATTACAATGAAAGATACAAGGAAAATGGGGTGCCAACATTTTAATCTAAGTTTTACATGGCATTCATCAAAATCTACAAAAATAATTTTTCAACAATTTCCCCCTTTTTGATGATGCCAAAACTTAAAAACATTAAGCAAAATGTAAACAGCACAGATACATACAAACAATGCGAAATAAAGAATGTATGCGTTGAATCAATCATTTATTGATCATAGCATTCTTGTCCTTTACACAGCTGTTTACAAAGTGTATCAGAGCATATTTAAATCTAAGCAAATTACAAGCATCTATGATAAGATACAAGTACAAAGTGAGAAATTGCAAAACACTTTATTGAATGTATAGATGACTTACACGTAAATGTATTTACAAAAGTAAAATACATGAAGTGGAGGTGCAGTAACTAAAACTCCAAAACATATAAAAATGCAAGGCAATCATCCAAGTATCGCAATTTACTTGTTTGCTTTAATGAAAGCTCAAGCCTATGTTAATTTGAAAATAAAATGAAAAGAAACAAATTGGCATTTTTACGGATATCGAATAAGCTATTTACCCTGGATCTTTAATTGATTATTAACACAATCGTTAAACATTAATTTGCGGCATCGGATAGTAGGAAGATAAGGAGAGGGGCGAACCTTGAATGTGAAGGTATCGACAGTAGCAAATAGCGATGGTGACGACGACGGTGGGAAAGATCGGCGGTGGGATGGAGGGAGAGATATTAGGGATTAAGTGCGAGATGAGTGTGAGGGTTCGCGGGAATTTTAGATTTAGATAGATTCCACTGATTTTATTTCTAATGACACAATATTAGCAACGACAAAAAAAAAATCGCCTCTAATGACATCACTTTAACGACGACTTTTTTGGATATTCTGTCGGTGTAGGTTTGTTGAGCCGAATTTTTTACGCAAATTTTTAGCAATGATTTGTTGTTGCTAATTCTAACCTTTTGCAACCACAAGTGTCGTGACAAATAATCCTGTCCCAAAACACCCTTTTTCCAGTAGTCGATGCCTACACAATGGATATTATTTAGTTTTTCTTGAAAATTGTTTATCTCCAATTAATTGGTGAATTTTGTTTTCTTTGTAAGGCAATATCGTTGAGCAAAATACAAGTATGAAAGATTCTTTTATTTATATTTTTTTTTTCAATTTTTTGAAAGTGGTAAGTTGTATGATTTGTTCTTTCATTTTTCTTATATTCTTCCAGACTTTGTTTGATTTCGGAACTTGGTGAGGAAATCATTATAATTTTTTTTTCTTCTATCCTTTTTTTCCCCTTCTAGTGACGAAAAGAAAGATCCTTCAAACATTTTATAAGATGTTCGATGATTTATAAGATGTTTTAAAAATATTTGATAAATTTTTAGCAGATGTTAATTAAACTTCCAAAAAAAGATATTAGGATCTTTCACATGGAGAGCTGTACGAGGAGATCTATATGGATCAATCTTTGGGTTTTCAACAAATAAAGCAAGAGCGCAAAGTATATCGCTTAAAACGCGTTCTATTTATAAATTTGAAAAAACAATCGTCCGGACAGTGGTACCATCGATTCCATCGAGCTATCATCGATATGAGCTTTACGATGATCGAGGAAGACCATTGTGTGTATGTCAAGAGAAGTGGAAGGAATTTTTTGATACTCTCACTATATGTGGATGACATTTTATTGGCTGGAAATGATATGGAGATGATTGTCGCCACTCAGAAATGGTTATTCTCTACTTTTGAGATGAAGGACATGGGAAAAACTGAGTACATACTTGGTGTTAAGATATACCGGGATCGTTCTAGAAAACTCTTGTGTTTATTTCAAGAGCCTTGTTTGTTTATGTTTCCAATGGCCTCTTTCCAGTTTCCAACTATACATAAAAGTGGAATCATGTTTGTTCATAAAATTTCCAATGGAAATCATCATTTTCATTTTCTATTTTTCACATAAAACAACATCTCAAACCTATAATTTCTATTCTCAAACCTATACACTACCCTACATCACTCATCATTACTTATCAATCACTATTTTCATATTTTAACCCAATTATATATGTGGGACCCACCATTATCAACTTTATCTACTTAAAATATTACTATTTTTAAATTATAACTATCTAATGGGACCCACCAACTATAATCTTACAAATATAATATTATATATTTAAATTAAAATATTGAAGTGGACCCTACCACTACAAACTTTTCAATTATTATATACATAAAATAATATTTCAAAATTACTCAAACCAAACACAATCTTATTTCCAACCCTACATAAAATACATTTCAATTCATTCATCCAAACACAATCTCAATTTCCACACGAAAACCAATAAATTCTCAAAATTCTATTTCCAGCTCCAGAAACTGGAAATGGACCATGGAAATATAAACAAATAGGCCCTTACATCAAGAGAATTCTAGAATGTTTTTGTATGGAAATACTAATCCCGTTGAGACCCATGGACAAAAATTGTGTTCTTAGAAAAGAATTATGCCCTAAAATAGAAAAAGAAAGGGAACACATGGCTAAGGTTCCATATGCAAGTGTGGTCGGGAGTTTGATGTATGCAATGATATGTACTCGACCGGATATGCTTTGTAGTTGGAATAATGAGTAGATATCAAAGTAATCTGGACGTGACCATTGGGCTATTGTCAAAAGGATACTTAAATATTTGAAAGGAACAAGTGATCTTACTTTGTGCTACCATGGAGGTAGTTTGAAACTAATTGGCTATAGTGATGTCGATGGATCAGTGGTTAAAGATGAGCGCAAATCCACATCAGGATATGCATTCTTATTGGGAGGTGTCGCTATCACTTAGTGTAGCAAGAAGCAACCTTGTATCTCTTTATCCACCATGGAAACTGAATATGTTGCTTGTACATCAGCAGTCCAAGAGGCAATCTGGTTAAAAAGATTTCTTCAGAGTCTGCACATTACGACGCATATTGATGATGCAGTTGTTGAGTGATAACACATTTGCACTAGCATATGCTAAGGATCCCAAGTACCATGGGAGGACTAAGCATATTGACACCATATATCACTTTATACGAGAGAGCATCGCACTGAGGTCAAGTTGTTCTCAGGCATATTCCTACTAGCGATATAGTCGCTGACCCTTTTAGTAAGTCGTTGTGTAGAGATGTGTTCTAAAGGCTTGTTTAAGTATGAGACTTTGTAAGATTTGAGTTTATGGACCTGTATGAACATTTTATTGATTAATTAAATTTTGTTTCTTATTATTTGTTAATGTACTATGTCTAATGATAGATGTTAATGTCACCAGGCTTAGATTGACCCACTCTCATGGGCAACCGCCCTGACGCTTTGATAGCGAGCATGATGAGACTCGTAGATCATTTTCGCACCAACCAGGAGATGCGAATGATCGCCTTCACGCTCGGAACAACGTGGAAGGCTTAAGTTTAAATATAGTAACCTTAGTATGAGGCTAAGATGAGATCATACTTGATCGATCATGAAGTATGTCCAAACTTTATATATAAAAGCCTGTTTGTAGCCGAATGTGCGGACTATCGTATGGTACTTTGGGAGTGACTACGAGTAGTACGCAGGTCAGGCGCTAAAATAGCGACTGGACTAAGATTTGTATGATGTTAAGGCGTGACATGCCCAAATTAAGTGGGAGCTCTATCATAACATGTATTCTTACTACATGTGCTTTGAGACGGCCTCATAAGTGGAGTTGAAATCCCCCGTCACTATGTGAACCCTTATTGTGTTTTTCTTAGTATCCTTTGGGACTGTGGACTGTGCCATGAGGTGTAAGCTTAATGACGCTACTTTAGCATGTATACCAATAGCCATGTGTGATGCGGTCTGTCGGAACATGACTAGGAAAGCTATTAAGACCAAGTTGCTTGACATGAGGATGAGAAAAAATTAAGTTGGTAATGCATCTTTGCACTATGGCTCATAAGCTAGCCGACTAAGTCAAAAATGCGTTTGACATAGTCATGAGCGTAGATACATAGCATAGAGTCAAGTATGCTCTACTTATTATACGAGTGATCAAAGATGCTTGATTTGGTGAAACCACATAGTTTGGGGTACATAAGCGAGTTTTTAGAGTTACGAGTTATGTTAGTAAGGTGATGACTTAATATAACTCTCCTCACTAGTTCCTTTCTCGTTCGATCGCACACTTTATTCTCTGTATGAAAGAAGAGACGTGAGATGAGAATCATGGGGATGTGATTGGAACGAGTCGAGACAAATATGTATGAGTGGGAGATATTGGGTGCAATATAGTGCATCCATATTTGAGGAGTTATATTCAGATGAGGTTTATCTAGAAACTTCTCCTATTAAGACTCTAACCGAAATAAGTGATTGAATATTGATATGTCTTCCTACTTTCAGTCTACTTAGAAAAATCACCCCCACACAAAGAAGAATAATCTCTCTCCTAAAATCTCTCTCTACGATTTTCTTTTTGGAGCATCACCAAAAATTTCCAAGGGTCTTAGGTGTGTGTTTATTTGGTGGATACTCTAGTAGATCCATTGGAGCGAGAATGACGTTTGTCTACCCCGTTCGAAGTACAAGAAGTTCGTGGTACAAGAAAGGTATTGACATACACAGTTCGTGGAGTGATACACATCAACGAAGAAGGCTTGTAGGCGAGTAGTAGATCCGAGTGAATCGATTCATCTCTTGCTAAGGTAATTCCGATTCACATATATTATGTGGCTTAAGTGCTAACACTTACAAATATCTGATTCAATTTAAAATATTGAAAGTGTATCCACCACTATTAACTTTTCAAATTATTATATACATAAAAATCTATTTCAAAATTATTCAATAAATTATATTCTCATTTCCAAACCTACATGAAATCTAATTTTATTCATTCATCCAAATATAATTCCAATTTTTCACATTTAAAACTAATAAAGTTTCCAAACTCGTATCTTATACTAAAAACTGGAAATGGACCCTGCAAACATAACCATACAAGGTAGTTTCCTGGTTGGGAAAGGACCAAATAATTGGAACTTGTGATCAAAGGCCAAATCAACTTTATAGAAGTTAAATAGAAAGCTGTTAATATCTTTTTTTTCTTTTGGACACCGAAAGCTGTTGTATTTATCTGTAATAAATGCTAAAATTTGCACTTGGATGTCTGCTTTTGCAAAGGGCCATCAAATTACGCCCATTTAGCTCTGGATCTAATGCAGACCATCTCAATGCGTGGGAAATATGATTTATGGACTGACCATTTCCCGTCGAGGTCCAAGAACTTTAGGCCCAAAAAAATGATCCATCGATTAATAGGATTAGGATTTTACATGCGCTTTTCGTGATTACCAACTCAGAAGGTCCCTTAAGTGAATATTTATATTTTCTTTGGTTTTCTGTATTTGCAGAGATTATAATTGTAAGTTTTTTGATGATCGATGAAATTCATTTTGATTTTACAAAAAAATAAAAATAAAAACAAATGAGGCCATTTTTATTCTAAACACCAATCTTATATATTTGGTTGACAAACATTCAATTAATTTTTTGTTAGGGCAAAGCCATTTAACTGAACTACTATATTTTTTTTGACTAGAGAAATAATTTCATTAATTCAAACTAGCAATACAACGACACAAACAAATCTCTTAAAAGTCATAAAAGATAAAACTATGAAAAGATTCATAACATCTAGATTAATAACAAAAATCGGCTTAAAGTCTACAAATTTAAAAAATCTATAGTGTCTAGAATACCCATGATTAGTGAATTGCTATATTTTAAGAAATTGAAATACTATATTCTTAAAAATTTATTGAAGTGGAATCCGTTATCTAGCGAAAAACTTTGCCACTAATAAATAAACATAATCAGGTCTGCAGCTAGCTAATATAACCTCTCCAAAATTAGTCCATTTCTTTTTTTGATTTAAATTATTTAAATTGTGAAAAATGAAATTGAAGTTCAGTTTTATATTATCAAATAATTTGTCACAAACACCACTAAATAAAAAACAAGTCTCTCTCTTATAAATGGAAATTACATTTTCCGAAATCATTATCATTTCATATCCAAGACAAAGGAAGTGTTTGCAATCATTAAAATGCACACTTCTTAGTTTTTGGCTGAAGAAAATCACTATGCAGTGTTTGCATATGTATGCTTCTGATTCTACTTTACCTAGCTAACTCATGAGCGAGTGTGTGCCACAACCACAATCATCAATTTTGATGGAACTCCCGAAAATTGGCGTCCGATGCGAAGTATATCATTTAAATCGCAAGAAAACGTATCAAAAATGATAATTTTTGTGTTAGATTTTTTGTCAGGACCTCATAATTGCATGGCAAAATACTTGTAGGTGGATGTGTATATATCTTCCGGGTAGGACAAGAAATGTACCAATTTGGTACAAATTAATTTGTATCATTAGGAGGTGAATCATCGTTATTAACGCGGTTACATTTTTGTAACAACAAAGTGGTATAATAATATTTCTATGAGGCGGTGGCATTTTTGTAATAATATGTGATCCAAAAGTATCACCTTTTGTTAAAAAAATATCGCTTTTAGTATGAAAAGTATACGTCTTAAAATGAACATAACTGACCATTTTATTTGCAACGTAAAATACAACCCGTATCAATTTTTATTAAAAAAAAGTATAACTTATAGTTTAAAAAGTATATGTTTTCAAAGTAACAAAATTGCATTAGTAGTTTTCACTTTAGACTCGAAAAGTATAATATCACTTTAGACTCAGAGTATCACTTTTTATTAAAAAAAATATCACTTTTATTCTAAATATTGTAGACATTTTCAAAAATTAACAAACCTGATTATTTACTTGCAAAAATATATACGACCATATTCAAAATTATCACTTTTTATTAGAAATTATCAATTTCACTCTAAAACGTTTATGTTTTTAAAGTAACAAAACTACATTTTATTAGTTCTTTGATCACTTTAGAATCGAAAAGTATCACTTTTATTAAAGAAAGTATCAATTTTATTCTAAAAAGTAAACGTTTTCAAATTAAGAAAACTGATTATTTACTTGCAAAGTTATATATAACCTTGTTCAAAAGTATCACTTTTTATTAAAAAAATATCATTTTTACTATAAAAAGTATATGTTTTCAAAGTAACAAAATTACATTAATTAGTAGCTAGTTTTCCTAATATAATATCACATTAAACTCGAAAATTATCATTTTTTATTAAAAAATATCATTTTTATTCTAAAAAGTATACATTTTCAAAATAAATTTTGGGGGCCGAATAATATCATTAGGCATGGTGACATTATCACTTTAGACTTAAAAATTATCACTTTTTATTCTGAAAAGTATACGTTTTCAAAATAATAAAAATGATGTTATTTACCTGTAAAGTTGTGCAACCTTGTTTAAGTATCATTTTCATTAAAAAAAGTACAATTTTTACTCTGAAAAAGTATTGATTTTCAAAGTAATGTGACAACTTTTACGCTAACACACAAGTGTCATGATAATTAAAAAGTATTAGTTTTTTTTATCGAAAAGTGTCACTTTTACTCCGAAAAGTATTGATTTTCAAAGTAATGTGACAACTTTTATAATATTAGACGATGACAAGTATCACTTTAAACTTGAAAAAGTATCATTTTTTATTAAAAAGATATCATTTTTTATATAAAAAAGTATCACTTTTTACTCTGAAAAGTATATGTTTTCACAGTAACAAAATTGATATTAGTGGTTCCTTTGAAAAATATTAGTTTTTCCCCTAAGAAAATATTAGTAGTTCACTAAAAAATATTTATTTTTCCCCTTAAAAGTATTAGTATTTTGTCTTAAAATTATTTATATAATATTAATTGTTCCCCTGAAAAGTATTAGTAATCCCCTAAAAAATATTAATAATTCTCTTAAAAAATATAATTATTTCACCAAAAAGTATTTAATAGTGAGAGAGTGGCAACAATTATTTGTAAATTTTGTTTTGTTGGGACAACACACAGACACACTCTCCCAAATATACAATGACACCAACACACCAAGCTTTTAGTTTTTAATTCGTGGATAAGATTACCAATTGACTTCCATCCAAAAATATTCAACAGACATGCACCCTTAAAATACACCTGATTTGCACTGTGCACCCTAAAATTAGATTCTTGGCATTTTGCACCATTAAATTAGGTGTTTCTTTGCACTATGCACCCTAAAGCAATTTTGAGTGCAATTTTCAGATTTTAGGGATTTTGGCAAGGGTATGTTGGTCATGTCAACAATAAACTATATCTTCTCCATTTTTTTATGTTTTGTTTTCCATTTATAGTTGATTTTGTTTCTTTTAACTCATCCATATGTTGCTATTAAGTCAAATATGTCTTAAATTTAATTTAAAATAATTATATAGTATAACTTTATTAACGAGAAGATACATTAATTTAGATGAAACTTTACATAATAATTTTTATTTGAAAAAACAACTTACGTAATAATTTTTATTTGAAAAACAAAACTTAAGTAATATTTTTTATGTGGAAAGAAAGACGAAAACTTACGTAATAATTTTTTATTTGAAAGAAAACTTATGTAATAGTTTTTTGTTTAAAAAAAACTTACGTAATAAATATTATTTGAAAAAAAACCTTACGTAATATTTTTTATTTGAAAAGAAAGACCAAAACTTACACAATAGTTTTTTATTTGAAAGAAAACTTATGTAATAGTTTTTATTTAAAAATATTTACGTAATAATTTTTATTTGGAAAAATAAACGAAAAAATTATTATGCAAGTTTTTTTTCAAATAATAATTATTACATAAGTTTTCGTCTTTCTTTTCAAATAAAACTTATTACATAATCTTTTTTAAATAAAAATTCTTACATAAATTTTGTCCTTTTCATATAAAAATTATTATGTAAGTTTTATTTTAAAATAAAAAATTATTATGTAAGTTTTCGTCTAAATTAATGTATATTCTTGTATGATAGAGTTATAATATATATTTATTTTAACTTAAATTTAAGATATATTTGACTTAATAGCAAAATATGGATGAGTTAAAAGAAACAAAATTAACTATAAATGGAAAAATAAAACAAAAAAATGGAGAAGATATAGTTTATTGTTGACATGACCAAAATACCCTTGCCAAATTAGGTGTATTTTAAGGGTGCAGGTTGCCAATTGCCCAAAAAAATATATATATTCAACAAAGTTAACTTAAAATGAGAATTTTTTAATTATAAAAGTTGGAGAGAACAAATTCTTTTCAAAACCATATGACAACTCAGATTTTGAATAGGATATGAGGGATTCATTAAGAATTTACTCCACAACTCTCAGTTTCTAATTCTTTAGAGACTCATTCTTGCGATTATGTGGCGAGCCATTTGCAGTTATGTTCAATTTTGATAATGGGATCCATTTGGAATGGTGCGATTCACTTAAAGCAAATTGGATTAGATATGGATCTGGGGAGATGGGAGAGGGGTGGAGAGAGAGTAATTGGCCATGGGGAAAGAAGAAGAAGAAGGAAGACATAAAGAAAGAAAAGAGAAAAAAACCGCTAGCTGCTACATTTTTTTTTCTTTTTCTTTTATGTATTGGATTGTGGTTGGATTTGGATCTTGGGGATCCGTCTTTTGTGACCCGTGAGACAGTCTCACAAGAGACCTACTCTTAGATTTCTGCTTCTACTCTTTGATTTTTAACTATTTTTTACCTATACTTTAATAAATCACTTCTCCTAAAAGTAGAAGTTTTTGCAAACATCGTGTCGTGCGCAGTATTATAAAAATTGGTAGGCGCTAGTCAAGCGGCAGACTAGGGCCTAGCGCCTAGGCGGAGCCTGAGCGGGGTTAGGCAGGACTTAATTGGAAAATTAACGTAGACGGACAAAGGGAGCCTAGCGCCTAAGCGGGGAATAATCGGAGCTAGGGGGAGTCTTTTGGAACAGTGGTTGCTTTTATTATGCACAAAAGAAAGATATCCTTTATCAGATTCCTGATAAAATTCAGATTAGTATATCCTTATTCTTCAATGTTTTGTATTAAAAAAATTTGTCAAAAAAATTAATTTAATTCCAAACTATTGTTCTATTAGTAAATTTGAGTATTTAATACTCTTAAATTTGGGAGACTCGGTACGACCCACACCATTTAACATATCTAGTAGGAGAGGAATAACCCAAGCTCACCAAGTGATGTTCCATTCTAAAATCAATTGGTGATAGGATGAGTAACTCATTAGGCTCCCTTCTTCTAATTAATTAATATGTGATAGCTCACAAGTTATAACTCACAAATGGGTCGGGCCAAGCCGATGCTGACCCATCGAGCTAGAAAGAAAATCGGGTTGGATCGGACCGAACTGAAATTCCATCGGACGACTATTTTTGATGCCCAATCCATAAAAATATACACGAAAAGTTGGGTCGACACTTTTACCAGCTTAGTCCAAAACTGAAGCTCAGTCTGATAGTTTTACCGGCTGGCCCCCATTTTGATATCTCTACTCACAAGTGATTAATGGTGGCAACTGCAAGTGACACATTTCATCACGCTCCCTCACTTGTGAGTCATCTAATTAATTAATGTGAAATAACTCACAGGTGACATATTTCATCACGCTCCCCTCACTTTTGAGTCTCTAATTAATTAATTAATGTGCAACAACTTACAAGTGATATATTTCATCAGGCCTCCCTCACTTTTGAGTCATTCATCAATTCATCGATTATCACATTCCTCCACGCTCTTCCATATAGACGGCCTATCCCACCTGAGCATGAGATTTGCTCTGATACCATGTTTAATTCAGGGGGTCTTAGTACGACCCACACCATAAACATACCCAATATGAAAGGGAGAGTGCAACCCCAACAAGTGAGCTTCCATTTTAAAACCAACTAGTATATCACCCGTGCGATGCACGGTGCGATGCACGGAGTATAATACAATAGAGTATTGTATGTCTTGATATTAAGAAATTGATCTATTGTAGGAATTGTAATGAGGCGAGACACGATGGATATCTCAATACTCAGACCTCCCGCCATTTGAAGGTGAAGGGGGTGCATGTTGACACGTTCGAACGAACAAAGTAATATAGATTTATTAAATAATGATCATTACAATATTTTAATAAATTCTCACAAAATATCATGTTAAATATCCATCTATAAATAAAAATATTAGATAAATTTTAAGGAAAAAACAAATTGATTATATAATTTAGAAAAATGAGAAAAGAAATAAGTTGATTATATATTTGAAGCAAGTTTATACATATATTAAAAATATTTGTTGAGTTGTCTAAAACTTTATAAACTATATGTTCACTCAATAATTTTCCAAACCAAATTAAATTAAAATTGAGATAATTGAGACTTATACCAATAAATTACTACACAATCTACTTTAATAAATAAAATCATAGTGCCTTTTGATTTATCAATAACCATATCATTCAACCTAAAATCTTATATGAAGAAATTATCTAACCCAAACAAATGAACAATATTTTTTTATTTATATAAACAAATAAATACATCGTAAAATAATATAACAAAAATAAATAGATTTTTTAATATAATCAATAGTTACTTATTTTATATCCAAAAAGTTTATACAACATTTATTTCTATAAAATTTATATATATGTATATCCATTTTATTTCTAAAATCGCTTTACAATGCAAATTTAAATATACATACATACATATATATATATATATATATTTATCAATATTTAAATTTGAGTATTTGTTTGTTGATTTTATGTTATATATTATATTTATTTATATTTTTTAAGTTGGTTTTGAAATTATGATATTGTTCTCCATATTTGTATTGTATTATTCAAACACTATAATATACTATTTAAAATTTTCATATTTGACAATTACCAGATATTTGGTTATAGTTATCCATCAAGAATTATGACTTTAGTAATGTTAAACTAGTATTTTGTTTCGTGCGATGCACGGGTGGGATATGTCATTGGACATAAATTGCATGCCTATAAGAATCATATTATCGATGAATATAAAAATTTACAAAAATGGGTAAACATATAAAAATTGGTGGCTTTCATAAAAATATTTCTCTTAGACATATTTGAAGATGTAGCTTGTGATACTGCATGTCCGATTTTCTGGGAAAAAACATTGATTGAATAAGTTGTATAAAAAGTGAATGTTGTAAAGAAATATAAACACATACTTCACAGTTGTTGAATGGATAAACATATAAAAGGAATGCATTTTTTCTTATATATGTTATCAAAAAAAAGTATTAATTTACCTAGACAATTCAAAAATTATAAAGAAATAGTTCAACACTAATATCCTATTAATTTTTTTCTGCATATATTGATATGTTTTACAAATTAAAATATAATATTTACAATAACTCGGTATCTACTATTATATACTACACCAGTTTAATTGAATTAACACATATTATTACTTAAATTTATGACTTAATATCATTTTTCATTACATATAATATTGTTCTACCAAAAAATAACTATATATTATTACTCAATCATTTCTCTTGCTTTCAGTAAATGTTTAATATATTATATATGGTTGCCATAGATTAAAAAACTAAAAAAACAAATTCTAAATTTTTTAAGTAAAATGAAATATAAGATAATTAGAATTAATGAAATTTAATTTCAAGACTATTTTGAAAACAATAAAATAAAGACAAATTATATTAAGAGCCCAAGCACAAATAAAAAATCCCAATCCAATAAATATTAATATTATATTTTGAAGCCCAGGCCCACAGTAGAAACTCTATTTTCTTAGTTTTCGTTTAGATGAACATTTTTTGGATAAAGCCCAAGCCGGATTCGAACATATATGAATGTTCAGTCATTTCCAGTTTTGAATCACACATTGCACAATTAAACTTGTTCGATATTAACGTTCAAATTCGTCTGGAATCAAATAAAACAAAGTTATCTCATTCTCAGTTTAGGGTTTTCCCTTTCTCATCGGCCATCACCAAATCAACCCCCCGTCTTGAACGATCCATCGAATCTCCATCGAGATCCCTATCTCTCTCTCTCTCTCTCTTGTTATAATCTGCTAATTTTTTATTTCTCAATCAGTGGATTTTCAATATTTGTTAATGGTTCCTTCTATTTTAATGGAGGATTGGGTAAGATAATCCATTATTTGATACCTGTACTTTAAACGATCCGATCAGAAAGATCGAATGCCCTATATCTATTTTCCGTGCTGCAGACCTAGGGTTTTGAAAACAATCTATTGTCAAAGTTTGTAACAAAAAATGAAGAGGGATTGCATGCTCTTTTTTTCCGGTAAGTCCTAAATTTATTATTTTTTTAAAGTAATTTATTTAGAAAATAATTTAGCTAACAATATTATAATCATTTTCAGGAGATTTGTTGTGTTAACATACAGGTCCAGATAAAATATGTTTGATAAATGTTTTTATCATGATTTTGATGATTTTGTTTTAAAGTATTTTTATACCAAAACAATATTTATAATGTTGTCTAAATACTCCCGATCGGATTAAAATGTTTTTACTAATTTTTCGGAGTATTTCTTGAAGTTTATTTTCGATAAAAATTGGACAACACTTTTGTCTCGTGTTCAACCGGCAAACCTTTGCGGTATGCGAAAGTTGAGTTTTGAAGCGTAAACGAGATGTTTTGAAAAACCCGGAGGTTGGCCGTCGCGCAAAGGGCGGCCGGTGCACTGAAGAGATTACAGAACAACTGTTTCTCAAATTTGGAACAGGTGACCGGTCCCTATGGGGGGACCGGTCGGACCCATGGTCGACCGGTCGGACCCTCCCCGGGGGCCAGTTGAAGATATGGTTTTTCTTTGTGTAAAATTGTTTTTGTATTTGTGCGCGACCGGTCGCCCTATTGTTTGACAGCAAAATTCTAACTGTTGTGCAGCAGACAATTTTTCCCTAATTTATGGGGTTGATTTCTAACAGCTATAATCTTGATTTTTTTGTAGAAATCAGTCCCCAAGAGGAGCCTATCCAATGATCAATCATCTCCTATAAATAGAGGAAGATTTGAAGCAACACAATAAGAGAGAAAACTACAACACAACAAGATACATTCAAGCAAACATATTTGTTCTTCATTGTTATTATTCTTGTTGTAATTTGTCAAGCTTATCACTTTCACATCTTGAGGTCTAGGCTTTATTTCTTGATTACACTTGCACTCAAATTTGTATAAATCATTATTGAGTTGTAATCTTGAATTTTTTGGTTATCATTCAACACAAGATATCCTTGTGAGTGTTCTTGTGGTAAGAACACACTTGGATGATCTAGGTGATAGGTGCAAGAAGATTGTGGTGATCTTCTTATTGAAGAGTGTGGTGCTCTTCGAGGTGTTGAACAATTTGGTATTCTTCAAGTCGGAAGATTGTGGTAATCTTCACAAGGTGCCGTTGAAAATTGTGGTAATCTTCAAGTTAGATTGTGGTAATCTCAAAGAGGTGTTGAAAGGTATTGTTGTATTAATTGTGGTAATTAATAAAATCTTTTTCTTTTTTGAAATCCATCCCGGAGATATTGGGGTGGTAGAGGATTAGGCCCTAGGTGGGTTGAACCTCTATAAATCGACGCATGTTATTTACTTTCCGCACTTTTACTATTGTATTGGCTTGTTTGATTCGAAAAAGAGGGCATAATTGAGAGAATGGAGATATCTATTCACCCCCTAGATTATCGTAGCCACTTGGACTTACAAGTGGTATCAAAGCCAAACTCTTTGGCAAGCTCGTTCCACATCGCGAGTAAAGAGGAACGATCATCGGCTACGAATGAAGTCTACATCACCGGTGCCTCCACCAACAAGCCACCACTATTTGATTCTAAAAATTATACATTTTGGAAAGAAAGAATGGAATGTAATCTACAAGGTTACGGGTTCGATATTTGGAACAGGTCGTCAATGGAGAATCTATTACGATGAAAGATACACCTCACACCTCCAAAGTCCTCAAGGAGCTCAATGATGAAGAGAAGAAAATAATCTCCTTAAATGGTAAAGCTCTTAATATTATTTATTGTTCACTTACCATTTTGGAATATGATCATATTGTAGGAATTAAATCGGCTCATGAAGTATGGAGAAAATTAGAAGAAGTATATGCAAATGAAAGGAGTCACACAAAAGCATCTACCTCTCAAATGGATACAACATCAAACCCAACAACATGGGATGAGCTTCCAACAACTTCTGACGACGATGAAAACGAACGTTGTCTTATGGGCTTCGAAGAAGAAAATGAGGTAAGTTCTAAACCTTCTACTTCCTATGATAATGAATTACAAAATGATTATAGTGATTTGCGAAATAATTTTGATGAGCTTCAAAATGAATTCCAAAGCTTACTTGTTAAATACAAAAAATTTGAAAAAGGAATTCAATGATTTGAAAAATGATAAGGATAGCTTATTTACTTCATATGAATCACTTTCATGTTCTCACACCACCACTCTTGATAAGGTTAGAAACCTTGAAAAAGAAAATAGTACTCTTGTTGAGGATATTAATTGCATGAAAAAAGATTTATCAAAATTCAACTTGAGTACCAATAAAATGACCAAAATTGTTGATGTTCATAATTGTGATAATTTGAAACTAGAACTTGATCATAAGCCTAATGTTGTCAATCATATGAAAAAGAATCAAGTCTCTATGCATGTTGGTCATTATGCTCCTAGAATTATTACTTTTTTTTATTGCAGTATAAAGGGTCATACGGCTAATTCTTGTCGGGCTAGAAATAACTCTAATTATTATTGGAGACCTAAAAGTCTCAAAGCTAACCCTAAAGGACCCAAACACTTGAGGGTACCATGAAATAATGTCATATTAGGTACCCGACGGAATTATAATCAAGGAAAATTCATACCGTCAAGAAGACATCAAATGACCGTCTCATTTGATCAAAGAAAAAGACAAACATCACAATGAATTTCCAAGAGAAAGACACTATCAACAATGGGAAGGACACAATCCTTGGAAATGGAGCAATTGGAAAAGCTATCATCAACAAGATGATTTTCAAGGGGGAAGATATCATCAACAATGGGAAAGACACAACCCATGGAAATGGCGTAATTGGTAAACCGTATCTCCCTATTTAAATATGTATTTTATTTTTATTATGCATGTTTTTATTTGTGCATTAATTGTCAAAATGATTTTTCAAATTTTTTAAAATTAAGGTCTTAAGTATATAATTGTGTTTTAAAAGCTTTTAAAAATGAGACCTTGCATGATAGTTTTAAAAACTCTTGTGCACTTACTATGACTATTGTGATTTATTATCTCTTATGGATTTATATAGCATAAGCATACTTGTGACATACTTTATTGTTTTAGCCTACACTTCCATTACTATATTTTGGGCAAAATTTGTTTTAAGAAGTATGTAGGATTTATATATCTTCATCAATGGTTATCTACTCATTATTTGACAAGAGAGACATAAACTATCGAGGTACGCACACTATTGTTGTTCATCTCATAGACTCGATATATTTTTTTGCCATATGCCTATGTGATTGCTTTTCAAGATATATCAAAGTATTTCTTGCAAGTGCCATTTAGAGGATTTTTCGATTTTTGAAAGGCACTATTCGATATAGCGTGTTTTATCCGAGACTTGTAAAGGATTATATTTTGTTTTGATAAAACATTTGATTTTCATCCTTCTCTCAAAATTGTGCATTTGATTGATCATATTTATTCTTGTCAAAACTCTTGTTCAAATACTTCTTTTAAATGATGTCTCATATATATGCTCTCAAGTTTTCATTTTTCAAAAGAGACCTTATATAGATTTGTATAAGTTTATTTGAACTTACAAGTTTTATGAAACTCTTGATGATTTGTTTTAAAGCATAGTATGTGTTACTTGTTATAGTGTCTCTACTATTAGATATTACTATGCTCTTGTGCAAGATATCTTCTTAAGATTTTGCAGAAATTTTTGGTATTTTGGAACAAGCTTAATGACCAAGGCGAGGTTAGTAGCTCAAACACATTGTCAAGAAGAAGGTATTGATTTTGATGATACATTTGCACCCGTAGCACATTTAGAAGCAATTCGCATTCTACTTGCCTATTCTTATTTTAAGAAAATTTCAAGCTTTACCAAATGGATGTTAAATCCACCTTTCTAAATAGTTTCATTCAAGAAGAAGTCTATGTAAAACAACCGGGGTTTTAAAAAAATTCTAGGCCAAATGATTTTTATAAAAGGCCTTGTATGTTTAAAACAAGCATCCCGTGTTTGATATGATAGACTTAGCTATTTTTTTTTGCAAAATAGTTTTACAAGAGGTAAAGTTGATCTAATCTCCTCATATTTGGAAAAAAATGGCAAGATTGCTTATTAGTGCAAATTTAAGTTGATTTGATGCTACTAATGAATCTTTGTGCAAGATATTTTTCTAAGATGATGCAAGGTGAACTTGAGATGAGCATGATGGGGGAGCTCAATTTCTTCCTTGAACTTCAAGATAAACAATGCCAAGAAGGTGGTTATATTTCACAATCAAGTATACAAAAGTACCTTTGAAGAAGTTAGGCATTGAAGAAGGAAGAACAATTTATATTCCTATGGCAACAATATCAAGATGGACAAAAGTTGAGAAAGGAATATTGGTTAACAAACAAATTCGAGGTATGTTTATCTACGTTTATTACTCCCATAGACTTGACATTTTTTATGCCTTATGTCTATATGCTCGACTTAAAAACAATCCCAACGAATCTCATTAAAGTGTCGTTAAAAGAAATTTTTAAATATTTAAAAGGCACTTCTTCTTATGGCTTGTATATCCAAAATTTTAAAACGTTCATATTTTTCGGGATAACAAGTCCAGGTGATTATAATTTTTCAAAATATGATTCGTCATAATCGAACTAAACATATTGAGATTCGATATTTTTTTAGGGATTGTGTTTCTAAAAACGAAAAATTGAGATATGTTTAATTTCGTCTCAAGGATAACTCGCGGACATTTATTTTCAACCGTTTACCGTCGAGTCTTTTACCTCATTTCGAGCTTGATTATGACATAATGTATATTGAATGAGGTCTATATTTGCATTTTGCACGTTTTTAAAAAATTTAGGGGCGAAAAATTGGATTTTTGGATCAAATTTCAGATTTTTGCAAAACAGACTGATCCAGTGACCAGTTGGGGTGAGGCCGACCAGTCACCCTATACCTCGACCGATCGACATCACCCTGGACCGGTCGCCCATAGTGAATTTTTGGTTAAATTCGTCTTTGTTCTCAGACTTAGCCATTTTAGCTCTTTCAACTCTATTTTCGTCCCCTTTGTCATTTTCACACATAATTCACTTCAAATGAGTTTTGTTGCATAAATTACTTATTTTGGGGATTATCTTGCTCGTTTATCATCATTGTTACTCATCCTCACCGATTAAATGGTAAGAATTCTACTCCCTTATCTCAATTGGGTGGAACCCTTGAGCAAATGCTTATGTATTGTTTTTTGTTGGAATTATTGCATAATTGTGTTGTGAATGATGATTGTTGATGAATTATATTTGTAAAATTGATTTTGGTGATGGAAAACTTGGCTTGATTACATTTACAAGGGCTATATATATATTCTTCTATTTTTGACGCCCGCCAAGTGTTTGATAAAATGTTTCAATGAAAAATTCATCACCTACATGATTCTCTCGATTTCAAAAGTCTTATATATTTATAGAGATCATGTTTTTCAAATCAAATGAGCTTTCATGAGCTTTTACAAGTCATATGATCAACTCTTCCCTTAGCTTTTGAACTCTTAAGCTTAATGATCAATAACTCGATAATTCGGTTAAATTGCGCACTTTGATATGTTTGATAAATGGTTTTATCATGATTTTGATGATTTTGTTTTTATACCAAAACAATGTTTTTAAAGGTTGTTCAAATACTCCTAAATGATTTAAAATGGTTTTAATATTTTCCGGAGTATTTCTTCAAGCTCATTTTCGACAAAATTGGACAACGCTTTTAATGATTTTATGTCAATGTGTTTTTACATCCAACTATGTTTCTAAATATTGTCCTAATACTCCCGATCGGTCTAAAATGTTTTTACTATTTTTCGAAGTATTTCTTGGAGTTTATTTTCGATAAAATATTGGAAAACACTTTTGTTTTAAGGCCAATCGGTCGCCCTATAGGGAAAACCGGTACCTGGGTTAAGAGTTTTTCAAACAAAAACCTCCGTATCTGAAAATGTGGTCAGGGGACCGGTCATCTATGGGGTCGAGCACCCTATGGACCGGTCTCCCTGTTGTAACCGTTGTGCATCAGACAACTTTTCCCTAAATTGTGGGATTGATTTCTAACAACTATAATCTTGATTTTAATTGCAATTGTTTTTGTAGATATCAGATTCCAAGAGGAGCCTATCAAGGATCAATCATCTCCTATAAATAGAGGAAGATTTGAAGCACAACAATAAGAGAGAACAATACAACACAACAAGAAATATTCAAGCAAACACTTGGTCTTATATTGTCATTATTCTTGTTGTAATTTGCATAGCTTATCACTTTCACATCTTGAGGTCTAGGCTTATTTCTTGATTACACTTGCACTCATAATTGTAATATTCTTTATCGAGTTGTAATCTTGATTTTGGGTTATCATTCAACACAAGATATCCTTGTGAGTGTTCTTGTCGTAAGAACACACTTGGATGATCTAGGTGATAGGTACAAGAAAATTGTGGTGATCTTCTTATTGAGGTGTTGAAGAATTTGGTATTCTTCAAGGTTGAAGATTGTGGTGATCTTCACAAGGTGCTATTGGAGATTGTGGTAATCTTCAAGAGAGATTGTGATAATCTCAAAGGTGGTGTTGAAGAAGAGTGTGGTGCTCTTCAAGGTGTTGTAAGTTGAATTTGTACTAATTGTGGTAATTAATAAAATTCTTTTTCTTTTTCAAAACCCATCCCGGATATACTAGGGTGGTAGTAGATTAGGCCCTAGGTGGGTTGAACTACTATAAATCGATGCGTGTTATTTACATTCCACGCCTTTGTTATTGTCTTAGCGTATTTGGTCCGAAAAAGAGGGCATAATAGAAAAGATGGAGATAATCTATTCACCCCCCCTCTAGATTATCGTAGCCGCTTGGAGTTATATGATATGGCTACATGATGTTTTTATCATGCTAACATTCTTTTCGATGATTCCAAAGGGGGAGAAACAGATTATAAGCTCATTAGCTCAAAGAAGCTAAAATAAGCTCGAAAAAGAAGCTATAAGTTGTGGCTATTAAAAGCCAAAAGTTGTGGATCATACTTAGTCTATTTGTTGTATTATGGACTTATTTACATGACTAATGATATTTCATTGTGAGAGGAGCTTATAAGCTTTTGATATTTAAGCTCAAAATGTAAAAGCTGAGTTTTAGCTTTTGGTTGATTGTCTCTATATTACTCTTGTTGTGCATGTTGATAGGGGGAGCTTTTGCAAAAATGTTTTTGAAAGTTTATACTCCCATCCTTGTGATTATATTGCGTGGAATGTTGTCGCTCACAACGGGTAGTTCATTTTTAACCGGTAAAATTGTTTTATTTTTAAAATCGACCTCTTAAGTTTTCTTAAAATTGTTTTGGTTTTTAATCATCAAAAAGGGGGAGATTGTTTGATAAATGTTTACATGATTTTGATGATTTTGTTTTAAAGTGTTTTTATACCAAAAGAATATTTATAATGTTGTCCAAATACTCCCGATCGGATTAAAATATTTTTACTAATTTTTCGGAGTATTTCTTGAAGTTTATTTTCGATAAAAAATGGTCAACACTTTTGTCTCGTGTTCAACTGGGCAACCCGTGTCTGAAAGTTGAGTTTTGAAACAGAAACGAGATGTTTTGAAAAACCTTGGAGGTTGACCGGTCGTGCAAAGGGCGACCGGTGCCTGAAGAGATTACAGAACAATCTATTTCTCAAATTTGGAACAGGGTGACCTGTCCCTATGGGGGATGACCGGTCGGACCCATGGTCGATCGGTCGGACCCCCCTGGATCGGTCGAAGAGATGGTTTTTGCTATGTAAAATTGTTTGACAGCAAAATTCTAACCGTTGTGCGTGACTGACTTTTCCCTAATTTATGGGGTTGATTTCTAATAGCTATAATCTTGATTTTAATTGCATTTTTTTTTGTATAAATCAGTCCCCAAGAGGAGCCTATCCAATGATCAATCATCTCCTATAAATAGAGGAAGATTTGAAGCAACACAATAAGAGAGAAAACTACAACACAACAAGATACATTCAAGAAAATATATTTGTTCTTCATTGTTATTATTCTTTGTTGTAATTTGCCTACCTTATTACTTTCACATCTTGAGGTCTAGGCTTTATTTCTTGATTACACTTGCTATTGTCTTGGATTGTTTGATTCGAAAAAGAGGGCATAATTGAGAAAATTGAGATAATTTATTCATCCCCCCTTTAGATTATTGTAGCCGCTTGGACTTACAAGATAGTCATATTTTGCCGACCTTGAAGGTAATTTTGTTAAATATAATTTTAGTCTATTTTATTCCATTGGCCATTTTCGTATGTTTTTTTTAATATACATCATATGATTCATATTTGTTAAATTGATAATACAACAATTTTTGATTCTATAACATGATTATTCAAATACCAATAAATATCGGATGATTATTTGTCGGGATCAAAAAAATCTATTTGTTGTAATATTGTCTAAATAGTAATATTACTGAATGTTTCTCCGACTTTGTGCTAAACTGATGACATTTCTATGGCAAATGATACTTATGTGGTAAATAATTTAGGCAAATGATTTAGACACCCTACTGAATATTTAGTAGTTTTTGCTTTTCTAAACATAAAAATTTAACAAAGTAAACCTCTGACGTATTTTTAAGGAAAAATTGAAATATCAATTTGGAGATTTTCATGTGCTAAAATTTATACTCTTATATATATTCATGTCATAATTTATAAATTTTTTTATATAACATTTAAGACATACAATACATGTCTGCTTGGAATTCAGAATATGTCCAGGGTCGGGCTTAAATGTGAAGAAAAATTGGGATTTATATCTTAAATTTTATTTAAGGAAATATAATCCAAATTTTATTTCAATTGATGGGATACAAGTCTTCTGATATATATTAATATTAAAAAAAATCCTATAACCATTTTGAAAATACATCAATATATAAAAAATAAACAAAAGTGATATACTATATAACTAAATATATAGCAATAGCTATTCTGTATCCATATATGTCTATAGATATTCCGTATTCATATATATTGGTGGTGTTTTCTTTAATAAAGCACTTTGTGATCTAGGAGAAAGTATTAACTTAATGCCCTTGTCCATTTTCAGGAAACTTGGATTAGGAGAGGTGAAGCTGTCCACGGTCACCTTGCAGCTTGCAGATAGATCACTCACATATCCTAAGGGAATCGTGGAGGATGTGCTCGTGAAGGTAGACAAATTTATATTCCCTGTGGAGTTCTTGGTGCTTGACATGGAGGAAGATCGAGACGTTCCTCTGATACTTGGGCATCCATTCCTAGCCACCGCACGAGCCTTGATAGATGTGCAAAAAAGAGAGCTCACATTATGAGTTAATGATGAGCAAGTGTTGTTCTCCATCTATAAGGCTGGGAAAACTCATGATAAAATAGAGAGCTGTAAATCTTTATCAGTTGTTGATTCATGTGCTAATACTTTTAATCTGAGTGATTGTGTGTGTGCTTTAGATCATGTGCAGGAAATACTGAAATGTGAGAAAGCGAAGCACACGAAGAGGGACAGCAGCTCAGAAGCACGCGTGTACTGCCGCTCGCACGATGCAAAGGAGGAGAAGAATATGGCATTTGACCGACGTGTGACATCTACGCTAGAGGCATTCAAAGGAGGCTCAAATTTATGCGAGTTGGAATGGCAAGGAGAAAGACATGAAGAGGTGACTCGCCTCACCTTGCGGGAGCCTTGATCGAGTTTACGGGCGTCAAGCTATAGACATTAAATTTAGCGTTTGTTGGGAGGCAACCCAATGGTTTGTTGTATTAATTTTTGTTTTTCCCTTTTCTAAGTTTAGGATTTCCCTGTTTTATTATTATAAAAAAAACTGGAAAAAGGACCGTCGCAGGGACACACGGACGGCCCGTGCGCACACGCACGGTCCATGCATCAGTTCGTTGAAGCATTATTATGTCGCGAATTCAGGTATGCATTCCCATTCCACACTTTTCTTTGAAATTAGATCTTCTCTTCTATGCGCTATAATTTCATTCAAGTTTGGGGGAAGAGGTAGTTATTTTGATTGAAGGGTGTGGCAAAAAAAATATTTGCATTCATATAGTTGCATTTAGAGCATATAGGTTGCATTGCAGTAGATGCTTGTTTTCGATTTTAGCACGTTTATTTCTTTATTAGGTTTTTAGGGAGTGAGTTGACCGCTATTGTGTCGCTTGTTGTGATCTTGGGAGCATTCGTTGAATAGTTTGTGATGTTTTCAATTGAGTGTTGAGCGTTAGTTGATCGGGTTGAGAATAGATGATATGGAGCATGTGAATATTGAAATCATGGTTGTTATGCTTTGAATTACGCAATTGCAAGCATGTGAGCTTTGAGCCTTTACTGCTTTCATTATATGCAGTTTTGTTGTTGATTGAGTGTGTCATTCATGTTGATATCACTTCTAGAACTTGCTCTGGTATCTCTGTCGAAGTCACATGTTGTTTGCAATTTATAAAAATGATTTAAGGCCATTTTTGTTAAGCCTTTCAAGCCTTTTGCCTACCTAGTGACATTGAATTTCCCTAGTTAGCCAATTTGAGCATGTTGCCTGATTTTTTGATAGACACATTTCAAGCCTTAACTTGATATATCTGTTACCCTAAAATTGAGCGTATAGCATTGAGTAAGGGGATTGAATAAGGTTGAATATGAGGATATCAAGAATTTAGATAATTGTGTGCATGTTGGATGTTGGGAATAAAAGAAGAAAGAAAAGGAGGAAAAAAAGGAGGATATATACTCACAAAAGAGTTGGACAAAAATCGACTGTATAAGTGAGTTAGCCGTTAAATGAGCTTGTAGGCTGGGATTGGTGATATGAGGTGAAAGAAAGTGGATGTTATAAACAAAGGGTGAAAAGAGAGATGAGAAGTTGATAAGAACGAAAGGTGATTGGGATAGCATGTTTGGTTTGTATGAGAATAATTGATTGAGTAAAAGATGTGCTTACCAATCTATACGATTGAGTTTGAGTCACTTTTTCCATATTTCCCTACCCTAACCAAAGAGCCTTCATTTCAATCAAAAGAAAAGTCATTTTCGATTTATGAATTGCATACATTCGAGTGGCAGAGATGTGAGACAATTTGCAAGCCTATGGTAATTCTTCAACATTGATATGATTTGAGAGAATACACGTCCCTTATTATTCTAGAGAGAAGAGTATACACTTAATCCATGAGAGGCGTGATTCGAAGTATTTGCCATGGTTTTGATTGACTTGTGCTCTGTGTTAGAGATTCGAAGCTTGGTTGATTTATTGTTTGACGTCTATGGATAAATGACATGAATTATGATGTGTTGTTCTTGATTGGCCTTTCATTACTCCCATTTGTGCTTTGTCTTGTTTATTAAAGCGTTGACCGTGACTGTCAATAGTTTAAGTTTGGGTGTTTGATTGGTATGTGTTTTGCATGTATTTTGGGCTTAAATGTAGCTAGAATAAGTTGATATGCATGCATTACTTGAGTGAAATGGGCTTTATTTCTGTAATGTGGAAAAGGTATTACGCCTTGCTCATTTTGTAGGAATTAATTGATATTTGTAGCATTTTGGCGACAATTCGGAGCATTGCGGTAAAGGACCGCCAATAATCGAGCTAATGTACGATGTTTGGAGTTAAATCGAGAAGAAGTCAGATGAACCGGGTGAGAAATGGAAAGAAACGAACAAGATTCAGCTGCAGCAGGTGTGCACGGGCTGGGCGTGCGTCCATAGCATGACCCGTGCGCCATAGCCAAAGGAGAATCAGCCCACGGCTTGACGCACGGGCTGGTCGTGCGTGGAGCGCACGGCCCGTGCGTCCCTTCAGCGAAAGAAAATTTATACGGCTTGACACACGGGCTGGTCGTGCGCGAGACGCACGGCCCATGCGTCTGTGCTGGAAAAATAGAGTTTGACGTTTCTAAATAAAGTTTTGACCCAAATGGAGTATAAATAGAGACGAGGCGGCCCTAAATGAGGACACACTGATTTTTGCCCTAGAAAGCAGAGAAAAAAGCAACCTTTTACCGGAGGATTCGAGAGATTGATCGAGGTCGCAACCACACGCTTGAGGATTGAAGATAGATCAAGAAATCATCGATATCCCTGAGTTTGCTCATTCCATAGTATCGTTTATTTTTGATTAGTTAGATATGAACTTGAATAATTTGTCTATAAATTATTTATTTCCCATGCCTTGCTAAACATCTTGTGATTCCTGGGTTTGGGATTAGGTTAATGGATATTTTTGTTGATTTTTAATTGCAATTAACGTTATTATTTTTAGACCCTATTCGAGTACTTTGTTTTATTACTTGTTTTATCAAATGGCCATTGGTTTAACTTGCTTTGATGTATTGATTCATAATTCAAGAGATGAGTTTCAATACTAGATCTTTGAGTACTTGACATGAATATTTGCAAGATTGAGAAGTCTGTGAATATTTGTGAGGATTTATAATCTTTTGTGCTTTCGGGAGTTGGATATCTTATGTTGAGTAGATATGCTAGCATAGATAATCCAATCAATGTTTTTACATACATCTCGAGAGAGAGGGTAAAATACTTTCGTGATTGTCTTATAGGGAAGAATAATAATACCTTTGCTTGTGATTAATCTGATGACAAAACGGGATATTAACTGAAACCATAACCCATGAATCATTTTATCTCCTTGATCTTTCAATCAACTCTTATTCTGTCTTTTTATGATAAATTCTTGTCTTGCTTTTACAAAACCAATCACCCAATACTTAGTACATTAATTTATTAGTAGTACATTAATTTATTAGTCTTTGTGGATTCGACCTTGCTAACCCTATTCTATAAAATACACCGTACACTTGCGGCGAAGCTAAAAATAAGGCGAACACCTAATGTTATTAATCATAAAAAAAAGAATCAAGTCTCTAAGCATGTTGGTCATCACGTTTCTAGAATTATTACATGCTTCTATTGTGGTAAAAAGGGTCACACGGCAAATACTTGCCGGGCTAGAAATAACTCTAATTGTTATTGGAGACCTAAAAGTCTTAATGCTAATCCCAAAGGACCCAAACACTTGAGGGTACCACAAAACAATGTCATATTAGGTACTCGGTGGAATAACAATCGAAGAAAACTCATACCGTCAAGAAGACATCAAATGCCCGTATCATTTGATCAAAGGAGAGGACATCATCACAATTTATTTCCTAGACGGAGATATTATCAACAATGGGAAGAACACAAACCTTGGAAATGGAGTAATTGGAGAAACCATTTTCCAAGAGAAAGACATCATTAACAATGGGAAAGACACAACCCATGGAAATGGCGTAATTGGTAAACCGTATCTTCCTATTAAAATACGCATAATGTTTTGTTATTATGCATGTTTTATTTTTGCCTTAATTGTCAAAATGATTTTTTTATATCTCTTAAAAATGAGGTCTCTACAAAATACTCTTGGATTTTCAAAATTCTTTTAAAAGAGACCTTATATAGAAATTTTCTAAACTCATGTATATTTATAAGAACTTACATGTTTTATCATCTCTTGTGGATTTAAGCGAAAGCATTGTATACTTGTGTTATTTCTTAAATTGCCTTAGCCACTCTTGTCCATTACCATTTTTACTATGCTATTGTGCAAGACGTTTTGTCAAAGTTTTAAATATCTTGATATGCATGTTCGTCAACATATTATCTAATTTATGATTTATCAAGATTGACATAAACAATTGAGGCATGATCATTATTGATATTTTAATCTCATAGACAAAATATATTTTGGCTATTTTTCTTGCTAATATAAGCGATGCCGTTAATGAGTTTGTTAAGTTGTATAGACTTATTGAGGATGAGAAAGGAAGTACTCCAAGTATTAGTTACTTTGAAACACTTGGACGTAGATATTTTATTATGAATACCATAGATCAATTGGATACCCGATGATGATAGTGATGAAGAAGACAACATTGAACAAATTTCTCAAACGATGCTCCAAGATGAAGATTGGCTTATAGAATTGCAAGAGGAGCTAAATCAATTCGGAAGAAATGATATTTGGGAATTGGTACCATGTCCTCCATCACAAATGATTATAGGTACAAAATGAGTATTCCAGAATAAACTCGATGACCTAGGGAACATCATTTGAAATAAGGCAAGGTTAGTAGCTCAAGATTATTGTCAAGAAGAAAGGTATCGATTATGATGAAACTTTTGCACCCGTTGCATGTTTAAAAGATGTTCGCATTTTTCTTGCCTATTTTTGTTTTAAAAATTTCAAGTTTTATCAAATGGATGTTAAATCCGCATTTTTAAAAGGCACTATTCAAGAAGAAGTCTATGTAAAACAATCTCCGGGGTTTGAAAATTTTTCTAGGCCAAATGATGTTTATAAACTTAAAAAGGCCTTTTATGGTTTAAAACAAGCACCCCGTGCATGGTACAATAAACTTAGCTATTTTTTTTACAAAATGGATTTACAAGAGGTAAAGTTGATACTACTCTCTTTGTTTTTGAAAAAAGGCAAGATTGCTTATTAGTGTAAATTTATGTTGATGATATTATATTTGGTGCTACTAAATGAATCCTTGTGCAAGAAATTTTCTAAGTTAATGCAAGGTGAATTCAAGATGAGTATGATGGGGGAGATAAACCTCTTCCTTGGACTTCAAATTAAGCAATGCCAAGAAGAGATTTATATTTCACAATCAAAGTATACAAAAGAACTTTTGAAGAAGTTCGGCATTGAAGAAGGAAGAACCGTCACTACTCCAATGGCAACCAATATCAAGTTGTACAAAGATGAGAAAGGCATATTTGTTAACAAACAAAATCGAGGTATGTTCATCAACTTTCATTACTCTCATAGAATCGACATTCTTTATGTCATATGCATATGTGCTCGATTTCAAAACAATCCCAAATAATCTCATTAAAGTGTCGTTAAAAGAAAATTTCAATATTTGAAAGGCACTTCTTCTTATGGCTTGTTTTATCCAAAGTTTTAAAACGTTCATACTTTCAGGATAACAAGTCCGATATAAAATATTGCTCAAAACATGGTTCATCATAACCGTACTAAATATATTGAGGTTCGTCATCATTTTCTAAGGGATTGTATTTCCAACGAAAAATTGAGATGTCTTTTGTTCCGTCTCAAGATCAACTCGCGGATATTTTTTCAAAACCGCTATCCGCCAAATCTTTTGCTTCAATACGAGCTTGTTAGGCATAATGCATATTGAATGAAGTCTATGTTTGCATTTTGTGCGTTTTTTTAAACTTAGAGGTGAATAATCGGATTTTTGGATCAAAATTCGGACAGAAACTGAAAAAAAGCTCCATGGATCGGATGAAAGGAGGGGGACCGGTCGAACATCACCTGGACTGGTCGACCTGAGCAAATTTTTGGTTAAAAACAGTTTCTGTCACAGACTTGGTTTTTGAACGGTTTTTCTTCCATTTTTCGACCCCTTTGCAAATTTCACACACAATTCACTCAAAATGAATTTTGTTGTATAATTTCTATATCTTGGACTTCATATTGCTCATTTATCATCATTGTTGCTCATCTTTACCGATTAATTGGTAAGAATTCTTCTCCTTAATCTCAATTGGGTTGAACCCTTGAGAACTTGGTTTAATGTTAATGTCTTGATATAATTCATATATATTTGTGATGAGCATATTGATTATTGTTGGTTTGAATGTTGTAAAATTATATTTGGTGATGAAAATTTTGGCTTGATTACAATTACAAAAATTTGTATACATCTTTTGTTTTATTCGACGCACGCCAAGTGTTCGACAAAATATTTCAATGAAAATTTCTTCAATTACATGATTCTCTCAATTTCAAAAGTATTATAAATTTATAGAGGTCATGTTTTGCTAATCAAATCAGCTTTTACAAGTTATATTAGCAACTTTTCCCTTAGCTTTTGGAATTTTAAGCTTCATGATCATAAGCTCGATAAATCGGTTCAATTGCGCACTTTGATATGATTATATGATGTTTTTATAGTGATAACATTCTTTTTGATGATTCCAAAGGGGGAGAAACATGTAATAAACTCTTTAGCTCAAAGAATCTAAAATAAACTCGCGAAAAAAGCTATAAGCTATGGATCTTAAAAGCCAAAAGTTGTGAATCATACTTAGTCCATTTGATGTATTATGGACTTTTATACTTGTATAATGATGTCCCTTTGACAGGGGGAGCTTCTAAGCTCATGACATTCAAGTTTCTATTGTAAAAGCTGGAGCTTTTAGCTTTTAGCTTTTGTTTGATTGCTTCTATATTTATCTTATTGTGCATGTTGAAAGGGGGAGCTTTTGCAAAATGTTTTTGAAAATCCTTACTCCCATCCTTGTGACTATTATGCATGGAAAGTTGTTGCTTACAATGGATAGTTATTTTTGACCGGAAAATTTATTTTGTTTTCAAAATCGACCTCTTAAAATTGTTTTGGTTTGTAATCATCAAAAATGAGGAGTTTGTTAGATAAATATTTTTATCATGATTATGATGATTTTGTTTTAATGTGTTTTTACACCAAAACAATGTTTCTAAATGTTGTCCAAATACTCCCGATTGATCTAAAATATTTTTACTAATTTTTGGAGTATTTCTTGAAGTTTATTTTTGACAAAAATTGGACAACACTTCTGTTTCGTGTTCAACCGGTCGCCCTAGAGGGCAACCTATGCCTGAAAGTTTGATTTCTGAAACAGAAACGAGACGTTTAAAAAACCCCAAGAGGTCGACCGGTCGAACTATACGTCGACCGGTGTCTGAAAGTATCAAATTGAAACAGAACTCACTGATACTCGTTTTCAAAGGTGTTGGACTGGTCCAAGAGGGGGTCGATTGGTCGAACCCCTGGTCGACCGGTCGAGCACCCCTCTGACCGGTCCAACAGGGTACTTTTGCTGTATTATTTCATTTCTGTAATTGAGGTCGCCCTACTGTTTTGACAGCAAAATTCTAGCCGTTGACATTAGTCAATTTTTCCTTAATTTGTGGGGTTGATTTCTAACAGCTATAATCTTGATTTTAATTGCAATTTTTTGTAGATATCAAGATCCAAAAAGGAGCCTATGTCTGGAAATCAAATCCAAGACCTCTCCTATAAATAGAGGAAGATTTGAAGCAACACAAGAAGATAGAATACACTACAACACAACATGAGAAACATCAAGCATATATTTTGTTCTTCACTTTCAATATTATTGTTGTAATAGCCTAAGTATTTCACTTTCACATCTTGAGGTCTAGGCTTGATTCTTGATTATACTTGCACTTCAAAGTTGTATACTTCATTATCGAGTTGTAATCTTGAATTTGTGTTCATCATTCAAACACAAGATATCCTTGTGAGTGTTCTTGTGGTAAGAGCACACTTGAGTGATCTTAGGTGTTAAATGTAACAAGATTGTGGTAATCTTCTTGAGGAAGAGTTTGGTGCTCTTCGAGGTGTTAAAGAGTTTAGTGCTCTTCAAGTTGGAAGATTGTGGTAATCTTCTAGGAAGATTGTGGTAATCTTCAAAGAGGTATTGCAAGAAGAGTGTGGTACTCTTTAAGGTGAAATTGTAATAATTGTGGTAATTTTTAATAAAATTCTTTTTTCTTTTTGAAATCCATCCCGGAGATACTGGGGTGGTAGAGGATTAGGCCCTAGGTGGTTTGAACCTCTATGAATCGACGCGTGTTGTTTACTTTCCTCGCTTCCATTCTTGTCTTTGCTTATTACATTCGAAAAAGAGAGCATAATCGAGAAAATGGACATAATCTATTCAACCCCTCTAGATTATCGTAGCCATTTGGACTTACAGTTAGTAGTGATTGATATTAACATAAATAATCGGATTGCAATCATTTACGATTCTTAATATTAATCCTACCATAATAACAAATAATTAATTCCAAAGTTAACATTTTTAGAAAACAAATTGCCATATTTAAATTTTGTATGTTAATTTTCTATGAATATCGATAATCAGGAATTATGGCAACAAAAATCAGCAACAAAGAGGTCAAACATTCCATTTTAAAAACAATCTTCTATATTAATCGAAAATTAACAAAAAAAAAAAGGTCACCAAATTTTTTAGCAAGTCTCTTTAGGCGGGAAAAATATGTAGAAACCATTTTCTTGTTATATATATATATATAGATTAAACAAAATAAATACTAAATTTTTTTTAAAGAAAATTAAAATTAGTAGCTATTAAATTCATATTCACATTATATCTAAAATCCTACCAATTTTAAACCTGAGAAAATCTATGAAAATTCAATTTTCTCGTAATAAATTTTAATTATTTAAATTAAGAAAGTATAAAAATTACATATTTTTTACTTTAATCGGTAATTTATCCAAATTATGCTAAGGTACGAATTATATTTACTGGAAATAGGGAATTATAATTTTTAAATTTTGGAAAGTATGATGTATTAAATATGTTAATATTTTATATCATAGTTTTTCATTTAAATAGTCAGATTTTACTTTGTAATTTTTAAAGTCTTAGATAATTTTAGATGTAAATTGATTATACTTGAATTTATCCAAATTTATTTAATTTTTATTATTTTAAGTTTTGATTTATTTTATTACTATTTAGATTTTATCAGATGATTTAAGACTTATCAAATAAACTTTAAATTTATTTGAAAATTATAAGGCTTTATTTCACAATTTCTCATTTATTTTTATAATTTTGTGAATTCTTGGATAATTCTAGATTTATTGAATCTTTTATAGACCTTACATGCTTTTTTGAATTTAATTAATTTATTTTGTATTTTAAATTTTAAATTATTATTTGGTCAGTCTTATTAGATAATATTTAGATTTAGTTTATAGTATTTTGATCATTTAGTAATTTCTAAATTATAAATTATGTGAAAATAGGAAAACTTGAGTTTTTAAATTAAGGAAGTATACAAATAGTTGTCAAAATAATTCTAACTTAATAATTAGAATTTATCCAAATTATGCTGACAATGAAAATTCGGTTTATTAAAAATATATAAGAAATTATAATTTTTAAATTTAGAAAGTATAATTCAGTTGTCAAAATAATATTACCCAAAATCTTAGCATTATTATTGCAAATTGTTGTCATAATTAAATTCTTATTTTTTATTATTCAATCGCTTTTTAATAATAATTCAATATTTTCTAGATTTAGGAAGGTGAAATAAGCAGAAAAATTCTTCATACTACTATTTATAATTAAGTAACTCTCTTTTTATATATATAAATTGGTGATAGGATGTGCAACTCATTTAGCTTAAAAGTCAGAGTCTCATTCTCTATTGAATCAATGTATGACAACTCACATTCACAAGTAATTACATATTTCATCATATAATCTTTAATTGTATATTTTTTAAATAATTAAACCCTCCTATTAAAAAGACATACATATTCGGCGGCGTTATCTTCTTAATATATTCATATTTTAATTTAATATCATATTGAAAAAAAATTAAAAATTATTTGTGAAGAACCGACACTTGCGGAGTGTGCTCGTGCACTGAATGTTGAACCAAAAAAGAGAAAATAGAAACTGTGTTTGGATTTTATAATTCAATTATTGGTTGTCCGAATGGGCTGTTGTTGTTTGAACTTTGACACACGATTAATTCCTATGAAAACATAATCTGTTGACAGGGAAGAAAAAAAAAGGAGAAATTAATTAATGTTAAAAACTATAATTGTGGGCATACACAACAGGCTGTATGGGGAAGATTATATGGGCCCTAATCTATTCACGTCAACATAATGTTGGTACTCATGATATTGTACAAAATCGTACTTGATTTGATCTCAGATCTTTATTTCTTTTTCAAGTGGGATTTTATTGTTCTTCACGTCCAATCCCATCATTAATTCATCTCTACATAGTTCAATTTCACGTCACACATAGGGTACATTATATTGTGAAATTCCTACATGTTACATTTTTAATATTCACTTTCTCAAAGTGGATCATGAAAATTAACGACCTTCGATGCAAAGTTCGGTGAGTTGTAAAGTTGTTTTCACTCATGTCAATGGTTTTTTTCTTTTTTGAATCATATATCCTCTTCTATGAGGCTATGTCAGGAGAAAGAATCAATTTATTTAATATTGGTTGTATAAATTACCATATATTAACTAAATTAGTTACAGACTAGCTAGTCCATGCTATTTCTTACATTCAACTACTTAGATGCTTTTGTTAGATTTTCTCAATTTTGATCAGCATTTATTTAGTTACAGACTAGTCCATGCTATTTCTTACATTCAACTACTTGGATGCTTTTGTTAGATTTTCTCAATTTTGATCAGCATTTTTGGACTCCTCAAGATCTTAGGACTGAAAATTGAACCAAATTAATCGATATTCGACTTGAGATTAATCCTTAAAAGCTCGTTTAAGATTGGTTCATTATGTCAACGAATAAAACTTGAACATATTTTTTCGTTCGACAAATTATAAAGTTCAGTTCGAGTTCGACTCGATTAGTTAAAAAACAAAATATGCGTAAAAACATCAAGTTACTAGAACTCGATTCGTGTTTGGCTCGACTAAAGTTCGTTCAAGATCGATTTGATTAATAATCGAACTAAGCTCAAACATAATTTTTGAAGCTCAAAAAAAAAAATTCAAACAAACTTGAATAGTATCATGTTCGGCTCCACTCGATTGGTTTATACTCATACCTAAGATGGCTAATATGGTTATCTTCCTAATACCTTCCACTTTATCCCAAAATTACATGTATAAGCTAGTGTACTTATTTTACATTGAGGCTTCGTTTGGATTGATGGATTTGAAGCTATGGATTCCAAATAATATTTGTAGCACTAGCTAATAGCTATTTGGTTCATAGACTTAATTTGTTATTGGTACATATATACTTGCTGCCCATTATTTCAATCCAAATCCCCTTAAAATATTGCCGCATTTTAATTGCTGATTCAATATGATTAATTTCTTCAAAATCTTGCTGTTACGTACCTTATCAAGACAAATCAAGAATGTCTTTAATTTCAGTACGTTTATTCCTATCCAATTATCCCCTTAATTCAGTTCTTAATTGCTGCGTGTTTGAATATGATTGATTTCTCGATTTGTTTCTATAAAATCATGCATATGATCAACGGGAATCAAGAATATCTTTCATTTTAGCAAATTTTAACATATACGAATTTTACAGGATAATTTAAGTATTTCAGAAATCCCCCAATGATTATGGAAACTTAAAACTTTGTGCACAGATCAATTATAATTAATTGAGGAGGTCTTTCATGAGACCGTTTTATGGACTTAATTCATGAGACGAATCCTACAAAATATAAAATAATATGGATTTTTTTATGGATTTGAGTTTGGTTTAAGATTCTAAATACAAATAAGATCCTTTTCATGAATATAATCCATTATACCGCCTCATACAAATTTTTGCATAATTAATTCAGAACCAATTGATTTTTATTCCATGAGTTGTAATACATCTCATGATATGTCTTGCAACACTTATCTCGTGTAAAACACACCGTTTTCATAAAAGCCAACTTTAAAATTATTAGTCAAGATAAGAAAAAATTATAAGACCTCAAATACTACCACTTCGCCTAAAGGCTAAAAGAAATTGGTGTTAGGGAAAGACATATATCGGACATTTTCGCACAAGCACCAACAATATTCGACTGCGACTACGCACCACAGGACCTCTCGACACCTACTGTGACTTTGCTACCACCTGGGCGTGTGACACCCAGTGCCCAACGAAAATCATTGAAATATGAATATCACTGCAACCCTATGTGTGTAGGGGTGTAAATAAATCGAGTAAAACCAAACATAATAATATTTAATCTTGTTTGATTTTTTTTATCGAGGTTCAAAACGTGCGTTAGAGTTTGTTTTGATTATTAATAGGGTCGAGTTTTAGTTGAATCGAACACGAATCAAGCCCGAGTAGCTTGAGATTTTTTTACACATTTTATTATTTTTTCACTAATCGAGTGAGTTTTATATTTTATCGAACGAAAAAATGTGTTCAAGATTGGTTTGTTATGTTTACGAACCGAGCTCAAACGAGTTTTTAATTATCGATCTGGAGTCTAATATCGAGTATATTGATTCGTTCTGCACCCCTATGTGTGTGGTTCTTCTGTTTCTATAATGCAGTTTATATGTGGTTTACTGCTTTTAGTTTTTGTGCTTTACAATGAAGTACAATTTTAACCTAGCTTTGGATGTTGGATTGGAGACCTTGGTTCATCATACAATCAACTCCCATCTTCCTCAAATTCGAATTAAAATATGTACACTGCAACAAACAAAACCAATGATATTTATCAGGTGAAATTTTTCACATGGAGTATATGTTGGGTTTAATTTCCAGGAAATTACTCTGTACCCTGTCATAAATTGCAAAGTTGCAAACCAAGATTTTGATGGTTTTGACTAAGCCATTGCACGTGTGACCTGTACTATATATGTTCAAGTAAATATATTATTGGTGTCACAGTTGAAATTAATTTTGACACAAATCTCAAAGACAAAGTCTCCCTTTAATGCCTTTCTCCAAACGTGGACCCAATCTCTGACCTAACACATTTCAATACTTCCACATATTTTTATATTTATTTTCCAATCTTGCCCTCAACCCACTGTCGGCGGCCTGTAACAACATATTTTTATCTTCAATGAAAACCAAGAAGAGCCAATACTTTCTTATCTTATATTAGAGCAAAAAGTGTCAAATATTATTGAGACTAATTTCCTTTAAATAATAAGTTTTCCATGCTACAAAAATTAATAAATAATTTCCTACAGAATTAAAAAAAATGGACCAAAATTTCAAAAATTCAAATAAATATTCAACTAATTAACTCGTACAATGTAATTTTGTCGTGACATGCAAAAGGCAATTAAGGTAGCAAAAAAATAAAAATGAATTTATTACCCTGGATACTTCCAGATTAAAAACATTTAATGACAATTATTATAAAAATAGTTGTTGCATATATTATATGTGATCCGCTATTTTTTTAGAGCATAAAACTAGCTGGAGTGTCTGGAGGTTGCCTTTACAATTAGGAGGCAAATATCTTGTAATTTGATATTCTCCCCCCTTCCTACCCACCATCCAAATTCCCCCAAATTAAAATTTTAATATAACCAATAAATTATTATTAATCCTATAAAGAAACTACTTCTCCCTTTCCTCTCACACTCACCAACTCTCTCATCCCACATCATATAAATCCCTCTCAATTCTCCTCTTTTCAATTCCACACAAAATTCAAAACAAAAAAACCCTAATCCCAATTCAAAAAAAAAAAAAAAAACCCAAAAAGAAAAAAAAGAAAAATGGCCTTAATATCTCCAAGAAAGCTTAGATATGATCTCTACTCATACTCATACCAAGAAAACTCAAACACACCATTAGTCATTTCTGTTCTTGCTTCTCTAATTGAAAGAACATTGGCTAGGAATGAAAGGATAGCTAAGAACTGCAAATGCCGACCGTTGTCGAAAACTCGGGTTTTCGATTGCAACGAGACGCCGGACATGACAATTCAGTCGTATTTGGAGAGGATTTTCAGATACACTAGAGCTGGACCATCGGTTTATGTTGTTGCATATGTTTATATTGATAGGTTTTGTCAGTTTTATCCTGAGTTTCGGATTGGAGCAAGGAATGTTCATAGGTTGCTCATCACAACAATCTTGGTGGCATCAAAATATGTTGAGGATATGTAAGTCAATTTGATTCTTTAATTTTAATTATCAGAATTGTTTTAAATTATGATCGAAATAGAGTTTTATAGTTATAAAATTCTCAATTTTGCATTTCAAACTAAAAAGCCTTCATATTTTGGCTCCGTTTTTTTTTTTTGGAAGTATTGTTCTTGGTTTAATATATGAGCTAGATGTCATGAATTTGTACCGTGCAGTCTTAGCTACTTCAATTTCCCCTTGTGATTAGTTAAGTCAGTCTCACTCTAAGTGTTTTATGTGAAAATTGTTGAAAGATGTTTAAAAGTGTTTGTGATCAGGGCATGAATTAATCATACTATGACATGTCTAAATTTAGTGGATTGTTAATTCATTTACACATTCTTAATTTGAAAGGGTATTTATATATTTTTGTTATGATTTGTGCAGGAATTACAGAAATTCATACTTCGCACGTGTTGGGGGTTTGACAACATACGAAATGAACAAATTGGAGTTTGAATTTTTGTTCTTGATGAAATTCAAAATGCATGTGAATGTTAGTGTTTTCGAGAGCTATTGCAGCCATTTGGAGAGGGAAGTAGGCATTGGAGGAGGATACCAAATTGAGAGGACATTAAGGTGTGCTGAAGAGATCAAAACTAAACAAATACAAGAGACAAGATACAATGATCAGATTAATCGCCTTTTGCTGTAGATCAATTTCCAGATCAAATATGTGCCAATATATATGGGTATATAAGGGCCGATTTCATACCAAATTGTACATACATTTGTATAATTTTAAATCTTTTTTGGGGAGATAAATATTTAAATGATCAGTTGTGATTTTGATTTTGGGATTAAAATTTCAAATACTGGTGGTATGTTTTTTTCCCCTTCCCTGAAACAGAGTAGGAACAAGTAAACAAAGAGCCCACATAACATGTATATGTGCTCGTTGTAAATGGGCTTCCATGGAGTAAGTAGTAACTACTAACTACAAGGATTTCAAAAAAATTAAGAAAAGGAAAAAAAGGGACGAAAGCATATGAACAATTGATATCCATGGATTGTATTTCACTGTCATCAGCCGATATTAAACATTTGTGGCGACAGTTTGTTTTTAATTTACATGAGGGGTGTGGAAAAAATCCCCAAAATATTTTAAGCATTTAATTGTACATAAGTTTTTAAGTTGTTTTCTTTTAATATGTAAAGAGGAGCTATAATGAACCCGAACAGACCTAACTCATACAATTAGTATATATTACATATATTACTGTTCTAGAGATCTTCGTTTATATACTTTGTTGGTATTTATTTCACAATTTATATAATATCGACAAAATTATATAAATATCACATTTGACATGATTTTTGGTAGTAATTGACCCGTCCGAGTCTAAAACTCATTCACGTTGTCGCCTCAGATTCATTTATTTGTCTCAACCCCCCCCAAATGAGTCTGATTTGGGTCCAGGCTTACCCGCCATACCGACTTAGAGTATCCCAAGTGACTCTTCTATCTTTAATTTGGAGCAAAAACTTGCTCCAACACTACGCCAAAGCTTGCATCATTTGAAAATGTGAATAATTTAGTGCTAGAAATAGAGTAACATTGTAGTTGCGCTAATTTTTTTTTCTTTTTAATTAATAATTTTAGTGTATGAAAACATTGGAATGTTATATAATATTCTTTTTTAGTGAAGAATTTACTACAAACTATTGGATATAGAGTACATATTTTTGCTCTAAAATAGTACATAATGTGAATTAAAATGGTGCAAACTCTTGAAGATGGTCTTAGGAGGTGACTTTCTTTTTGTCTTTGACATTGGTTGTGAGACGGAGACCATTTGTCTTTATTATTCACAAACCATTGTCACAAATGATGGGCCAAATACTTGCTGATCGAAGGGCAAATCCGTAATTCAGTATAATCATGTTATGATGTTATACACTTCCATATTTTGTATAAATTTTCCAAACACAACTGAATACAATTCTTTTTTTCTTTTTTTGAAAGATTCTTCCCGAAACATTAATATTATTATGACGGCCAGACTAGCATCTTTACAATGATGCTTTAATATAAAAAAGGTTTTAAAAATTATATTGATGGATTATGATAATGTTAGTGGTTCATTTTTATATTCTAAAGAATGAAAGAGTGCCAAAATCATCTGTTCACCTTTCCATGTTTTAGTTATAATTTATTTATTTGTTTTTAAAACAACTTAGTAGGAGTAGTAAAATAAACTTGTGGCAATTTCGACAATATTTTTCAACGTCAATTAATAATAAGGGGCTAATCAACTTTTTTTTTTAAAAAAAAAAACTTGCATAGTTGCATGCATAATTTCTATGACTTTAGTGGTTAATCCTTTTATATATTATATTAGTGATGTATTTACAATTTATTATTTATTTTTAGTTACAGTGTGAGAGAGAAATGAGAACTCATACAATTATATGTAGGGATTAATTCAAATGAGACCAAACCCTTTAGGTAAGACCGTAAGGACACATCATGACCATTGGATTAAATAAATAACGGTTCAGATTATTGGCCCTTTTTTAAGTAGTGGCGTCTGTTTTAAGGGCATTCAGGTATTTTCATCCAATATGCCAGGAATAAGATTGTAATTTTATTATTAATGTTTTGGTAACAAAAATCCTACCATATCTAGCTCCCGCGATTTTTGAGTCAGTTATTTTTCAAAATTGTGACAGACGCCCTTTCAGTTTCTTCTCAATCAAACTCACGTCTCTTTCTCTGCAACTGCAACTTGCGAAAGCTTCTTCCATTTCTCTAGGGTTTGGACCGTGTTTTTCTTGGCGATTTTCTGAGTCGATTTAAGGTATGTTTTTGTTTTTTTGTTCGTGTTGTTGGCTTTGGTGTTTTTCGATGAGATTGTTTGGCTTTTCGTGGGTTATTTACTGGATATCTAGGGTTGCGATTTTTGGTTGTTCGTGTTTTAACTATTTTTCATACGTCCATTTTTCTTTGTTTTGTAGTTCCCTATTTTTCATCTTACTTGTTCTTTCGATTTCTCATATTTTTTGCATTTATCCTCAATGTCGAATGATTTTTTTTATGTGTCTTATATGTATCTTTGTATTTTGGGATTTTTGGTGTAGGTTTATGCGGGGATAGATTTTGTAAGTTATGTTTTTTCGGGGCCCATATGATTATGCATTTTTAGAGTATATATTTTGCATATTTAGGGTTGATATTTTGCATATAATGCGAACTGGTTGTTATATTTAGGGCATATTCTATATAAAGATGTATATTTATTTGATGATGTATATTTAGAGTATAAATTTTGCATACTTAGATTATAGTTTTTGCATATTAAAGTCATTTGTGTGTTTTTGGTGTTGATAGTCTAATTTACATTTTTTTAGTTTGTCAAATATGTATGCATAATTAGTTATGTAATAATGCATACTTAGTTATGTTTTAGTGTATACTTAGTGTACATATTTTGCATATTATATTATTGTATGTAAGACTTGGTTTTATATTTTGCAGGTTTATTTTTACAAGTTTGATTAATTAAATGGCCAAAACTAAGGGCAAAAGGCAGGCTAAGGGTGGGGGTGATGATGGGAGGAGGAAGAGGGTGAAAGGGTCCGGTGGGGCTGGAGGGGTTCCACCTAAGAGTTCATATCCAACGTTAACCAGTAGGTCGAACCCCTGGTACTAGTCAAAGTAATCAAGTCACTTAGTCCGATCTACTGAGAGGGATGCGGTTGTGGAAATGGGATTTGGCAGTATCTATCACTGTCTATTGTTGATTTCCCATCTCAGCTTACTTTCTGGTTAGTGGAAAATTTTAATCCAGTCAGTTGCAAGTTGATATGGGACAGTATTAGATGTATTCATATTGATGTAGCCGATGTTGAGAGGGTGTTGGGATTCCCTAATGGTCAGGATATCCTTGAGAAGAAGAAAAAGTCAGAGAGTTGCGATTTATATGACGAATGGCCGAGTTTGTTTGAGAGGACTGCTTACAAAATTACAGCTACGCAGGTGGCTAGTAAAATATTCAGCTGCGTGGATGGAGGTGACTGGTTTAGGAGGTATTTCTTGTTGTTGGTCGACAGTCTTGTAATTGGAAACTTGCAATGTGGATATGTGAATCCACTTATTCTGAAAAGTCTGGTAGATATTAGGAATGTTAGGAATTTAGGTTGGTGCAATTACATTGTGAAGACTTTGGTTAAAATAAGAGTTGGTTGGTCGCCGACTACTAATTCAGAATTCAACAGCCCTTGTTGTTTTTTACGGTAATTTTTTCCCTTTAAAATTGCATATTTTTTCATTTGTATGAAGTTATTTTAAATTAATTTATGTTACTTCATAGGTACTTTATGTTGATAGAGAGGTGTGTTTGCCAAGGAGTGATCCAAGGACGCATCCCAACGTATTGGCTTAGAGTGGAGATAAATTAAAAAAATAAGCAACCAAGAGATATAACTTGGGGGATATGGACAGGGTTTTGTTGATCCACCATTCGATGGGGAAGTAGCATTGGAGTCGCATACAAATTTGTTGGGGGCTGGGAAGAAGAAATAAACGAAAGGCCATGGAGCTTCGTCGTCTGGTGCTGGTGTGCAGGTTTTGTTTATGTTTGTTGTGTTTTTTACTGTTATGTGTTCATGTTTATTTTAGTTACATATTATGTATATTTAGTATTGTAATTCTGCATATTTAATGTATAAATGTTGTATATATTATCTTTTATTATACTGTATTGTAGTCTGTTTTGCCTATATTCATAAATTATGCATAATTTAGTTTCATATTATGTATATTTAGTATAAATATATTGCATATGTACATACACTGACTGAATACATATGCTTTTTGGTGTGCAGGGAATTACTTTTAAATTGCTATCAAAATTGACATGTTTGTCTCCCGATATTGTGGAGATTATATCATTGATCCAGAGTGCTCCGAAAGAGTTGACCGGGATGCAGAATTTGGCAGAATTGGGGATGTTGCCAGGGGCTTGATATGCTCCACTGCATTATCGGGCGATGTTTGACGATCTGATGACCACTTGGAAGAAAGTGAAAGTCCACAAAATGAAGCATTTTGGAGCAAGCCAGAGAACATTGCGGTGATTGGCGATTGAAAATGCCATTTTGAAAAGAAACGAATTCAAGAGATGGTGTGATGACTCACCATTTTTTTTGTTTGTAGGTTCAAGAATCTGAGGTTGGTGTCTCTTTTTTTATGTTTTCATGTTTATATTACTTTTATATTATGTATATTTAGTTTTCTTTTTATGTATATTTAGTTTTCCTTTTTTGCTTATTTGTTTTGTAGGTTCAAGAAGCAGAGGTTGGTGGTTCCGGGGGGGATGAGGGGCTAGATGCTCCTGTTAATGAAAATTCCAAGCTTGTATGTATATTTAGTTTCACTTTTTGCTTATTTGTTTTATCATTGAAGTGAATTAACCATTTTATTATGTATATTTAGTTTTCTTTTTATGTATATTTAGTTTTCCTTTTTTGCTTATTTGTTTTGTAGGTTCAAGAAACAGAGGCTGGTGGTTCCAGAGGGGTTGAGGGGAAAGATGCTCCTGTTAATGAAAAATCAAAGCTTGTATGTATATTTAGTTTCACTTTTTGCTTATTTGTTTTATCATTGAAGTGAATTAACTTTATAATTATCCCCATTTTGTTTGTAGGTTGAAGAAACAGAGGTTGGTGGTGTACGGCTTGGTGGTTCGGGGGAGGGGGAAGGGGGTTGAAGGGCAAGATGCTCCTGTTCTTGAAAAATCCAAGCTTGTATGCATATTTTGTTTCACTTTTTTGCTTATTTTGTATTAGTTTTATCATTAAATGAATTAATCTTTATAATTATCCCTATTTTGTTTGTAGGTCCAAAAAACAGATGTTGGTGGTGTATGGCCTGGCGGTTTTGGGGGTTGAGGGGCAAGATGCTAATGCTAATGAAAAATCTAAGTTGGATTGGTGGAAGAAGGTTGGTACCCGGAAAGCGGCTAAGAAGACAAAGAAGACAGAGGCATTGTCTTTGCCTTTTATGGTTAGGCAGATTGATGTTGCCTCGAAGCCGAACCAAACAGAGAATATGATTACGAACTGGTTGTTTGAAAATCCAGGGACGGACAAGTAAGAATTCAGTTTGATACAACATATTAAGTTTTGGAGTGTTTTTTGATTTTTTTTTTTACATTGTAATTTTTTTTTTGTATGTAGGGATGACATTATTTTCAATGCCGGGGATAAAATGTTGACAAAGGAAGATATGGAGACTATGCGTCCGGGAGGGTATATCAGTGTGTCAATTGTGGATGTTTGGTCATGGATGATGAATTTGAAGGAGAGCTTGAGGAGTAACACTTCACCAAATAGATTCTTTGCTTCTTGTTTTATGACTGTATGTTTTTTGTATTTGTATTTTCTCCTTTCAGTTTTCATTTTTTTGTTGTTTTTTATGTTATTAATGTTGTGCGTTTGGTATTTTATTATTGGTTTTAGTTGTATTCCGTTGTTAGTTAAAGATATGACATAAACGAGAAGTCTGCGTTTGATATGTTTGCGCAAAGCTTTGATACAGAGTTTGGTGAGCCGAGCTCTGAAAAATTGAACAAGACTGACAGTGTAAGTAGTGTTAATTTTATTGCTTCCTTTTTGTTAGTTCTTATTTTTTCATTCTCAGTTTTTTAATTTATTTTCCATTTCAATTTTTTTCCCGATTTGTAAGAGCGAGCACATATTTTTGGTGATATTTGATGTTAAGAGGAGAAATTTCCATATCATCGATAACTCTTCTATTGGTGGAAGTAGCCGTGATAAGTATGGAGATTTGCCCGCTAAGTTGGTGAGTTCGGTTTTGGTTTTCAAACACATATATATGTTGCATATTTGTGATTGTTAAAATGCATGTTTATTTACTATAATTTGTATATTTAAGAGTAAAAGTTTGAAAAATTAGTGTATTTTTATATATTTGTTGGATGCTAAAATAGTTGTTTAATGTTGCATATTTAAGTGTACAATTGTGCATAATTAGTTAGAATATTGCAAATCTTTGTAATTTTATAGTCTACTAGGTTTAATGTTTATCATTCTTCATGGTATATGTGTAGGCCCGGGTGTTTTCGGGTTACTTGGAAGGTAGATGATGCGCGCAAATGGCAGTTGTTGTTCGGAAATGCGATCCGCTCAGACTTTGCATGTCTTGGAGAGACTCTACAAACAAAGTCGATTGTGGTATTTATGCTATGAGGCATATGGAAAACTATATGGGCGACGACACTAGGGGATGGGATTGCGGCTTGGAGCGGAACAATCCTATAATATTGTTAGCATCATATAATGTATATTTAGTTTGTAGATGTTGCATATTTATGCAGAAGATTATGTATATTATGCATAATATGCCTTTTAATGGTACATATGTTGCATATGAAGCAAAAAAGATGTATAGTTAGCATCATATAATGTACATATAGTTTGCTGGTGTTGCATATATTACATATATATTTTGCATTTTATATATGTTGAGAGATGCCTACATAGTATCATATAATGTATAGTTAATATAAACATTTTGCAAATTTCTGGATAAAGGCAATTGTAATTCGAGATGGGGAATTGAAATCAACAACAAATACACATTGTTCTCAAGGTTTAACTATTTTAGGAGACGCTGGTACGGGTTGGGCATGTCCTGCTGTTATATGTTCCAATCTCACCATATGTCCCGCATTTTCCTTTTAGTTTTGTGATTGCTTTGATGGCTTTCTCTCTCTATGTCTTTGGATTCGGCATTCCATTGTTGAGTGACGACTACCACTCCATTTGTTCTTGGCTTAAATTTGACAATTTTTCAATCTTTCCTTGGGTAAGTGGTAATACAAAAATATTCAATTGTGAAGTTGAGCCGCAGGTTGCTTTCAACCAACGTGGAGCTAAATATTTACTAAGCATTCCATTGTTGAGTGCTTGCATTTTCTCAAACAACTTGAAGTTTCACGTTGTTCCTCTAATAGTTTGATTGAGGATTTGTAAAATATGCGAGGATCCATGCTTCTTCAATTTCCTTGCTCACTTTATATCTCATATGTCCAAGGGTGTTCGACACTGGGAAAGGAGGTTTGATCTTTAATTTCGAAATCTTTCCGTAAGACCATAATCCTTGTAATGTGAAAATATGGCTTCCAATATATAGAAATACATGCCGACACATGGAATTTTTTCTTGTTCCACTTCTGGTATCCAATATTTTGTTGATCCTGGTGAGATTTCGAGCCTCTGTCCAATATATATCATGTTGTCTGGTGCTTGTTCTGGTAAAAACACAATTTTGTATATTATATTGTAACACACGTTTAACATACTAAGTATGCAAATTTGGAACACTATACATGCAGAACAAAGATATGTAGTATGCAAGGTATAGATTTTAAGGCACAATTCATAACCTGTTGCAATATTTTTTTATTTTTGTTCCAAGTATACAAAGAAACAAACCTATATATGCAATTTTCATGTTCTAAATAAGCACATTATTAGAATTTTTGTTACTCAAGTTGAATCTTAATGTCATACATTTTCTACATACTAAATATACAAATAAAGAACACTCTACATGCAGAACGTAAATATGTAGTATGCAGGGTATAAATTACAAGGACCAATGCCTAATGTTTTTCATAATTTTCCAATATTTGTTCTACGTATACACATTAACAAACCTATATATGCAATATCCATATGCTAAATAAGCAATATACTATTAAAATTTCTTATGCAGGTTTATTCTTACTAAAATTGAATATTATGCAAATAGCTAGATTTTAACATGCATCTGCCTTCCATTGGTTTGTTTATATACTATGGAAATTACGTTTTGTACACGAAAATTAAATTAATTATTGTTATCTGAGAACAATTTATACTGATAATTACTCTAAGTATATAATATACTGATTCTAAATATGCAAAAACATTGTGGTAACTATGCTTCGATTAACATTGCTACGCGGTGTAAAATTTTGATTGTTCATTAGTGTATGCGTTTGATCCAAATATTTTGTAGGAATTATTGGTAAGTGATTACCTTCATTCGAATGGATTGTGGAGTGGAATTCCTGGTTTTGTGACATCGTAGTTTAGATTTTGTTGAAATATATGACGATTTCGCCTATCGTGTTGTTTGATGGATTGTTCTTCGATATCTATGCGATTCAATTTCTGATGTTTTTGCTGGTAGAAATGAAGATTTGAACCAATGTTGAATTGGTTATCTAGTTATGCAGGTTTCTGGCGTGAAGAGAGGGAGAAGGAGGTGGAGATCGCGTGACTTTAGTATATGGATCAAAAAACAGATTTCATCCCTTACAATTAGCATTAATTAGCTGGCAGTTATTTTGGTCTAATTATCCGATTCCAATTATACCCCTGGACGATTTTTCCCCTATTTTTTAATGGCAAAAACTTGTATGAGGCGGTCTCATGGGTATTGTCCATGAGACGAATCCTAAATATAAATAGGATTTCAACCCAAATCCAAACCCATAAAAAAGACCATAATTTTTGTATTTTGTAGGATCCGTTTCATGAACTTATGTCCATGAGACGGTCTCAGTCTCATGTAAGACATCCTCTTTTTTAATGCTACAAAAATTTCCTAGGTCTTAGCCTTCCATTATTTGTTTTTGGATGGTGTATATGTGTCCTACTAAACCTAAAAATTATGGTCTTACATGATCCTCTTCCATTATATATATACTATTTGGGTATGGTTTGTTAATCAAGGTAAGCTTCAATAATGCTTCCGACATGTAAAATATGTGCTAATGATCGCCTTATTAAATAAATCCCTAGTTGATAAACAACAAACATAATATTGTTTTTTGACAAAACATCAAATATATTATGTTTGAGTGCAAAAAAAAACATTATATAATTGAGAAAGTTAAGAGTAGAGCGTGTCAATAGTTTGAATTGTTATGGTTCGTTTGATCCAAATTTTTTGTAGGAATTATTGGTAAATCTTATAGACGGTTTCGATTGATTTGAGCCAATTTTTCCGTTTTTTAATTTTTGAATTTTTGAGTTTTTAATATTAATAAATTAACACAATTGATGAAGGAAATGAAATTTAGTAACACAAATATTAATTTTATTGATTTAAAAGTAAAATTACAACTTACAATTTACAAAATAAAAAATTCTAAGATATTACAATTCCAAAGTACAATTTAAAAATAAAATTACAAGTTAATACAATTTCGTATAAAATTTAAATTACAAAGTAACAAAGAAAGGAAAAAAAAAAAAGAAATGGGTTTGAGTTTTATTTTAATATTCTAAGTTAAAATTTTGAAATTTAACTTTGAATATTGAAATAAAATTGCCTACGTATCCTCATAGAGGAATCAAAACCCTACGTAGTTCTCTTACCTTTTACTTACCTTAGGGAAGGTGGCTAACGTGATTCTTCAATCATTTTGTGATTCGTTGATAAACATCAAGACGCTTTCTTTGGAATCATCAAAATTTTTTTGACAACACATCAAATATGGCGTTTGTCAATCGCAAAAAAAACATTATATAGCTTTTGAGAAAGTTAATCTAGATCGTCTAAGATCAGAATATAACCTCCCCTTTGAATGCTTGCTTTCCGGAGACGGTTGAGGCATGAACGACTAATATTTCCTCGCAATTAATGTTACTATAGGAAAAGGAAGACCTCTTTGACCACCACTTTAACAATTTTTCGAACTTTGACTTCCCTACTACAAATTAAATAATCAAAAGGAGATGTTAAAATATATCAAGTTCAAGATAAGGGGTCGCGCCTCCTCTCGAACGTTTTGGTATCCTCGCATCATAAAAATTCTCTAATGGTGCAAATACCGACGCCTCATTAAACGTACCAATATCACTAGTATTTTCAACATCGGGTGTAGAAACAGCAGAACTAGATGAGCTTCTAAAACTATCACCAAATTTTATTGAATATTCTCTAAATATATCAAATAAACATTTTTTAGCATTCTCTACTACTACGCTTGGAATGGGAGTGTCATGTTCTTTAATAGGAAATAAAGCATCATAATAAATTCCTAACAATTCTTCTAAACCATCTAATCTTACTCTAGGATCTAATATTTTTGCAACTAAAAATACATTAGGAATATAAGTGAAATATTTTAACCATTTTAATCCCATTTGAGCAATAGTTGGTCCTAAAGTAGCACAAGGCATGAGAGATCTAAAAAGTAGTGCAATTTTAACACAACGATTTTCAACTAAAATTGATGTAGGATAATAGACACAGATAATTCTTCGGTAGCATCTTTAAAAACCTTTAAAAGTTGACATAAATTAGAGCATGCATCCCATTGATTGGGAAATAAAACTATGCCACATTTTTGATCGGCAAAAAATGAACATAAATCTTCTCTATATTGATAACTATCATTTATCATTTTATATGTAGAATTCCAACGAGTTGGCACATCGGGCGAGAATTTTCTTGGGTACAAATTAACATTTTTACAATATCTAGCCCATTTTTTCAAAACAGAAGAATATCTTGATAAATATAAAAGCGCATTTCTAATAGGTGCAATTTCTTCTTTTAAAGTAGCTAAACCATCTTGAACACATAAATTAATTATATGACATATACAACGAACATGAAAAAATTTACCACCAATAGAAGGTTCACAAATATTAATAAGTGATGGTAAACTAGCCGTATTAGCACTAGCATTATCAAATGAAATTGAAATTTTTTTGTAACTAAGTCATATTCTCGTAAAATAGTATGAATTTTATGAGAAATATTAATAGCGGTATGTTCAACATTAAAATCTCTATATGCAATTAAACGTTTTTGCAAAGTCCATGAATCATCAATCCAATGACAAGTAATTCCCATATAAAAACTTCTTTGCCAATGGTCACTCCATACATCCGAACAAATTGAAACTTTTGTTTGTAAACTAGCAAATGAGTGAATTAATTGTAACTTAAATTCACAAACCGATTTTTTAATATCGCGAGTCAATGTAGAACGTGAAATTTTATTAGCAGAGGGGTTATAAGCTAGTCTAGTAAACATTTCAAAAAGTGTATTATCGGCAATGTTAAAAGGGAGTGACATACCACTAACAAATTTAGATGCCTCTTTTCTAGAATTTATATCAGTATATTTAAATAAAGAAGAAGAAGAAGACTCCATACTTGTTGAAGAACCCGTGAATCCCGTCGGTAGTTGTGTTTGAGCACGATCTAGCCCAACTTTATCCGGATGTTTTTTGTTGAGGTGGTTTGTGAACGTCCCATAACCGCCCCCTCCTCTAAACTTGTAGGAATTAGTGCAATAATTGCAAGTAACTTTGAAACCTCCGGTTGTAGGATCCGGAATTTTTTTAAAATGAACCGAAAAAATATCGGATCTAAGTGGCGGAGCTCGACGACTTTGAGTTTGAGTTGGATTTTGCGATTCCGGTTGAGCCTCACCTTCTTGTTGCAAACTAGCAAAACAAGCATCGATTTCATCTTCGCTCAAATCGAAAGCTTCTTCAAAACGCGGTGGTGGTGGTGGTGGTCGTTGCTCGGAACCGGACGCTAAACCTTTGCCCTTTGATCGACGGGAAGATCCTCCACGGCTCGACATTTTTTTAAAATAGCTAATGAAATTAAAAGTATGAAACTACTAAAAATTAAATTGAAACTTGAAATTTAAACTTGAAAATTAAACACTTTAGCTTGAATTGGGAGATTAGAATGTAGAAAATTGAGAGATTAGAAATTAGGTGTGAGGAAAAATGGATGATTTATAAGGGGTATTTATAGGGAAAAAATCTTCGGAAAACCGCCGGTTTTAACCGAGCCGGCGGTTTCGGTTAAAACCGGACGGTCAAACGATCTTGGCAGTTGTTTTTTCCAAAATTTGAATTTTCAAAAAAAAAAAAATGAAAACCGGCCGGTTTTAACCGAAACCGCCGGTTTACGGTTAAACCGGCCACCAACGGTCACAAAAGTGACCGTTTGAAATTTGAATTTTCAAATTCAAAATTTAAAATATCAGCTTTTTAAAAATATATATATATATTAAAAACCGCCGACCGCCTTGTTAAACCGGTTTAAATTTCAAATTTACGGAACCGTAACCTAACCTTAAAAATAAGGTTTACGGTTCCGGTTCGAACCGAAACCGGGGTCAACGGTTTTCGAACCGTTAACCACGGTTCAAAACCGCCTGTTTGTCGGTTCGGTTCGAACCGTTGGACATGTCTAGTTAAGAGATGCAGCTTGGACACTTCATGCCAAAAATTCTAATTATTGAAAAACAAGGATATCATTATTAAGATTTGTTAATCTTATATAAATTATTTGTCACCCTCGACCCCATCATTATTTTTTCATGGTTTAAGCACACTTAATAATCTCATTCTTACTTTAATCAAAGTCCAACTCAGCTTACAGAAATGAAGAGAGGGATGCTCTGTTTGCCATGCTTTTGTGGACCATATGGTATGCGAGGAACATGCGTACGTTCCAAGACAAAGAAATCTCCCACAATGAATGCTTCGCACTAGCCCTGAAGTGCTTACAAGAGTATCAAGCTGTTCAGACTGACGACAAGAGTGCGCGGGAGAAAACCAGGGTGCATCAGTGGCAACGTCCTAGGGAAGGGTTTTACAAGATCAACACGGACGCTTCGATCATCAAAGGAGAAGGTTCAAGTATAGGAGTGGTTATACGCACACACAACGGGGAAGTAACAAAGGTACTTTCAAAACGGTATGAACATGAATTCGCCATCGACATCATGGAAGCCATTGCATGCCGGGAAGGATTAAAGATAGCTACGGAGCTACACCTCGAGTGTGTCGAAGTGGAAACGGACTGCCTACTACTAGCCCAGGCTTACCATCAGCAACAAACGAACCTCACATACCTTGGAAGGGTGATTGACGACATACGAGAGCTCAGTGCAAAATTCACCTGCTGTACCTTGCGCCACATTCCAAGATTAGCCAACATGATGGCACACCACATAGCTAAATTTGCATTTTCTCTTTCTGGTTGTAATTTGTATTATGGTGTTTTTCCGTCTGAACTTACTCATCTTGTTCCTGTGGATGAGAGACTCTGTTAAGTTTTAATATATTCACTTGGTTTCCTCAAAAAAAAAAAAAAAAAAAAAAAAGTCCAACTCAGCTTGTCACCCTTTAAGTACAATACTAGGAATAAACAATTTTGACCTAAATTTCTTCACCTATGAAACCCGTAAAGGACGACTTCGTCTAAACTTCGAAACTTTGTCTTCTTTCGTAGTGTAAGAACACACTGTCTTCTTAAACGAGACATTCACCAAACCTCGAGATGGATTTTTTAAAAGTTATCTGAGATTAAGACCCTTAAAAGACAATTAGCTATTAATTATTTTAATTCACGATCGGTAGATGCCGTACATAAAATATATTATATAATTATGTCATATTGAAATGTTGTATATGAAAATGAAATAGTAGTCTAGTGGGTAAAGACTTTCATGTTCACACCAGAAGTTTAGGGTTCGATTCCCACCGCTCCATCCCCTCCCAGAATATGTACTCAAAAAGAAAAAAAGAATTGAAATGTTGTTAGGTAGATGTTACTATAGGTTATTTTCAAAAGCCATGAAATTTTTACCAATCTCCCAGACTCCATGGAGGCATGGGCAAGTTAGCTTGCTGTTTAAGGCCAATTATTTAACGAGCCCAAGTCCCATGAGTGGATTAGTCATAATCCCTAACTGCCCAGCTACACCAAACTCAATTGCTGCCCAATAGCTGAAACTAAGGGCCTGGTTAATATTTTATTGAGCCCAGCCCATGATGTATATCGTGTGCGATACCAAGAAGTGCAAGAATTTGAAAACCGAAAGTAAGCCCATCTCGTTGGACCAGATAAAAGGAAGCCCATTTAAAAAGGCCCTTTTTTTCTTTGCATGTTTTTGTGTGTCTTTTGTGTGATGATTTATGCATATTTTTGGCGTGTTTTATTTTCATTTGAATATTTTAGTGTTATGTTATGTTATTTTGTTGATTTTCTAGGTTTTTGTAAAAAAATAAGTTTTTGAGCAAGAAACGTCAAAAAGTCAATTCGCGCAACTACAACAGTCGTCGTATTTTAGACATAACGTTTCCATTCGAAGTCCAATTGACATGATTAATGCACCATTGGAAAGCTAAGACAAAGTTCTACAATGTTTATTTGGTGCAAAATGCAAAATCATACATTTGAAGGGGTTAAAATCATGTGAAAATGGAAATCAAGTGATGAAATTTAGGAAATGACACGTCTTAGTATTTTGGCCATAAAATTGATATTGAGGTCATTCAAGTGGCTATGGAACGCTAAGAGAGAGAGCTACAATTCATAAGAGACAGTGGCAGAATGGCCTGCGCGCCGGCGGTCGGTTCCGTGCGCGGTGACTTCTTGAACACGAAATTCGCGATTTTTTTCCATTTTTTTGGCTCTTCCACCTTGTTTAGGACTCTAGGCTTATAAATAGGACTTGTGAAGTCCATATATTTTTGAACACTTTTACTTCTTAGCACTTTTAAACCCTAGTTTTTGTTATTTTATCTTCCAATTCAATATTGGGATTGCTTTGGTTCTTCCAATCGAAGTTATTTTGTGGTTTAATCAAATCGTAATATTTCTTCATTTTTTTTATCTGATTTCAATTGTTTGGTGGTTATTGTTGTTGCATGATGATGTTTATGATTGTTTTCTTTCCTTGAATTGTAATTATGATCCCATCCCCAACCATTATTTTCTTTGTTTTAGGATTATGATGATTTGATTCAAACAAACAAGCATGAATATGGACTAATTGATTTGCCATCCTGAATAAATTGCTTTATTTAATAATTAATTATTTGATCAACTTTTAATTTTTTTAAGGGAACAATTGAGATTGAGAGAAGATATTATTATCGGACTAAATTTATTGCGGGGGCCGGGTTAGATATGAATCAGAGATGTATTATCTAACTTGGTTAATTAATTGGGCAAATTTGTTATGGATAGACTTAATCGTGAATACGAGAGTTATCAGATCTAGGCCTAACACTATAAAGAAATTCCAGTTTACTGACAGAATTTACCGACAAAAATGACACTAACTTTACAATTACCTACAAAATACCTACAGAATAGAAAAAATATTATTTTTCCCGAAATTTTACCGACAAATTACCGACAGATTACCAACATTTTTTCAATTTACCGTTAGATTTTCTATAGGTATTTACCAACAGTTTTAGATTATGTAGATAACTATTTTACCTACAATAATTTTACCTACACTTTATAATTTTCTTAATACTTACATATAGAATATCTGTAGGTAAACTGGTTTTTTCTTGTAGTGTATTTTATATCTGTTTGCTTTAATTATTAATCGCTTGATCAATTAGTTGATATCTTTGCTTGCAAGTTTGATGAGATGATTAGAAATTCTAGACATTTTATTCATATCGTTTTCGCCGAATTTATTTGTGTTCAGTTTTAATTGGTCTTTTAATTGTTTTTCTTTAGATAATTAAAATCACAAATTTGGTTAGAGTGTTTAGGATTTATTTTCTGTTATTTGTGATGCACGATAATTATTTGTCGGCTAAGTCTTCCTTGAGAGACGACTTGTGGTTAATTCGCCGCCCTACGATCGATCTCATTCTCTTGCGAGGATCGTTAGACTATCATAGGTGTTTAGCGATTGAACAAAATTTTGGCGCCGTTGCCGGGGAAGGCTTTAGGCATAATAATTATTGTGTTTATTTTCCGTATTTCTAGATTAGGATTTCTTTGTTTGTTTCTAGTTTAGGTTTCTTTCGTCAAGTGCGTTTGATCTATTTTCCTAGTTTGTTTATACAAGCACAAGGAATGGCGACCAATCAAGAGTAACCACCACGACCTACATTAGTAAAGAGCTTGATTTGTTTAATCAAGTTAGTCAGCAAACACAAGAGGGGAATAACCGATGGTTCGAATCCTTGGAGGTCTCTGTTAAGCGAATTGAGACTCAAGTCGGCCAATTAGCTACGCAAGTTGGTGAGACAGCTCGACATCTCGTCAAAAGGACACGTTGCCTAGTCAACCAGCGCAAGCTCAAGCCGTCATTGATCTTGAAAATGGTGAGATTTATGATAATAAAATTGAGTTTCCATGTTCTATTGTCTCGTCTAACCCTACATGTATTGCTAAAATGGAGAAGAAGGATGATGCAAGTGAAGAAAACACGAATGAGGAGACAAATACGGGATTGTCCTTACACAAAACTGATAATCCTTACAAATCTCCTAATCCATCCCCAAGTCCATGGCTAGTAATTGTGTGTTGTGTAGTATGTTACAGGGTTGCAACTTTTGACACAAATTTAAAACTTAGTAAGGAGGGCCGAACACCTTGACTAGCTATTAACCTTAGCCGAGTGAGTTCGTTGTGAAGGTTTGGGAATAATGAAGGATAACCTGAGGTGGATAGAATGTGGTGTTATAGATAAATTGACCCTCAAATTGGATATAATATTTCCTGTTGGGTTTGTAGGCTCTTATTTGCTTGAGGACAAGCAAAAGACTAAGTGTGGGGGAGTTATTTTGCATATTTTTGTGTGTATTTTGTGTAATGGTTTATGCATATTTTTGGCATATCTTATTTGCATTTGCATATTTTAGTATTATGTTATATTATTTTGTTGATTTTCTAGGTTTTGGTGGAAAAAACAAGTTTTGGAGCAAGAAACATCAAAAAGTCATTTCGTGCAACTGCGGCAATTTTGGACATAACGTTTCCATCCGAAGTCCAATTGACATGATTAATGCACCATTGGAAAGCTAAGACAAAGTTCTACAATGTTTATTTAGTGAGAAATGCAAAATCAAACGTTTGTAGGGGTTCAAATCAAGTGAAAATGGAAATCAAGTGATGAAATTTCGGAAATGACAAGTCTTAGTATTTTGGCCATAACTCTCTCTACAAAATTGATATTGAGGTCATTCAAGTAGCTATGGAAAGCTAAGAGAGAGAGAGATAGAGAGAGAGAGAGCTACAATTGATAAGAAGACATCAAAGCCAAATTCTGGCGTTTGGCGATCGCGCGGTCGCGTGCAATGGACAATGGCAGAATGGCCTGCGCGCATGCGACCGTTCGGTTCCATGCGCAGTCGCGCGCGATGACTTCCTGAACACGAAATTCACAATTTTTTTCCGTTATTTGGCTTTTGCACCTTGTTTAGGACTCTAGGGTTATAAATAGGACTTGGATAGTCCATCTTTTCGAACAATTTTACTTCTTAGCACTTTTAAACCCTAGTTTTTGTTGTTTTCTCTTCCAATTCAATATTGGGATTGCTTGAGTTCTACCCATCGAAGTTATTTTGCGGTTTAATCAAAGTGTAATATTTCTTCATATTCTTTATCTGATTTCAATTGTTTGGTTATTATTGTTGTTGCATGATGATGTTTATGATTGTTTTCTTTCCTTCAATTGAAATTATAATCCCATCCTCAAGCATAAACTATTTTCTTTGTTCTAGGATTATAATGATTTGATTCAAACAAACAAGCATGAATATTGACTAATTGATTGGTCTTCCTGAATAAATTGCTTTATATGATAATTAATTGTTTGATCAATTTTTGATTTTTTAGAGAATAATTGAGATTCAGAGAAGGTATTATTAATGGACTAAATTTATTGCGGGGGTTAGATATGAATCAAAGATGCATTATCTAACTTGGTTAATTAATTGGGCAAATTGGTTATGAATAGACTTAATCTGTGAATACAAGAGTTATCAGATCTAGGCCTAGTTTATATCTGCTTGCTTAATTTTTAATCGCATAATCAATTAGTTGATATTCTGCTTGCAAGTTTGAGGAGATGATTCTGAAATCCTAGACGTTTTATCCATATCGTTTTCACCGGGTTTATTTGTGTTCAGTTTTAATTGTTTTTTTTTTAATTTTTCTTTAGATAATTAAAATCACAAATTTGGTTAGAGTGTTTAGGATCTATTTTCTGTTATTTGTGATGCACGATAATTATTTGCTGGCTAAGTCTTTCTTGAGAGATGACTTGTGGTTAATTTACCGTCCTACGATTGATCTCGTTCTCTTGCGAGGATCGTTAGACTATCATAGGTGTTTAGCGATTGAACAAGCACCACAAGTGCTTGGCCGAAGTCTATTTAAATTTGTGGTAATTGTTGATTACAAGTTATGATTGTTGTTCCCTCAAAAAAAAAAAGTTATGATTGTTCGGTATATATATGCCTCAAGAGATAGACATAGTTACAAGAGATAGAATAGTTACAGAACAAAACAAGTACAATGATTACTACACAACTGCCGAGATAGATATTAGAGTTTACAAACTAGACTAATAAAATATCAAACAAGATAATAATGATAATAAAAAACAAGGTAAAAACTCTTGATCTGAAAAATAAAAATCAACTACAAAAACTCAGGGCCATGGCGAAAAGATAAAAGAGGCCCTATAAAAAAAAAAAAAATATATTTCATATACATACACTTTGGATATAGTTTGACAAAAACTTGAAAATAAATATTTTTTTTAGTGAGTCTTTTGTGAGACCGTCTCATGGATCTAAATCCGCGAGATGAATTCCCAATACCCAAACCCAAAAACTAAAGCCAAATCTAAACCTTGCCCAAACCGGGGCCTCAATTTATAGGGAAAATACAAGAGATCTTAGAAAGGAAAACCTTAATCGTTGGACACAATAATGCCCACAAATATTGATAAAATCCCTCCAAATCTTGATTGATATGTGCAAGAGTCCATATTTACAATTGTGTACCAGATATAAATGATTTTATGCCCTCTTTAAAGATTTCATAAAATTGGTGATTTGAGTCAAAGATGCCTAATTAAGAGAGCAAATCAAGCAACTTATCTAAACACATGATTTTGACAAATTTACCAACATTCTATATATGCTGGATACATTTCCTATAAATAAATCATTCCTAGTGTATCATTTATGCATCGATTTCTTATTCACAAATAAATGGTTTTTTGTGAAAATAAATATACAACATTTATCTATTCATTTCCAAAATTAACGAGTCATTCGCATTTAGAATTTTGGTCTTCCCAAAACCATTTTTCCAACACATGCTTCCTTTGCCTCATAATAATAAGTTTATTGTTGCTGTTGAGCAGTTAAGTTGATTATTTTCCAAAGCATAATAAAAAAGTTGATTCAATTTTTTTTATAACACTTACATTGTGTAATATTAAATAATACTACAAACATGAGTAGATTTCATGTTAGATCGTCTAACATATCTAATCCATTAAACGAATCCCAATAATTAACCCGACCCATACCCAACACCAAATATAATTCTTTTTTTCCCTCATGCACTCCGCGACCTAATTGCTTCTTCACCTAAACAACACCAACCCCACCACCACCTTCTCCGTCGCCATGCCTGCTAAGTTCCAACATTGTGGAGGGGCTCGTGCCCCATTCTCGGCCCAACAGATTCTGTCAGTGTGTTAATGGAAGAGATCGGAGGACGATGATTATGACGAAAATAGTTGTTTCGATCATGAAGATTGTGATTACAACAAAAATCAAGTTGTGCCTTCAAATTTGTGGGTGGGCAGACAATCATGGTGGGGTGGCATGGGAGATTAAAAAAGACGGCAAGAAGTATTTAGTGAAAGTTGGATGTCTAGAGAAAAAGTAATGATTGTATTGATGTGATAGAGAATCTTTTAGAGATGTTGATTGTTTGTGAAAAATTTTGTGGAAAAAATATTGTAAAGTATAATGCAATAAACTTGAATAAAAATAAAAAAATAATTCAAAAATAAGTAATGTTGATCTCATTTTATATCTTTTGTTATAAAGATTAGAGAAAATAATATAAATAGTGATAAATTAAATAAATTATCGGAATTCTTTATATGAATAGGGGGAGGAGAGAAAAAATTTTTGGTCTACTATCTCTCTTTTGATTATCACCATAATGAGAGTATAAGTGTGTATTAGGAAATGTGAGAGAGAAAGAGAAAAATGAGTTAATTTTGGAGATAAATGAGATTTTCTTTGAAAAAAATTATTTTCTTCCACAAACAATCACACTTCCAACAAAATTTTCACAACCAATCACAAGCTTACCTTTTGTTCTGGTTTGAGTCGATGTGAATGCTAGATGGTAAATGAAAATTGTATCAAGGGTTTGTTTCTGTATTAGTAACACTTTTCATTTAAACGTGTAGTATTTTTTGCAAACCAATAATACTTTTCAGTTCATTGTGTAATATCTTTTTATTTAAATGTGTAATATTTTTTTACCTAAACTGTAATACTTTTTATTTCAACATGTAATACTTTTCAATTCATCATTAAATACTTTTCCGAGGAACTATTAAATACTTTTCATAAGAAAAAGTAATGCTTTTCAGCGGGACAACTAATACTCTTTAGGAGAAAAATTATTACTCTTTAGGAGAAAAATTACTAAATACTTTTCAGAGCAATTACGAAATACCTTCCAGGAGGACTACTAAAAAACTTTTCAATGGAGCTACTAATACTTTTTAGGGGAATTACTAATGCATTTCAAGGAAAAACTAATACTTTTAACGGCACATTTCACTGCCTAATATAACAAAAATGCAACTGCCCCTAGAATATTATAAAAATGCCACCGCACATACCATTGGGTTTGGGTTTATGATTCATCTAATGAACTTCGACCCGTTGGACCATCTGAGGGAACTTTTGCCTACAAATATTGATCTTTGAAATGTTACTAATATTAAAATTTTGGCTAATTTATCTAACTAAAGTAATTTAAAAACTGACTTAATCACTTAACTCAAAAAGAAAAAAAAGAACTTGAAAGGTGAAAACTCTGTTGTAGAAAGAGTTTTCATCCAAAAGCTGCAGATCCCTGATAAAAACTCTATTGCCAATAGAGTTTTTGACTTTGATTGTATTTTTTTTTTGTCAGATTTGTAAAAGTGTATTGGCAATAGAGTTTTTTCCAGTGTATAATATCCTTTTTTTATTATAAGTAAATTAATAATTAATAATTCAAATTCTTTGTTTTTGTAGGATGATCCAACAATTACTCCAGATGCTTATATATTATAGGGAGAGCCTTTATTTGACAATCTTGAAACATTGTTCAAGAAACCAGCTCCGGAAACGCAATGATCAAGTAACTTGTCAGCGCACCATTTACGCTACTTGCCACTACGACCAAGATTTGGAGGTAATGTAGAGCATGGAAGTTCTTCTTCATGCCATGATTGATCGCACATGGTTCCGGTTATTCACGCACTTATCTTAACATGACGTTTTGTATTCCAAAATTTAATTGTGTCATAGAGTTGTTTATTTAATTATGTAATCCAGTTATATTTTTCATTAAGTAACCGTGTTTTAGGTTTTATTATATAACTCAATTGTAATGCAGTTGATGATTCCGATTCCAGTTGTAGAGCAATTAACGTTTTTCTATTCCAGTTGTGTTTTTTAATTCATTATATATTCAAGCATTTTTTCAAATTTTGAGCAAAAGTCAGTTGTACTTATCCGAAAAATGGTGCATCTATTTTAAAATTTGTAAAGTAAGAAAATCAAATAAATTAATTTTTGAAATAATTTTTTTTCTAAAAATTAATTAATTGAAAAATTAAGAAAAAAAAACAGAGATGCCAATTCTATTTTGGATTCGAATAAAGCAAAAAACTCTATTGTCAATAGAGTATTACGAAAAAGTTGGTTAAAAAACAAAAATTCAAAATCAAAAACTCTATTGGCAAATGAGTTTTTATTAGGAACCCTATGACTTTTGGATGAAAACTCTTTCTGTGAGTTTTCACCTTAAAGTTAATTTTTTGGCGTTAAATGATTAAATTATTTTTTAAATTACTTTAGTTAAATAAATTAGCCTAAAATTTTAAAAGAGCTAATATTTGAATATTAACAATTATTTACATTTAATTAAATTATACGAAAAAACTCAAAAGAAAGATAATTATAGTACAATATTTAATATTCGACAAAAGACTCATATAAGACCGTTCTACGGGTCCTTTTTTTGTTAGACGGGTCACACCTGACCCATGATCCAGCCCAAAAGGGCGGTGGCAATTTCCTAATTATTAGGCTAATATGTGTGGTCGATTATAATTAAAAAGTATTAGTTTTTTCCTCATAAAGTATCACTTTGACTTGGAAAAGTATCATATTTAAGCAAATGACATTAAAATTTTTTAGGGCGGTGGCATAGTATCTCAGAGCGGTGGTATTTTTGTAATATTAACTTAGGTGACATAGTATCACTTTAAACTCGAAAAGTATCACTTGTTATTAAAAAAAAGTATCACTTTTACTCTGAAGTGTATATGTTTTTAAAGTAACAAAACTGATATTATGTATATGTATATACAACTTTGTTTAACAGTATTATTTTTTATTAAAACGGTATTACTTTTTATTAAACAAAGTATAACTTTTACTATAATATTGCATGTTTCCAAAGAATGAGTCGTCATTTAGGTCATCAATCAAGGATAACAAAACTAATATTAGTAGTTCCTTGAAAAGTATTGGTTTCTCTATTGAAAAAGTATTAATAGTCCCCTGAAAAGTATTAGTAGTCCCTTAAAAAATATTAGTTTTTTTTTTTCAAATAATAGTAGCTATGTTATTAGTTATCTGAACTAGTGTTCTCTTCATTGAATGAAAGCAACATACAAAAGCATCATTCTTTAGGTTTTGAGGATATTATGATCCTTGAGGAGATGGTTGGTCATGTAAAATTAAAAGAAACGTTTGAAAAGATAATTAATCACCCCAAGGATACCAACGTAATTCAAACATTTGGTCTCACATCATGAGGATTTGTGGGAAAAACGTTTCAGTTCTTTATAGCTGTTTGAATGAAGAATTAATGCAGGGGCAAAATTCAACAGTTTTCTTTGTTGGAAATTATTCGGGGTTCCCGGATCTAATTCGGGTCAAATAAGATCCATGTAGGTCCCAAGGGGTGTAAGTGTAAGGTTTAGAAGGGGGGTTGAATAAACCTTACCAAATTTTCAATTTAGTCTTTTTAAATATTGAGTTGATACTACGAGTTGTGTCCTTGGTGGACAACCAATTTAGTTAATCAAGAGAGTTAGTCTCTCAATGAGTCTCAATCGATTTGTTGATGGAATAACTCAAATTTTATTAAGTCTAAATTAACTCAATCGTGGTTTTTTTTTGCGGAAGACTTAACACCCTTAATTTTGGTTAAGCAAGGATTTAGTACTTGGTTTAGTACTTAGAAATTATCAAGTGGATAGCAAATTTATCAAACAGATTTAAACAATTAAGATGCGAGGAATTAAAGTCTTTGAAATGTAAATGACACAATGAAATTTTTATAGAGGTTCGAAGATGGGGTAATTCTTCTACTCCTCTCTTCTCCAACTCCTGGAGGAATCCACTAGGTATTGATCAAGATACAAAGTGGTAAATCCGGATACAAGTCTTGATCACACACGGTGACTTGATCCTTTGGGACTCGATGAGAGACGCCTTGATCACTCGGTGGCTTCTGACGACTCGGCTTCTTCTTCACAGGCGGCTACCTTGCTACTACAGCCCACTTGCTCAAGCTCTTTAGATTTGATCACGAAGCCCTCCAAAAGCTCAAGACTTGGTTCGACCTTGAACCTTCCTACAATCCTTCGTGGAATGTAGACCTTGATTCTTCAACAATTTCCTCTTCAACTGATTGAAGTTATCTTTCCTTCACGGTGAGTGTTGGATTGATTTTCTTCGTAGTTTAGGCTTGAGGATTAATCTTGGATGAATTGAGAATATCTTAAGTTCTGATTCAAATGTTTTCTTGAATGTTCGAGGTTGAGTTACCTTCTCTCAGTCATTCCTCGGCCTTTTATAGTGATCTTTCAAAAATCGCCCGTTGAAGAGATATGCTTATTTTTGAAAGTCACTTGTGGTCGTTGGCTTGTCTTGTTGCGATTCTTGGAATTGCCATTTCCTCGTATGAATTGTTATTCACCTTTTCGAGTTCGACACGGTGTAGTGCTTCCCATTGGTTTGTTCCTTTTACACGCTCGGGTGAGCACTTGAGAAAGGTGGTATGGAGATATTACTTGTTTAGGTAATTCTCTTGATTTACGTGCAACGGATCTTTTTGATTATCTCGACTTTTGCATTTCTTTGCTTTCCCAGGTGACTTAGAGTCACTTCCAATCATTGGATGACTCTTGTCACTTCAACTTGAGACTTGGCTTTTCTTGAGTTTACTTGATCGATGCTCCACTCAGTGCATCTCATTGCTTCTTGAGAGAGTTCCCGTCTACTCTTCTTTGCCATACTTTTGTCTCGCGTGAGTCCTCCTTCTAATCTCCAGTTGTCTTCTTGCATGTTAGGGCGTAGCTGACTTAACTCAGCTTGGCCATCCCTATTTATTACAATGCATTTTACAACAAAAATGGGGTGCCAACTTCTTATTCTAAGTTTTACATGGCATTCATCAAAATCTAAACAATAAATTTCCTAACAATTTCCCCCTTTTTGATGATGCCAAAACTTAAATCATTCAAAAATGCAAATAGCAAAGATACATACAGATAGTGTATTCACATAGAATGTATGCGTAGAATCAATCTTTTTATTGATCATAACATTCTTGTTCTTTTTGTTTGTTTACAAGGTGTATCGAGCAAACATTTGTCTACCACGAAAATAAAGAATTTATAGTTTTATTGCGAGAAAACTTACATAGAATGTATTTACATCATAAAATACATGAAGGGGTGGACAACAACACTTCATCTCCTTCATTTATCTCCTTCTTTCATCTTGTTCAAGATCATCTTCGCTCTTCTTCTCTTTTTTTCGTCGTGCCACCGCCTTCTTCTTCTTTTCATATGTCTTCCTGGCAGCTTCATCTCTTCTTAATCTTTCTTGTCTTTTCTCCTATAGCTGAGTTTGTCTCTTGTTTTCTTCTTCTATTCTTTTCGCATACTCAAGATTACTTTTAGCCACTTGCAAATTTGCTATTTGGTCAAGACCATTGAGAGATCCCTCCTTTCTTGCCTGGATCTACGTATTCAATGTTTTTGGGCGGAGAGGCCTGCCCAGTCCGAAACCTCTTCCTCCACCATCGCTTCTTCTTCTTCTACCTCTGGGCATGTATTGTCTTTGGGGTCTTCTTCTTTCCGGTGAGTGACCGGCGGAGTGACCAGCAGAGCGATCGCGGTAGTCCGCGCTGTCGGCCTTCTTCGCATAACGTGAGACCCTTTTCCCAAGATACAAGTCCCAAGCTTGAGCCATAGACATATTTGCAAAGTATCCTTGGATGCGAGCATTTTAAATTCATCAATCGATCGTGGCTCTGTCTCCGACATCCGAAATGGCATAAGTGTCTCTCGCTCTCTTTGGAATGCCTCCATGTTGTTTCAAGATGTTCATAACCGGGCATCCATTCTTTCTTCCACTTCCTCCATCCCTCGCTTCAATTGTCTTTCTCTTTTCACCATAGATATAGCAGAGTGTTGGAGTGGCGAGTCACGGGGAGTTTGTGGCGATAATGTCACCGTGACAAGACCTTGTTGGGGGTTTGTGCAATCATCAAGGTCACATCTTTCGATCCTTCCCCTCAACAGATTTTCCTTTCTTTTGTTTCATTGCTTCCTCATTTGTCTTTCCCTTCGCAGTGCATCCCCTTTTTCGCTTCAGATCTCTTCGTGTTTTAAGGTATTCCTCTTCCCCCTTTTTGGCATCATCAAAGGAGAGAGGAACGCCTGAAACATCTTGCAAGGTGAAGTCGAGCCTGGCGATAGTCGAGTTCGTTTCGAGTCTGGCTGCAGAGTATGCAAGACGAAGTCGGATCGAGTAGCGTTGGTCTCTTTGAAAGTAGCTTCATCTCAACCATGAGAAGGCTGAATTTTCTATTCATGTTTTCTTCCAAATCTTTGTAGATCACTTTATTTTGCTCACGCAGCAGACTTTATCTCGGCGGTGTGAGCTTCATGCATGTGCTCAATGTGTTCTTTCAACTTCGTTTTTGCATCAAGCATTCTCGGCTCTCCATACCGGCTGACTTGTTGAACAATGTCCTGAAGTATCTAACTTGTTCCACACGCATTGTTTGTTGGTGTTGCCACCATTCCGATCCGATCTGTTGTTATGCCTCTCAAGTCGCCAGTAAGGTTAGCATCTCTGTTGTCGATCGCATGTCCATAGAGGCCGATGCCTCTCCATTCGTTCAATCTTAGCAAATAATGCCTTGAACACTTCGCGAACTTGGTGATTCTTCCGTTGCGGTGATGGCCATGCGTCAAAGTCATAGTCATTTGGAACAATGGTACCTGACGAAATGACAGGAGGCTGGTGCGGGAAGCGTCGAGCTCGTTCTCGACTCTTCATGGAGGTCGGGTACCTCTAAGGAGAAAGGAAATGATTCTACGAAGGAATCATCACGGCCGATGGATTTGTTCAATGATGAGAGGGCGCGTGAAGTTCCTTTTGGAGTCGAACTCGCTGCTGACTTGGGAGCTGCGCGATGGACTCTGTTTTTCACTGGGTCATTTGTGAAGTGGACCCACTTGTCGAGCCTCGTTTGTCTCAACAACCGTTGGTCGGTGGTTTCTCCAATTGAGTGGATTGTTCCTCGGCCTTATCGAGCGTCATCGGACGATGATGAGATTTCCATTGGTGGCTCATCATCAAAATTAAAGGTTTGACGAGTAGTCTTGAGATCAGACTTGCTCGTCCGGGAACATCCGCGGTGAGTCTTTTGGATCTGTCACGGGGGATGACTCGACTTCTTCGCCGCTTTCCGATCCCGAAAGGTTACATCGGGATTATCCTGGGAATCATGAAGCGCGCTTATCTCCTTTTCGGATGGATCAATGATAGCGGGGAGGATGTTCTCTACTTTCTTTACCCCGGGAAGTCTCAACCTCCCGTGGGCCTTCATTACCTCCTGCAGTCTCGATTGCGGCGAGGCCTTGGACCTCCTTTCGACGGTGTCATTGTCTTAGGGTCTTTCTGTGGTGGCATCCATTGGAGTCTCAACCCCGTGATTGCACTTTCACCGCCTGCAGTGTTAACTCCCGGCTGCATTCCTTCTCGTGCCTCGATCGCATCATGGCGTCATTATTAGCCTTCGGAGCGGTTGGCACCTCGGTGAAATAGTCTCAATGCCGAGCTTCGTTGATGACAACTTCATTGTTCGTTCGGTGTTTGTACTTCCTCCACTTCGCCTCCTTGATTCGTTGTTGAGTCATCCGCATCATTCTCCGACCTTTCGCTGCGGTGGAGGGAGTTTTCCCTCACTGGCGCACGCACCGTGAGTGACTTGGAATGGGGTCACTCGTCTCCGGACTCGGCTGTTTCTATTGAGTGTTCACCGTTGGGGCGGTGGTAAGACACCTTCAATAGGGGTTGGCTCGATTGGGGTCCCCACTATCCCGTTTCATCGCCATTTCCCTTATTGCCTTCTTCCGAGTGAGTGGGGAAGTGGTGGCAAGAACAACAACTTGATGGCGATTTTTGAACCACTCCCATTGGATCAATTTCATTTGTGTTCGGAGGACTCTCCTGGTCCCTCCATCAATCTTTGCTCGTGAAGGATTCTAGATTCGTGCAATGCTTGCTGCATTTACAACTCTTCTTTGGCGAAGCAGAGTCGGATCCTCATCACCGTCGAGATAAGACATCAAGGAGAGGATGTGTGTGTTCGTGGTGCGAGAGATAAGGGCGGATCTTTGGCCTTCTCATGTGCTTCAGCTTCCTCTGCCTGTCTTTCCTTTTCCTTGTCCTTGAAGATCTGCAGGATATCCGTGCGATTGTCTTCATCCGATCTTTGGGATCACGGTGGTTAGGCAAGGAAGTTTAATAGTTCCTCTTCTTCTTCTATAAGCTCGGGCCGTTGGAACTGTTCCTGGATTTACTCAATTTCCATTTCCTCCACTCACGCAGACGATTTTGGATGTCGGGTAAGGTGGGGATAGGATCATCACATCACCTGTCACTCTATCCCTTCTTCTTGTGTCTCATTGCGCGGACTACAACTATTTCTTGATTTGCCTCTGCTGATCGCCCAGATTTATTTGTTTCATCAATTACATCTGGGGACTCTACTTCTCCAGCGAGTCTCCGATATCTGCTCCGGTGAGTGGGTGACTCGGCCGGTTTCTCAAGCTCGGAGCGCTTGATGATTCTTCTTCGTCTTCTAGTTTGTACCAGAGGGATTTACGGTTCGAGACGATTTCTCGAGTCTTGGGCGGCGGGGGGCGTGCTGTGTGTTTTCTTCGAGGAGGCGGCCGTCTTGGCTTATCGTTCTCCTCTTTTTGACGATCGGAGAAGGTATTTGAGAGTCCTTCTCGACCGCTTCTTGGGGGCGAGAGACATGGTGCAGGGGCGGGTGACTCTGTTGCGGGGGTAGGAGCGAGGTTTGAATTTCTTTCTTTGCGGGGAGCGTGATCTTCTTAGCTTAGCTGCAGGGGGCTTTCTTCTTTGGTTGAGAGAAAATGGTGTATCTTGAGGGTGGTGATTCTCCTCACTTGTGTCGGCCTCTCTTGGCGTAGGCTCTCTTCGTGCGCGAGAGAGGTTTGATCTGGACATCCTCTTGTTAACATGGAACGCTTTTCCATGTCTAAAGAGGACACCTTTCACCTCCATCATCCGGCCAATCACCAGGCCATATCCTAGGGATCCTCCAAATGTGCCATCTTCCTTGAAGGATTTGTTCCCTACATTCTGGCATAGTCTCTTTGTAGACAAACTCAAATTGATTTATTTTCCTTTCTTCAATGATCGCCGCCATCACAATCAACTTTGCTTTTGACGGTTGGTCAAAGTCGCCAAATTTGATGTCGATACATTTGGCAACTATGTCCAATGACTTGTGATAATCCTCCTTCGAGCCTCTTGTTTCTTTGTGTAAACTATTTTATCAAAGATAGTCGGGCTTGGCTATTTCCTTCCAAGCAAGAGTGACCAGGTTTACATCGGCTTCGCTAATTTCCGATGCTCCTTCCGTAGGTAGTGAGCAATGTTCACCAAATCCTTGGCGAGAGATGGTGAGTCGCTTTCCGTGAAGCAGATGACTTTATCCCTTCATCGTGAATCTCGGCATTCACGTAGAAGCATGCGACCTCCTCCACATAAGTCATCGGATATTCCAAATATCAAAAGCGATTTCGGCCCGGACATTTCCAATTTCTCGGCGATTTTCTTCACTAGGGTGTCATCGGACCCCTGTTTCACCATCGTCGAAATCCACAGTGAGACTCGGTGTGGATTTGCTTTCCTAACTTGACAAAATCATAGGTTGGTGCCATTTTTCAGGATTTTATCGAAGAAAACTTAGAGATTGATTTGAAGATAGGTAGGGTTTTGAGAAGATTTTTGCCTTTGCGAGAGAGAGAAATGAAACAGTTTTGGTAGTGTGTGAGAGAAACGGACGAAAATGGTTTAAGTATGGTTTATGAAAGGGCGTGCGGGTGGTTTTGAAATGTGATCGAAATCAACGGTTTAGATTTTGCACGCCTATTTAGCATTTAATGTCTCGTATTTAATGCGGCAAAGCATTTATATCCAATCATAAGCTTGGTGTGCGGCTTTATGTCGTACACATCATCATTATCTTGGACGTCATTCTTAAAAACATTCCCTCAAAAAAAACGATGCGTTTTTGTCACTTTGCTCATAAGTGACTCGGCTTATCCCTTAGCCGATTTAACTCTTCTTCTCACAGTTCTCTTAGTGACTCATTAACTTGGTGACTTGGTATATTTGTCTTTCCAATACAATTTGATTTACTTAGTGATTTGTGAGTTCGGCTCTTTTCCTTTTAGTGTTCCATTTCTTTTCTTTGATTCTTCCGAGTGTCACCACTCAATTAACCCTAACTCATGTTTGAGTTCTTCAAATCTTGACTCACATAATGGTTTTGTGAAGATGTCCCAATTGTTTATCGGTTGAGATATATTCCAAGATGATGTCCTTCTTTTCAACATGATTTCTTATGAAGTGATATCGACATCGATATGCTTTGTTCTTGAGTGCAACACAGGATTTTGAGTGATTGCAATTGCACTTGTGTTATCACACATGATTGGAATTTATTTTTCTTCAACTTCATAGTCTCTCATTTCTTTGTCTCATCCATAGGACTTGGGCACAACAGTTTGCCCGCATCTATGTATTGCAGCTCGGCTGTAGAGGTGGCTATTGAATTTTGCTTCTTGCTAAACCAGGAGATCAACCTGTTTCCTAGCATTTGACATGTGCCTCGAGGTGCTTTTTTTTCTCACTCTGCATCGGCATCCAAAGATCAGTCGAGTCCGAATAGCCAAATAGCTTGAATCCACCTTCCTTTGGATACCATAAGCCAACTTCTTGGCTTCCTTTCAAGTATCTCAATATTCTCTTAGCTGCTGTCATATGGCTCTCTTTTGGAGCAGATTGAAATCTTGCACATACACCTACAACAAAGGTGATGTCTGGCCTACTTGCTGTAAGATAGAGCAATGATCCAATAAGTGCTCTGTATCTTGTTTGATCTACAGGCTTGCCATCTGCATCCATGTCCATTTTGGTGATGTATTCATTGGTATTTTCACAGAAGACTTCTCCTCCATACCAAATTTCTTCATTAAGTCTCTGGTGTATTTTGTTTGACTTATGAAGGTTCCATCCTTCAGTTGTTTCACTTGGAGTCCAAGGAAGAATGTTAGCTCTCCCATCATGCTCATTTCAAATTTACTTTGCATGAGGTTTGAAAATTTTTCACACAGCTCTTTGTTTGTGGTCCAAAAATGATGTCATCCACATATATTTGAACAAGCAAGTATACTCTTTTTGTCTTGAATTACGAAAAAGTGTTCTATCTACTTTTCCTTTTGTGAATCCATTTTCGATTAGGAATTGTGACAAAGTATCATACCATGCTCGGGGTGCCTGTTTCAATCCATACAAGGCTTTCTTGAGTTTGTATACCTTATCTCCAAGAGTCTTACGCCCAAATCCTGGAGGTTGTTCAACATACACTTCTTCTTCCAATAAACCATTTAGGAATGCACTTTTTACATCCATCGATACACAATGAAATTCTTGTGAGTCTGCATAGGCAAGAAACATCCTTATAGCTTCCAATCTTGCTACGAGGAGCAAATGTTTCATCAAAATCTATTCCTTCTTCTTGGCAATATCCTTTGGCTACTAGTCTTGCCTTGTTTCTTACCACGTAACCTTCCTCGTTCATCTTGTTTCGAACACCCATTTAGTACCAATAACATTTTGATGTGTGGGTCTTTGAACTAATTCCCATACTTTATTTCTTTCAAAGCGATTCACTCTTCTTGCATAGCTTGAATCCAATGTGTGTCGTCAATGCTTGTAACACATCTTTGGGCTCTATTTGCGAGATAAAGCATGTGAACATGGCTTCTTGTTGAGTTTTGGATCTTGTTTGACACCTTCTCTTATATCTCCAATGACAAGTTCGGTGGATGGTCTCTCGGCCATCTTACATCGAGGTTGGAGTAAGTTAGCTGGATTGATCGTCTTGCGGTTTGTGTTCTTTGTGTTCGACTCTCTCGTAATCACTTACCGCAAAGTTTCATTGTTTTTGAGATTGACTATCTCATCTTCTTCGAGTTTATAATTCGGCTTGACTTGACATCAAAGGGACTCTTTTGTATGGTTGGATGATTGACTTATCGGTTGACTCTTCAATGTCTTCTCCATTTACATTTGGCTCATCGAAAACCACATGAATGGATTCTTCGCAACCATAGTCCTTTTGTTGAGTACTCTGTAGGCTTTGCTTTCACCGAATTTGAGTATCCCAAGAAGATACCTTCATCGACTTTAGCATCGAAAGCCTTTAGATTGTCTTTGCCATTGTTGTGGATGAAGCATTTACATCCAAATATTCTGAAATATGCAACATTTGGTTTTCTTCCGGTCAAATCTCATAAGGAGTCTTTGTGTTGTCTGTTTTATCATACATCTGTTTTGAGTGTAGCAATTTGTGTTAATTGCTTGACCCAAAATCTTTTTGGTAACCCCGCTTGACTAACATGGTCCTTCCGCTTCTTTGAGAGTTATGTTTCTTCTTTCAACGCAACTCCATTCTGTTTGAGGAGTCCTTTGCTGGCGATAGTTCATGACCAATACCATTTTCAATACAATCGAGTTATTATTCCATTGACAAACTCGGTTCCTTTGTCGATCTTATTTTGATAATGGTTTGGCTTTTCTCGTTTTGAATCCTTTTCATCACCGTGTGGTAGTTTCTGTAGAGTTTCTTTCTTCTTACACATGAATATTGTCCATGTATATTTTGAGTAGTCATCTACTACCACCAAGGTATATTTCTTTCCACTTATTTGTTTGGTTCCACTTTGGGCCAAATAGATCCATATGCGGAGATGCAATATTCTTGTTGAAGATGAACATGTCTTTTCTTTGAATGAAGATTTGATTTGTTTTCCTTCCGACATGCATCACATATACTCTCCTTCTTGTATCCGAGTCCGGAAGTCCTTCCACTAGACTACGGAAAGCTTGTTAATCGTTTTGAAATTCGGGTGACTCAAGATTTTGTGCCACACCAACTTGATTCAAATTTGTGCTCTTTGCTAATAGAAGCCAGTCTTTGTGTGTAGCGGTTGACCAATCTACTACATACATGTTCTTTTGTCCGCATCCTTGCAACACAACTTCATTCGATTCAAGTATCCTTGATTTGGCATACACCCATGTTGAATCCAACATTATAGCCCTTGTCCACGAGTTGACTTATACTTAGCAAGTTGAAGTTGAGTCCTTCGACATATGCAACATCTGTGATTTCTAATCCGTTCCTCTTGACGGATCCAATGCCTCTTATTTCACCTGGAGCTTCATTTCCTCCAAATATGACTTTTGCTCCTTTAACTTCCTTGAATTTTGACAGATTTTTCTTATTTCTGTCATATGTCCGGAGCGACCACTATCCATGTACCAGGTTCCTTGGCACTCGGCTATTCCTTGAAACCGCAATCAAGGAAATTAAGTTTTAGGTACCCATACTTGTCCAGGTCCTAATGGGTTAGAATTGTAAGATGATCCAACCAACTTATAGCCAAATGATTTGACTCTAAGGGGTTGCCATCTATCAGTGCCATAATCATAATTAATATTGGCAAATTGCTTGGGGATATTAGGTTCATACAAGCTGTCCCTTTTGTCATGCTTTGTGTATAAGTTTTAGCAATCGCCTTCTTTGGGTAATTGTGGTGTCTCGAGTGTAGTGCCTAGGTGCGTATGTGTCTTTGATAAAAGCTCTTATACTTTTGAAATGGCCTTTCTTGAGTTCTAGGCCTTTGCCATTTGGGCTTATATTCCATAAGTCTATCTTTGATGGTTCACATTATTCCAATCAGCTTGGCTTGGATATTTTCTACCATTCCCATCATATGTACTTCTTTTATAGATTTTCGGGGTTTTGGTAGCTCTGCTTCTTCTTTACTGAGTATTTTTTGTTTGGAGTTTTGAGGAACTTGGTGAATCTCTTCTCAATTTCCTTTCAACAAGCACTCAATGGCTCTTTTCCTTTTCCTTTATAGCCAAGGCCAGTTTGCTTGTAATTGTGCTTTGGAGTGAATGTGTATGCAGCATTTAGAGTTTTGGATTTTTTAGACTCTTCATTGCTTGAAGATCCTTTTTCCAAAATTACTCTTGAAGTTTGACATGTCACGAGGAGTTAAATCCTAAGCTGTCTTGTCTCCACATTCTCTTTGACTCATAATAAGATCATCCAATGATTTGGATGCCTTAGTGAATGAGGCAATAACATTTTTGAGGTCATTCTCCCTCTTCTCTATGGCAGCAATTTCTGCTATTAACTTAGCATTTTCAGCCTTTAAACTTTCATTCTCATCAGCTATTTGACTTAGAGTACTCAGCTCCTTAGTCAGCTTTGAGTTTTGGCCCTTGAGTAGGCTGTTTTCCTCATTTAATAGTGTGTGTGAGGATTTAATGTGTTCAAAATCTTTCATCATTTTGCCTAATGAATCATAAAGATCAGTGGGTGATGAAGTGTGTGTGTCATGATCACTATCACTAGAGTCCGAGTTTGATGAGTTAGAGTGTACCTCATCTTCTTGGTCGAGTTGATCTTGTTCCTTGGCCATCAAGCGGATCAGGGCTTCTTCTTTAGAGTCACTTGAATAGTCGGCTTCACTTTGCTCTCTGAATCGCCTATGTCTTTTGACTTGGATGTTTCAATGATCTCTGCACCAACATTGCCTTTCTCTTTTCTTGTCTTCTTTCTCTCAAGATCTTTCTTTCTTCTTCATTCCTGTATTTGTTGACTACAGGATATGGGCGATCAATGGCATAATGACCTGGTTGTCTGATTCAAAGATAGATATTGACCTTTTGATCACTCTTTCCATTCTTGGATTGTCACCCTTTGATATTGACTTTTTGATGATCTGTTCTCTTGGTTGGCCTATCTTCCCTTGATTTGGAGGGAGTGAGTGTCTTCTGGAAGATTCACCCTTTCCTCTCTTGTAGTTCTTATTGAAGAACTTGTTGAACCTTTTAACCATCGGGCTATTTCTTCGGATCAATGACTTCTTTGACCTCGGCTCTCTTCCCATCTTTAACAATTAGAGCAATTGTTTTGGGTACAACTGTCTCTTCCTGGTCTTTTCTTCTCGGCTCAAACTCGTAGGCTTTGAGGTCCGAGAATAGTTCATGGTTGGATGTCTTTGATAGGTCCATGGAATGTCTTAGTGCCATAACCTTCATTTCCCATTCGGTGGAAGACTTTTTAGGATCTTCATACACATTTACGTGTATATTCCTTTCCAAGTGCGAGATAGCTCATTGGTGATTTCGTGAATCGAGCATCGAGTTAATCCAGGTTTTCTCCCGAGATCATTTTGAAGTTCTCAAATTTCTGATGACCCAATGATAATTTGTTTTCTTTGATTTGCTCACGAGCCTTCACAAATCAATGTTAGCTTGTCCCATTTCTTTAGCCGTTTTGCATGATTTGACTTTATTGAACATGGCTTTGTCAAGGTTTTGTAAAGGATGTCCTTGGCTACATTGTCCAGGTTGTATCTTTTTTGTCATCATTTGTCCATTCGGTTCTTGGTTTTTCAACCATGATGCGGGAGCAACATCCTCTTCTCCTTCAGTGCAGCTCTTCTTATTTGTGTTCACCTTTAAGATTTGCGGTGGCCCATCCTCTATCACTATCCACATCTCATCATGTAATCTTTGATAGATGAGCCGCATACGGATTTTCCAATCATCAAATTCTTCAATAGTGAACATAGGGATGCGTGTTAAATTTGCTTCCATGATAATAACTTTTAATGATAAAAAGAGTTTTGAAAGTTTAAGTACTAAAGCGAGACTTTGAAAAGTTTGGAGATCTAGTTCAAGTAACCGGTGCGAGAAGGCTCAATGAACCAACCGCTCACGATACCACTTGTAGGTCCCAAGGGGTGTAAGTGTAAGGTTTAGAAGGGGGTTGAATAAACCTTACCAAATTTTCAATTTAGTCCTTTTAAATATTCGTGAGTTGATACTACACAATTTGTGTCCTTGGTGGACATCCAATTTAGTTAATCAAGTAGAGTTAGTCTCTCACGAGTCTCAATCGATTTGTTGATGGAATAACTCATTTGTTAAGTCTAAATTAACTCAATCGTGGTTTGTTTTTTGGCCGGAAGACTTAACACCCTTAATTTTGGTTAAGCAAGGATTTAGTGCTTGGTTTAGTACTTAGAAATTATCAAGTGGATAGCAAATTTATCGTGATTTAAACAATTAAGACGCAGGAATTAAAGTCTTTGAAATGTAAATGACACAATGAAATTTTTATAGAGGTTCGAAGATGGGGTAATTCTTCTACTCCTCTCTTCTCCAACTCTGGAGGAATCCACTAGGTATTGATCAAGATACAAAGTGGTACATCCGGATACAAGTCTTGATCACACTGGTGACTTGATCCTTTGGGACTCGATCCGAGACGCCTTGATCACTCGGTGGCTTCTCGACGACTCGGCTTCTTCACAGGCATTTGCCTTGCTACTACTGACCCACTTGCTCAAGCTCTTTGGATTTGATCACGAAGCCCTCCAAAAGCTCAAGACTTGTTCGACCTTGAACCTTCCTACAATCCTTCGTGGAATGTAGACCCCTTGATTCTTCAACAATTTCCTCTTCAAGCGATTGAAGTTATCTTTCCTTCACGGTGAGTGTTGGATTGATTTTCTTCGTAGTTTAGGCTTGAGGATTAATCTTGGATGAATTGAGAATATCTTAAGTTCTGATTCAAATGTTTTCTTGAATGTTCGAGGTTGAGTTACCTTCTCTCAGTCATTCCTCGGCCTTTTATAGTGATCTTTCAAAAATCGCCCGTTGAAGAGATAGCTTATTTTTGAAAGTCACTTGTGGTCGTTGGCTTGTCTTGTTGCGTTCTTGGAATTGCCATTTCCTCGTATGAATTGTTATTCACCTTTTCGAGTTCGACACGGTGTAGTGCTTCCCATTGGTTTGTTCCTTTTGCACGCTTAAGACCGATCGAGCACTTCGAGAAAGGTGGTATGGAGATATTACTTGTTTAGGTAATTTCTCTTGATTTACGGCAACGGATCTTTTGATTATCTCGACTTGATTGCATTTCTTTGCTTTCCCAGGTGACTTGAGTTGACTTGGTGATGCTCCACTCTGCATCTCATTGCTTCTTCTTGATAGAGTTCCCGTCTACTCTTCTTTGCCATACTCGGTATTTGTCTCGCAGTGAGTCCTCCTTCTAATCTCCAGTTGTCTTCTTGCATGTTTGGGGCGTGGTGACTTAACTCAGCTTGGCCATCCCTATTTATTACAATGCATTTTACAACAAAAATGGGGTGCCAACTTCCTATTCTAAGTTTTACATGGCATTCATCAAAATCTAAACAATAAATTTCCTAACAATCCAGCTATTCGATCAAATCGAATGGAAGCGAAAGCGAGGGATATCAAAAATCAAGTTTTACATATAAGAACACAAGATCATGCTTATTAAATTTATTCAAACTAAAGAAAGAAAAGAAAATTTACCTCTTTCGATGATTTTCTTGTTCTTCGCTTTTCTCCGTTAATTCTTCGAATCCCCGAAGTTCATAGACACCATGATCTTCAAATTCGATCCTCTCTATCAATGGCATTGTGTGGGCACCCAAATAAAATTCTAAGATCTTAACTTTAATTTTCTTACGATGTACTCAACTCATGAGATCGTAGGATGGGGCTAACTGAATAGGAGGTGAATTGTACTAGTCTTAAAATTATTAAACCACAAACCAACAAAAGAGAACACGACATCATACCCTTACTGCCCGAAAATTTCCGAAATTTCTTTTTAATTTTGAGTTGGCCGTGAGATGATATTAATGGATGACCCAAAAACAATTAATAATCAACTTGCAATTGATGGCTTGAAAAGAAAATACAATTTGACCTTTTCAATTTGCATAACACGGCTGAAATTTTTCTTAAAATCAGAGGGCCGAAAAATTGCTTGTAATTTGGCCAATAGAAACTCTTTTCAATAGGTAAGATGGGCGGTCGAAAACAACTTGTTAAACTGTGAGATGTGGTCCCCTTTTTATATGCCTTGTCCAGTTAGTTTCTCACTCCAACTCAATTTCCCATCTAATCTAGAATTCATAATTCTAGATAGACTCAAACTCTAATTGATAATTATCCAATATAATTATCAACTTAATAATTATATTAATATCGTAAATATCTTATATTTATTTAATCCCATTACAATTAAAATTGTAGATTATCAGATATTCCGAGAATTAACCAATATTAATATATTAGCCAAAATATTTTGGAAAACTCTTTTTCATAAACCCTTGGGAACTGAAAATATTATTTCTAACCCGTTTACTCTAGGAAGGCGAACCGAGGATCATGGACCTATAAATATAAGCTCCAATAAATCGAATAAATAATTAAACTCTTTAATTAATCTAATCAACTTATTAATTCCGATATTACTCCACTATAAATTCAGAATTGCACTTTTATAATTATAGAATATTTTACTCTACGAATTTGAGCAGTACATTAATATAATCATTACATATAGATTAATCCTCCATATACAATTTGTAAATGAAGCTAGGTAGTATACGTTAAACCTCTTCAATTACTTCTTATCCTCATTTACCATTAATTCACTAGCAAATGGTTAATTTATAATCGGATTATAAATTAGAGATCTCAAACCATTCAAATCCAGAAATAACAAATGAGAGAATCATCTTTCTACTTCTCGGAAGAAGGAATGGATTCCATATCTGTGAATTTATATTCCCAACTATTTAATTCAAATGTGAATCTAAAATGCAAGTGTAGGGAATGTCGTAGGACAAACTTAAACGAGCAAATTAAGATTCACACATAAATAAACATGAGTCTATAATCACTCAAGATTAAGATTTATCCATATATGATCATCTAGTGATTTAATTTGATTTTCCATTTCTACAACAGAATTTGTATGAAAAATTCAAATTAAATCGGTCCAAGTCCTATATGATCAAATCATATCTAAATTCCCCCACTAAGATGTCTCCATATTGACGGTCCGGATAAGACAGTCACATTTAAAAATATTCGGGCCACATTAGTGATGTTTTAATTAAAGATCTCATACTTTAATTAATTTCATCACGGACTTAATTTTAGTTTATTATCCATAATCTTAATCCTCTTGTATATAACACTTATATACTAAGATTATGGTTACATTAAATGAATTAGAGATTTTCTTAATGTTCAAGAAAATACATACAATATGCACAAGAGTTTGAAAATAAATGTCGCATTTATTAATAATAAAAAACAATTCACAATTGCTTTAAGGGCATTATCCCTAACAATCTCCCAATTTGCCCTAAAGCATATGGGACATGTCTCCTAGTCCTATGTTCTTGTGCTCTAAAAATATTTTTCAGGCTAGGTCTTGTTGACAGGGTCAACAAGAATATACACCGATCCAGATATCGACTTTCGAGTGTCCTTGTTTGACTAGAAGTCAGAATATGTGCAGTCGTCTATTTTAAGGTCACCACCTAAATAGACAAACATCTTGTTCTCAAACATACTTGAGAAGGTTCTTGACTATTATCTAGTGAAACATTTCTGGATTAGATTGAAACCGGCGGGCTATCCCTACCGCATATCAAATACCGAGCCTAGTTCACAACATGGCATACTTTAGGCTGCCTATTGCTGAGGCATAGGGAATGAGTCTCATGTCCTGTTCTTCCTGAGGTGTCTTAAGATACTTTTCCTTCGAGAGAATGATTCCATGTCGAGTTGGTAGGTAACCCTTTTTGGAATCTTGCATTCTATAATGCACCATCTTATCAATATAAGAAGCCTGAGACAATGCCAATAATTTGTCCTTGTGATTTTGAACGATTCAAATTCCAAGAACATAATTCGCTTATCCAAAATCTTTCATTTGGAACTGCTTGGCAAGCCACCGCAGATAATGATTCTACATCATTCCCAATGAGTAGAATGTCATCTACGTAAAGCACTAAAAATGCCACTTTATCATTCTTGATTTGCTTGTATACACAAGGTTCATCAACACTTTTGTCAAAACCTTAAGACTTGATCGTCTCATCAAATCTATGGTTCCATGACCTTGAGGCTTGCTTTAACCCATAAATGGATCTAAGCAATTTGCAGACTTTCTGCTCTTGACCTTCAGCTACGAAGCCCTTTGGTTGCTGCATGTAGATTTCCTTGTCTAGATGGCCATTCAGAAAGGCCATTTTGACATCCATCTGCCATATCTCATAGTCAAGACATGCAACAATTGAAAGTAGCATGCGAATAGATTTTAGCATTGCTACAGGCAAGAAAGTCTCCTCATAGTCGACTCTCTCCTTTTGGGTGTAACCCTTAGCCACTAGCCTTGCTTTGAAAGCCTCTACTTTCCCATCCACACCCTTCTTTCTCTTATAGATCCATTTGCACCCAATGGGCCTGACATCTTCAGGCGGATCTACAAGAACCCATACAGTGTTGGAGTACATAAACTCCATTTCTTGATTCATAACTTCAAGCCACCTCTTTTTGTCAGAATCCTCCATTGCTTGTCGATAAGACAATGGATCATCGTCTACCCCATCAAAGACTGCAACATTTGCCTCTTCGATTTGACGATAGCAGATTGGTGGTCTGATCACCCTCCCACTACGTCGAGGTGTCATGACATTCTGATCAGGTATAATGGTATTTTTAGTGATTTTCCCAACAACTCTTGTTGATTGTGGTATGATCTCATTAGAAAGTAACTCTTCGAGTACAACTTTACTTCGAGGTCAGAAGTTTTTATATAATCGTTCTCAAGAAAGATAGCATTAGTCGAAACGATTAATTTATTTTCTTGCGGATCATAAAACAAACCTCATCTCGTTCCTTTGGGATATCCAACGAACATATACACTTCTAAATGGGGATGCAACTTTCCAGTCTTTCCTTTCAGCACATGTGCTGGGCACCTCCATGTGAAAGTGGCGTAAACTAACTTTAGTCCCATTCCACAACTCTAGTGGTGTCTTTTGGATTGACTTAGACAGAACTACATCCAAAATATAAACCGCTGTTTGCAATGCATACCCCCAAAACAAATCAGGCAGTGTCGCGTAGCTCATCATCGACCTAACCATATCAAACAATGTTCGGTTTCTCCTTTCAGTAATACCTTTTTGCTGAAGGGTGCCAGGTGCTGTGAGTTGATACAAAATACCATACTCTAGCAAATAATCTTTGAACTCAATATCGACATACTCGCCCCCTTGATCGGATCGACGACACTTCAAAGATTTACCTAGCTGCTTTTCAGCTTCCGCATGAAATTCCTTGAACTTTTCAAAAGTCTCGGATTTTCTATGCATGAGATAAACATATTCATACCTCGAGTAATCATCAATAAAAGTGACAAAGTACTTAAAGCCACCTCTAGCTTGTGTGGTCATGGGACCACAAACATTACTATGCACAAGTTTTAGTAGTTCTTTGGCTCTATTGGGGACTATTAATCAATTTTCCTTCTAGACAGGATTCACAAACATGAAGAGTGCCAACTTTTAGCTCTCTCAAAGGACCATCCTTTGCTAGCCTGTTTATCCTTTCTAGTAAAATATATCCTAACCTTGGATGCCAAAGATATGTTTCATCATCTTGAGAAACCTTTTGTCTTTTTGGTTTAGGATGTTCTACGCTAAACATTTCGGCATTTAGCAGTGGTTGTTCATTGGGCTTAATTAAATAGAGTCTATTTTCCAATATTGCACTACAAATATCACACACATTTTTAGAAATAATAATCGAATTATCATTAAAAGATAGTGAAATAAATATTCATGCAACTTTGTTCTACGAAACCAGGAATATAATAAACATTGTTTAAAATTAATATTTTTATCTCTAATATTAAGCTTAATTACTCCCACTGCTTTTGCCGAAACCACTGCACCATTGCCAACTCGGATTGTGAGAGACCCATCGGCAAGCTCTTCATAAGAGCTAAGCATTTGTAAAGAAGAACAAGCATGATTAGTAGCTCCAGAGTCAACTACCCAAGTAGAAGAATCTCTAGCTACCAAACAACTTTCAAGGACAAGTAAATCAAATTTACGTTTCTTGTCTTCCTTTACTTTGGATAGAAACTTAGGGCAGTTTCTCTTCCAATGTCCCTCTTCACCATAGTGGAAACAATTTCCCTTTAGTTTAGAAAAATCTTGCTTCTTGCCTTTGAGGCTTTCACATACGAGTGCAATATTCATGTTACTATTCCACTTGTTAAAATTTTTTCCAGTTAATGAATCATTCAACAGTGCAAGCATAGGACAAGACATCATTGCTGAAAATTAAATAAAGTGATATAAATAAGCGAACAGACATCATAGAGCATTCAATTTAGGAATTATAAACATGATCCGTGAATGCAATAAAGTTTATCCTACCAATTCCAAAGATAATTTAATCTCACATTTGAAAAGCCGCCGTAGGGTAGGTCAAATCAAATGACGACTAAATTGAGACCATCTTAGATTAATAAAATAAATAATCAAGACATCTCATATCTTCATTTATTTATTAACCACCTTTTAATTAGCCTTGATACATTCAAACTATTTGATTGTATCCTTATAAGTGTTACCCATTATTTCAAATTTTAAAAATTAACTCAAAATAGCCGTCGTAGGGTAGGAAAATTAAGAGTTGAATTTTAAATTCATATCCTTTCGGAGATTAAGCATTGATTATTGATTTAAGTGACAACCATCCGTAGGGGGACAAGTTTGAGTGTCGCGAGGCGTCACTTAAATCTCACGTTGCTTTGATTAATAATGGAGGCCATATGATTTATTGTCATGAATCCTTCTCCCACTCATTATTTTATAATAAATATTTACTAAACATTTAAGTTATAAAATATTTTATGTTTTAATAAGCCAAGTCCAATCCTATTGGTCTTTTGATTAAAATTCTCTAATTTAAAAATCTAACTTTTAAAAATTAAATCATAATTTTAATCAACTTTAAAAGCTCCTAAATTATATAAATAATTAAGGGAATAGGGATAAAATGGAAGTCGCTGAGCCCTGCCCGAGGCTACCCGAACCCTGCCCGGCCCTGTTTGGACTGCCCAAGGCTGCCCCGCGCCTACCCAGGCTGCCTGAACGCGAATTCAAATTATTTTGTTTCAAAAACTTGCAATTCGGAGTGACAATTAAATAATTCAATTATCATGATGCATGTCATGCTTGGGAGTGGGTTCCATGAATGACATATCAATATGCATGGCACATATATCACATATACATCACATAAATATTAATTCGCGAAAAAATAAATATGACTATTTGGATCGATGCCTTAAATTACACCCTAAATCTAAACAGAAAATTAAATAATATGAACCGGGATAAAAGAGGAGTTGTGATTTACATCAACCCTATACCCACATAATGAGCGTACAATCGAATCTACAATAGAATATTACAACTTTTTATACCCTTTAAATTTCGGGTGTACATTGATCCTATCAAAAAATCAATTCAAGGCATCGATTCAAAACACCCATGCATCTATATATCAAAACATGTAAGATCAAATCCTAAACCCACTCCAAAATAAATTTAACAAAGTAGATCTAATCTGGGTCAAAAACCAAATGGCTCTGATACCATTTGTTGGAAATTATTCGGGTCTTGGATCTAATCCGGGTCAAATAAGATCTAATTTTTCGATCAAATCGAATGGAAGCAGAAGCGAGGGATTTCAAAAATCGAGTTTTACATGTAAGGACACAAGATCATGCTTATTAAATTTATTCAAACTAAAGGAAGAAAAGAAAATTTACCTCTTTCGACGGATTTCTTGTTCTTCGCTTTTTCTCCGTTAATTCTTCGAATCCCCGAAGTTCGTAGATGCCACGATCTTCCAATTTGATCCTCCCTATCAACGGCAGTGTGTGGACACCCAAATAAAATTTTAAGTTCCTAACTTTAATTTTCCTACGATGTACTCAACTCATGAGATTGTAGAGTTGGGCTAACTGAATAGGATGAGAATTGAACTAGGCTTAAAATTACTAAACCACAAACCAACAAAAGAGAACACGACATCAAACCCTTACTACCCGAAAATATCCGAAATTTATTTTCAATTTGAGTTGGCCGTGAGATGATATCAATGGATGACCCAAAAAACAATTATAATCAACTTGCAATTGAAGGTTTGGAAATAAAATACAATTTGACTTTTTCAATTTGCTTAATAAGGCTGAAATCTTTCTTACTATGAGAGGGCCGAAAAATTTCTTGTAATTTGGCCAATGGAAACTCTTTTCAATAGGTAAGATGGGCGGCCAAAAACAACCTGTTAAACTGTGAGATGTGGTCCCCTTTTTATAGGCATTGTTCAATTAGTTTCGCACTCCAACTCAATTTCATATCTAATCTAGAATTCATAATTCTAGACAGACTCAAACTCTAATTGATAATTATCCAATATAATTATCAACTTAATAATTATATTAATATCATAAATATCTTATATTTATTTAATTCCCAGTACAGTTAAAACTGTAGAATATCAAATATTCCCAGAATTAACCAATATTAATATTTAGCCAAAATATTTTGGAAAACTCTTTTCCATAAACCCTTAAGAACTGAAAATATTATTTCTAACCCGTTTACTCTAGGAAGGCGAACCAGGAACCATGGACCAATAATTATAAGCTCCAATAAATCGAATAAAAAAATTAAACTCTTTAATTAATTTAATCGACTTATTAATTCTGATATTACTTCAGTATAAATTCGAAATTGTACTCTTATAATTCTAGAATATCTTACTCTACGAATTTTAGCAGTCCATTGATAATCATTACATATAGATTAATTCTCCATAAACAATTTGTAATTGAAGCTAAGTAATATCCGTTAAACCTCTTCAATTACTTCTTATAATCATTTACCATTAATTCACTAGTGAATGGTTAATTTATAATCAGATTATAAATTAGAGATCTCAAACCATTCAGTTCCAGAATTAACAAATGAGAGAATCGTCTTTCTACTTCTCGCAAGAAGGAATGGATTCCATATCTGTGAATTTATATTCCCATCTATTTAATTCAAATGTGAATCTCAAATGCAAGTGTTGGGAATGTCATATGACAAACATAAACGAGCAAATTAAGAATCACGCAGAAATAAACAGGAGTCTATAATCACTCAGGATTAAGATTTATCCATATATGATCATCTAGTGATTTAATTTGATTTTCCATTTCTACAACGGAATTCGTATGAAAAATTCAAATTAAATCGGTCCAAGTCCTATATGATCAAATAATATATAAATGCCCCACTAAGATGTCTCCATATCGACGATCCGGATAAGACAATCACATTCAAAATGTTAAGGGCCACATTAGTGATGTTTTAATTAAAGATCCAATACTTTAATTAATTTTATCACGGACTTAATTTTAGTTTATTATCCATAATCTTAATTCTTTTGTATATAACACTTATATACTAAGATTATGGTTACATTAAATAAAATAGGTATTTTCATGATGTTCAAGAAAACACATATAATATGCACAAGAGTTCGAAAATAAATGTCGCATTTATTAATAATCAAAAATAATTTACAATTGCTTTAAGGGCACTATCCCTAACATTCTCCCATGTAGGGGTCTACAAGAAGCGAATCTTTTTTATTCGATTCAATATTCGAATTTGTATATTGACATTTGAATTTAAAAATTAAAATACGAATCCAAATTAGAATATTTATTCAGATTCAGAAATTATGCGAATACGAATATGAACATCATTGTATTCGATTCGAGTATCCGAAAGAATATTCGAATAATATTATAAATATTTATATTTATATTTATCCAAATCACATATATGTAATCTTTATGCATGTAAGTATATATTTACTTAGGTAGAATATTAATGTATTTTTTTGAATAAATGCGAAATATAATTAAAAAGGAAAATGAAGTGCACTGCTTACAAGCCAATCATCTAGCTTTAAAATAGAGGTCTCGTGAAAACCTATCAAAGTAAAACTCAATGGGAAAAAACTTTGATGGAAAAAGAGTACCCCATAAAAAAAACAACAAAAATAACTTAAAATCGCAATCTAAATGATTGACGTCTATTTCTAGAGGATTTTCAAATGGCATTGCCATTTGTTTTTTAGCACGTGCTCAAGTAACGTCTTGATGATCTGATGTATCATGTGTAATATCGGCCCAAGATCCTCGAGCCACAATTGTCATAGTATTCATAGTTTCTGAGGAATCACATGAGTGGAAGACACGCGGAGTAGTTGAGGAGTCATCTGTCTTGGTCTTTAAAGCTTCTAATTTGTCGTGTTTTTCTTCGTCGGTTGTATCCGACCATCTTTTTCTTGCCGCTGTTGCCATCGCCTTAAAAGTCTCAGAGGGTTCATTTGTCTGCAACACCCTTGCATCCAAATTAGCAGAAACCACCATATTCTGAGCTTCCATTTCAGCCCCATGCGAACCTGGCTTGTAAAGAACCATATAGTACGGTCATTGTTAATGTTAACTTGCCCATAACCCTTCGAATCCTCATGGACTTGATCCTGCCACTTTCCCATTTTGTAACCTTCGACATGTGATTCCTTTGGTACATCAATCTAATCGTGCATGGCCTCCACATTAGTTTCCAAGACATCAAAAGAATTTCTGATTGAAATCCTTGAATTTATTGAACCTCCTCAGTATTAGTATTCCTCTTTGCAAAGACGAGCATGCCTAGTCGGGACTTTAACCCAAGTTTCTATACTAACTTCATTCCCATTACTAACAGAATTCTTTCAATATTCTCTTCCAAACCTCCGATCTTCCTCTAGTCGGACTGTCGAAACCCGATCATCACACGAGTTTTCTTCGCCTCATGAGTGGAAGTTTGTCTACAATTAGTAATAGAATGCCCCACAATTCGATAATGCGCACAAAATTCGACAGGTTTTTCGTAGCTAAGGGATAAGAAGGAGCAATGTCCAACCCTTTCTACCATAATAAACTCTTGCAATGTGTTGGGATACAATAAAATTCAAAGGGATACAACGGGGGGATAATTCGAACTAACAAACGTCTATTACAAACAAAGCGAAAAAAAAAAAAAGCGTTAAAGCAAGTTGAGGCGAGTGAACTCTTTCTTTAAGACTCTTATTGCCCCGTCACGATGCTCACGGTTTTGAGTGCAATGAGTCTCCCAAGATACAAGGACTTTGGTAAAGGATAGGAGCACCACAAATCCTTCTACCCGGCGAACTGAGATAAGTGAGGCCTGAGGTGACGCCAACACTTCTAAATAACACTTCTTGTGTAATGCGATTTTTGAGTGTTGTGAATGTGAATGCACAAATTTTTTTTACGTATCGTGATGTATGTTGCACGAAAACCGCTGAATGGGAGGGCTCCAATATATAGGGAAAACACAAGGGTTCCTCCAAAGGAAAGCCCCGGTGATTTGGACTCGATTATGTCCATCAATCCTCAATCAAATCCTTCCTATTTTAGATTGATTTGTGCCAAGTCAAACCTTCAAATTGTGGCCTCAATCGGTTTAAGAATTATTTGATGCAATCAATCATGTTACCATAAATTGGTGATTTGAGTCAAAGTTGTCTGTTTAAAGGATAAAATCAAGCAACTTACCAAACACCTGATTTGACCAATCTACCAACATTCCACATATGTTGGATACATTTCCCACAAATATATCTTTCCAAGTGTACCATTTGTGCATCGATTTCTCACTCCCCAATAAATGGTTTTCTGAAAATAAATACACCACCCGTTTCCAAAATTAACGAGTCCCCACACTTGGAATTTTGGCTTAACAAAATTGTTTTTTCCAACAATCCCCCACGTGAGTGGAAACAATGCATGAATACATGCAGACTCAGTCACTCAGCCCTTGGAAACATTGTTGCATCAGGATAGGTAGCTTGTGGCTTTGAACCTTCCTTAGTAAGATACAATCGGATATATCCGCGGCTTAGTGGACATGATGCCTTGAACTACTCCGCTTACGAATATACCAAGATAACAATATTTACACAACAACACTTCTGCTCATCTCGAAGTTCTCTGGTTGTGTCCGTTTTGGCCATGGATCACACTTGGGATTCATAAGTGGTTCATTAAGGCGGCCCATCCTCACACTTACATAGGTGACCTTGCCTACCAGAGGTACCCTGCAATACCCCACCTTATTAGGTATAGGACATCATTAAAAGTCCATAGGACTTAACCTCACCACAGTCAGCATGTTCAATCACTTGGTGGTGCTCTCTAGGGAATGGTTAGCTTGAAGCTAAGTACCAAGTGCTACGACTGAACATTTTAAAGTTTAGTTTTCCCATTGAACCAAGTTCTTGGGATCTCCAGTCATCATGGTTGGGTTTCCACTAGAAACTGTTCTTTAAGTTGTGGATTTTACACCCATTCCCTCTAGCAATTTATGGAATTGATCTCTGTTTAGCCCTTTAGTGAGCGGATCCGCTATATTCTCCTTTGACTTCACATAGTCAATGGATATAATTCCTCTTGAGATTAATTCCCTCACGGTATTGTGCCTCCAGCGAATGTGCCGAGACTTACCATTGTACATGACACTTTGTGCCCTGCCTATAGTCGTTTTGCTGGCTATCACAAAGTGTATCAATATTGATGACACATGCTTGTCCAAACATGGAAATTCCTCGAGGAAGTTTTGAAGCCATTCAGCTTCTTCACCAGCTTTATCCAAAGCTATGAATTCCGATTCCATGGTGGACCGGGTTATGCATGTTTGCTTAGTGGACTTCCAGGACACTGCACCGCCACCTATGGTAAATACATACCCACTGGTGGAATGTGAGTCTTTTGAGTCCGATATCCGGTTTGCATCGTGTACCATTCTGAAATATCTTTGGATAACTCGTGTAGTGTAGCCCAAACTTCTAGGTGTACTTCAAGTATCGTAAAACCCTTGTCAGTGCTTTCCAGTGCTCACTGCTTGGATTACTCGTGAATCTGCTCAACTTATTCACCGAGTAAGCTAGATTAGGTCTTGTACAATTCGTGATGTACATTGAGCTCCCAATGACCCTAGAGTACTCAAGTTGAGCCACTGGTTCCCCTGTGTTCTTGATTAAACGCAGGCTATCGTCTATGGGTGTCTTTACCGGTGGATCATCAAAGGCATTGAACTTTCTCAATATACTTTCGATATAGTGAGATTGAGACAGTAGGATGCCTTCTGAAGTCCTCTCAATTTTGATCCCTAGGATCACATCGGCTAGACCCAAATCCTTCATGTCGAAGTTATCTTTCAACATGTTCTTCGTCCTCATGATCAATTCATGAGTGCTTCCCATTATCAACATGTCATCAATATATAGACATATGATGATAAACGAGTCTGGTGTGCCCTTTACATATACACACTTATCACATTCATTAATCCGGAATCCATTTGACATCATCACATTGTCAAATTTAATGTGCCATTGCCTTGGTGCTTGTTTTAGTCCATACAAGGACTTAACTAGCCTGCACACCTTTTTCTCTTGTCTAGGAACCACAAACCCCTCGGGTTGTTCCATATAATTTCTTCCTCTAACTCCCCATTCAAAAATGCAGTCTTTACATCCATTTGGTGAACTTCGAGATTGTGCAAAGCAGCAATCGCCAAGAGCACCCTAATGGAGGTAATCCTCGTTACAGGTGAGTAGATGTTGAAGAAATCATGTCCTTCCTTTTGTTTGAAGTCCTTAGCCACTAATTTGGCTTTATATTTATCAATTGACCCATCAACTTTGCATTTTCTCCTTAGGACCCACTTGCATCCTAGAGGGTTACTTCTAGATAGGAGATCAACCAATTCCCATGTGTGGTTTTGCATGATAAAGTCTATCTCTGCATTGATAGCCTCCTTCCACATTGGGGCTTCAGGACTAGACAGTACTTCTTGGATGGTCCTAGATTCATTATCCAACAAGTATATCTTGAAGTCTGGACCAAATGACTTAGTTGTCTTCGCCCTTCTGCTGCGTCTTGGCTTATCACCACCTTGTGATGTATCGCCTGCAGCATCACAAGTTCTTTTAGCCGAACTCTCTTCTTTGTTTTCTTTACAAGGATAGACGTGCTCGAAAAACACAACATTCCTTGACTCAATAGTGGTTCCTTCCGTCACATCAAGTATATATGACTTGTGTACTAGAAACCGATATGCAACACTATTCAGTGCATATCCTATGAAGATACAGTCGACCGTCTTGGATCCTATCTTCACTTGCTTTGGCCCTGACACCTTTAACTTAGCCAAAAACCCCCATACCTTTAGGTAATTGTATGCCGGCTCCCGACCTTTCCATAACTCATATGGGGTTTTATCTTTTCCTTTGTGGGGAACCCTATTTAGAATATGGTTAGCGAGGCAATTACTTCCCCCACAAGTTACGTAGTAACCCGAACTAATCAACATAGCGTTCATCATGTCTTTTAGGGTTCTATTCTTGAGTAAGGTGCCGTGGTTTGGTGATTTATGCCATGTTCATTGCAAAATTCCTCAAACGCCACATTGACTTGATCCTCGAATTGACTTGATTCGGGTCTTGAGTTGATTCTCTACTTCACTTTTGAAGTTCTTAAAGGCATCTATAGCCTCGTCTTTACTTTTCAGCAAGTAAACATAACAGAACCTTGTGCAGTCATCAATAAATGTGATGAAATACTTTTTGCCTCCTCTAGTCTGCACAAGTTTCATATCACACACATCAGTGTGAACAAGTTCTAGAGGCACCGTTCTCCTCTTCACTGAATGAAAAGGTGCCTTTGGCATTTTAGCCTCAACACATATCTCACATTTATATTGTGAGTCTAATTCAACATTTGGTAATAATTTCATATTTACCAATTTCTTTATGGAACCATGGTATCATTAACCCTTTATAAGGGTGTTGACCAGGGTTCGAACCCTATACCTTTCAGTTTCTTTCAAATTTATCCCCTCCCCTCCAACCACTACTCCCAACTTAATAAAAAAACCAATTTCTTTATGGAATTCATGCTAACATGCCCAAGTCTAACATGCCATAAATCACAAGAGACAATCATATAAAAGGAAGAAGTAATAGTTTTATTAGCATCATTTGTTCGGCGCACAACCATTACATTCATCTTGAACAATCCCTTTTCAAGGTGTCCCTTGCCAAGGAATTGCCCATTCTTAGTAAGTACAAAGCTACCAGACTGAAACACTAGTCTAAAGCCATGTTGACAAGTAATGACCCTGATACAAGATTTTTCCTAATGTCTGGGACATGCAATACTTCTTTCAGTGTTAGCTCCTTCCCAGACGTCATCTTCAGCAACACCTTCCCAATTCCAGCAATGTCAGAAGTTGAAGAGTTTCCTGATGGCTCAAAAGCTACATTTAAAACCGTAGACAAGTGCACCTATCGTTTTATATTATAGATTATTGAGTACCGAGTGTCATTCCCACGAGGATTGTAAGTACTAATAATTACCATCTTTTTGTTATTTATTCTAACAATTTTCAGAGTTTTTGTTTGATGAAAAAGGAAAACAAATTATAAATTATAAAAATGAAGAAAAATTTGTAAAATAAGAAATCAAGAGATAGAAATGTGTTTGAATGTAAATCCCTCTAGAATGTTTTTGTGATTTGACAAGTTAAAAATACAACCGTAAGCCCTTAAGCAAAAGCTAACCTTTTTTAATAAAATCTCATTTCTTGTGGACCATAGAAATTCCCAATTTAAGTTAAACCCTTTCTCAAGGCGAAAAACTTCTAATCTCAAGTTGATTAACTGAAATCTCTTTCTAGTTAAAACCCCCAAGACAGCATGTGAATTCCCATATTAGGTTTGACCCTAATCCAGAAGATTTATGTCGTCCTATATCTAGGATTGCATGCAACTCTTTTCACTTATATAGGTTCTATTTCACCATGAATCTCTCAATTTCCCGGATGAAAAATAAACTTCAAATAAATATTGCGCATATATCAATTCGAATGAACGAAGCATAATATAAGTGAATCACACAAAATATGAAGATTTTATTAAAAACATACACACCTTAATCACAAATCCATTCTATAGTTCATTACATTCAAACACTAGGAGTTTAGCTACACATGATTTTGACCAAAGAATAAATTACACAAGAAGATTTAAGTATTGTAGACATGGTGTACTTATCTTTCTCAAAATCTCAATTGACTTTTTTTTTGATTGATGATGTTGCTCCAAGCCTTCTTCTCCAATTTTGCTACAAGCTTACTCCTCCAAGACCTATTGATCTCCAATGTCTAATGAATTTAATGAATCTATGAATCTAATGAATTCAATGTATCTTGAATTAATGAATGATTCCCCCAACTCATACTCTTGGCTTTTATAAACATTATTTTTGTGCAAGAACACATTAATAATGCCATCCTTTGTTAAACAAATGCTCCAATTCATTGTTGGGTTGGTGAATTCTTGTATTCAAATGATAATTGAGGGAATATAGGGACATGTTGTAGCAAAATAGGGTGTTAAAGGTGTACAAAAGTGGTCAAAAAGCTTGGTTGGTGAGTTTTCCATAATTTTCGCATGGAAAAGTTGCAAAAAAGTCCCCGAACACGGCCATTTCGCCCGCACGCCCTGGCCGTCTTTGCTTGAATTTTCTTTGAAAATTGGTGCGACATGGCCATGTCGTCGCGACACGGCCAGGCCATGTTGTACGACATGGCCGTGTTGTACGACACGGCCATGCCATGTTCGAGTCTGTCCAAGCCTAAAAATTGTAATTTTTCGCCCTGTTTGAACATGGCCATGTTGCCCGACACCCCCTGGCCGTGTTGGATCAAAAAGGCCCCAAAATGACGCGTTTGGCTTGGGATTTCGAGCGTTTTTGTATCCTTAAACTCCCCGATTTGTTTTAACATGAATCCATGGTCCGAAATTCACCAAAATTAGCCCCGAATGGTCAATCTACACCAATAAAAGCACCTCACAGTAGTATAAACAATATACAATCAAAAACTAACGAAAGTAACAACAAAATAACTCAAATTCTACTCAAATATACACATAAAACATGCATAAAAAGCCCCTTATCAAACCACCTCCAACTTTGAACTTTGCTTGTCCTCAAGCAAAACATAGTATCAAAAAGCGGGATTCAATAAATCACAACACACAATTTGTTTTTCTTTTTTTTCAACACATTGAACATAAGCAGTTAAGTTCTTAGCCTTCTCAACCCGAATTAACCATTCAGTAAAAAAAACATTATTTTGCAAAGCGATCGACTGTCAAGAAAGACCGTAATATCAGTAGGCATTATTGAGACTTGAAATCATCACTTCACAAATATTGATAATTATGAACAACTTCAATTCAATAATGCTATGAAAATACAAGAACTAAATAGATCTTTGTAGTTAGCCTACTAGTTATATAACCAAGCTTCGTGAACTTTATTGGGAAGAGAAGTCAAGGAGTATACATTCCCTTTTTTTCGTTCTTTTTTTTTTAGGACCATTCGAAGCATGCTTCCACTAGGTTTAAATTTTGAATTTCTGTTCAAACCCTCCTAGGGTGGTTTCCCATACTCATATTTGTGTCGCCGTTTTAAGTAAAAGACAAACATGGGGCTCATGAATGCTCCTAGTTACTAAGCAACAACAAATAGAGGAGTATAACCTCGATTGGTCCATTTTTTTTCTTTTTCTTTTTTTTTCATTTTTTTCTTTCTCTTTTTTTTATTCGCAAGCTTGGTTTAACAACTAGTTAACCACTACTAAATCACGAGTTCTCCAGGCGTTCATAGCGCTAGGTATCGTCGTATATGCCTTAACACATCAAGTATTTATGGTGTTAGAAATCTCATCAAAATTTTGCCTGCATCCACGTCAATCTATCATAGACAATCAATTGCTTCACATTGAAAACACAAATTAACAAGTTAATGTAGGTATAATTGGGCAAAGTTATTGACTAGCAAACATTCAATTTGTTAAAAAAATAAAAATCACATCTCTCACAAACAAGCATACAAGCATTCCGAAAATGTTATTGTACTCACCTCCAACTTTTAAGATTCACATTGTCCTCAATGTGAAAGAAAGAAATGGACAAACACACACCAAACACTCAAAAAGCAAAGAAATTAGAATGATATAAAAGAGGTGGAAAAAGAAAAATACGACCTTACTACAATAGTGGAATCGGTGTTGAGCGATCATTGAGTTGTTTTGGTACGGGACCTTCAACGACATCTTCATACCTAATCAAAGTTAAGCAACACACAACTCGAATACCGTGAAATCTCAAATATTTCCAATTAGGATAACCAAGAAGAAGCTCAAGAGTTTTTTTTTTATGATTTGAAAATGACTCTAAGGACTTATGATTATTTTGAAAGAAAATAAAATTAAAAAAAAATAAAAATAAATGGAAACAATTGCACACAAACATCGGATTACCTCCCGGTTAGCACTTCTTTAACGTCGTATAGTTGGACTATGTCACCTAAATGTGAAGATTTAATCGGGCGGAGCCTTGAACTTATGAAAATCCTTAACATCGCCACCTAAGTCAAATCTCGAACAATTTACCTTGACGGTCCCATTTTTCTGCACGATATCTTGAAATATGAACTTTTCTGTGAGCACTTCTACACACTGAACATCACATGTTTGCAAGGGTTTATTAGATGGCGTATCAAGCAAAAGATCATTTTTCCCAATCAAGTTTATAGGAAAACAAGTATCATCTATATGATTTTTCAAGGGAATTTTAAAGATAACTTGTTCACTCCCTACTCTCAAAATAAGTTTTCCATCATGCACATCAATGAGAGATTTTGCGGTAGCCAAAAATGGAGGTCCTAGAATTAAGGGAACTTATATATTATCATGCATGTCAAGAATAACGAAATCGACTGGAAACACGAATTTATCAATCTTGACTAACACATCATGAATAATACCTCTAGGATGTTTAATCGATTTATCGGCTAATTGAATGTCCATCCTAATAGGTTTAAGTTCACTTAATCCCGCATGCTTAAATATTTCATAAGACATCACATTGATACTAGCTCCCAAGTCGGCTAGGCCCTATCAACAGGTAAACCATCAATTGTGCAAGGGATAATAAAGCTCCTGGATCATTAAATTTTTGTGGTAGTTCATTGGAAGGACATTTATCATTCAATTGCACATTTGATAATTTGTTAAGCTTATTTTCACTAGGAATGATGTCATTAAGATCCCTAACATGCTTTGAAGGAGGGTCAACAAATGGAATATTGGCATGTAATTGTTTGAAAGAATCAAGGTACTTACCAAATTTGTCCTCCCTTCTATCTTCTTCGGTTAGACTTTCGTAAGGGATCTTGGGCTTGTGTTCTGCAACCTCCTTTTTTCATGAGCTTTTCTTTGGGCATGTCATCCTCCACGTATTTACGCATGGCGGCATTGGCATAATCATGCTCATGTGGAAAACTAATGGTGATTGCCTTTTATGTGTTCCCTAGGTTTGGCTCAAGATTACCCGACAAACTACCTTGTGGCCTTTCGGAAATCATCTTCGCAACTGGTTTATTTGGTTTTCCAGATTATGGATAGATGTCTCTTGATTTCTCAAGGATGTTTCCACCGCCGGAATCGGGTATCGTTGTTTGCACATACTTTGTTATAAGATCTTCCAAGTTAGGCTTACCTTGATTTGGCTAAAATCCGGGAGACATGTGTAGATCAGAATTGGGATTAGGTCGTGGTTGGCCTTGATTTACCCAACCAAAATTAGGATGTTGTCGCCACCCAGGATTATATTTGTTGCTATAAGGATTACTTGGGTAATTTCTGCCTCGATTCCCAATGTAATTAGCATGTTCAAGCGTGAGGTATTGTGTGTGGGAAGTCTTGATGATTATGCAATCCGCCGCAAGTTTCACAAGATAAAACGTGTGGTGGTGGTGGTTTAGGAGCTGCTAGATCGTCGATCTTTTGGGTCAAAGCTTCGACTGTGCGGCTAGTGTAACCACCGCATCCGCATTATAAACACCCACTGCTCACGTTAGGTTTACCTCAAATGCGGATTGCCATTGATAGCCATTCATGGCCATTCCTTCTATGAGATCTTGGGTGGCTTTGGGTGTTTTATTGTTCAACGTCCCCCCCGCCGCATCAATCATTTGCCTCGCCGATGAGAGTAGCCCATTATAAAATGTTTGGACTTGCATCCAAATGGGAAGGCCATGATGTGGGCATTTCCGCAACAATTCCTTGAATCTCTCCCAAGTGTCGTACAAGGTCTCATCGTCCTCTTGAGTGAATGAAGAGATCTCATTCCTCAATCGTGCGGTTTTGGCGGGTGGAAAATACTTCAGAAGGAACTTTTCTACCATAATGCTCCACGTTGTGATTGTTCCCTTCGGTAAAGTGTTTAGCCATTGTTTAGCCTGTCCCCGGAGAGTAAATGGGAACAGGCGTAAATGGATGGCATCGTCGGAGACTCCATTTATTTTGAAGGTATCGCAAATTTCGAGGAAATTCGCGATATGATTATTTGGATCTTCGTTTGGTAGGCCGTCAAATTGAACAAATTGTTGCACCATTTGAATGACATTCGGTTTGATTTGAAATTATTGGTCGCAACAATGCAGCGGGCCTTACGATACTACGATGTGCCATCCATAGACGGCTTGGCATAGTCATACATGGTTCTTTGTTGTTCATCCGCCATATCGGGATCCTTGCCTTCATTAATATCCTCCTCGTGGTATGTATTAATACTTTCTCTACGTGTTGCTCGGCGGTGTCGCGATTCCAAATTCGGCGACGAGTAGGCATGTATGCTTGCGGTAAATAAAGAGGATAAGTGTAATCCAAGACTTACAAAGATAGATAAAAAGAAAAAAATGATGAAATAAAAAAAAAAATGATTAAATTAACAAAAATAAGGTGTTCTTAATATTACAATCCCCGGCAACGGCGCCAAAAACTTGATGGCTCAAAATCTACCTTTAAAACCGTAGGTAAGTGCACCTATCGTTTTATAGTATAGATTATTGAGTACCGAGTGTCCATTCCCACGAGGATTGTAAGTACTAATAATTACCGTCTTTTTGTTATTTAATCTAACAATTTTTTTTGTTTTTGTTTGATGAAAAAGGAAAACAAATTATAAATTATAAAAATGAAGAAAGATTTGTAAAATAAGAAATCAAGAGATAGAAATGTGTTTGAATGTAAATCCCTCTAGAATGTTTTGTGATTTGACAAGTTAAAAATACAACCGTAAGCCCTTAAGCAAAAACTAACCTCTTTTAATAAAATCTCATGTCTTGTGGACCGTAGAAATTCCCAATTTAAGTTAAACCCTTTCTCAAGGCAAAAAACTTCTAATCTCAAGTTGATTAACTGAAATCTCTTTCTAGTTAAAACCCCAAGACAAATATTATAACGATTTGTGAATTCCCATATTAGGTTTGACCCTAATCCGGAAGATTTATGTCGTCTATATCTAGGATTGCATGCAACTCTTTTCACTTATATGGGTTCTATTTCACCATTAATCTCTCGATTTCCCGGATGAAAAATAAACTCCAAATCAATATTGCGCATATATCAATTCGAATGAACGAAGCATAATATAAGTGAATCACACAAAATATGAAGATTTTATTAAAAACATACACACCTTAATCACAAATCCATTCTAGAGTTCATTACATTCAAACACTAGGAGTTTAGCTACACATGATTTTGACCAAAGAATAAATTACACAAGAAGATTTAAGTATTGTAGACATGGTGTACTTATCTTTCTCAAAATCTCAATTGACTTTTTTTGATTGATGATGTTGCTCCAAGCCTTCTTCTCCAATTTTGCTACAAGCTTACCTCCAAGACCTCTTGATCTCCAATGTCTAATGAATTTAATGAATCTATGAATCTAATGAATTCAATGTATCTTGAATTAATGAATGATTCCCCCAACTCATACTCTTGGCTTTTATAGACATTATTTTTGTGCAAGAACACATTAATAATGCCATCCTTTGTTAAACAAATGCTCCAATTCATTGTTGGGTTGGTGAATTCTTGTATTCAAATGATAATTGAGGGAATATGGGGACATGTTGTAGCAAAATAGGGTGTTAAAGGTGTACAAAAGTGGTCAAAAAGCTTGGTTGGTGAGTTTTCCATAATTTTCGCATGGAAAAGTTGCAAAAAAGTCCCCGAACACGGCCATGTCGCCCAACACGCCCATGGCCATCTTTGCTTGAATTTTTCTGAAAATTGGTCCGACATGGCCATGTCGTACGACACGGCCAGGCCATGTTGTACGACACGGCCAGGCCATGTTGTACGACATGGCGTGTTTCTGACGACACGGCCGTGTTCGAGTCTGTCCAAGCCTAAAAATTGTGATTTTTCGCCTGTTTGAACATGGCCGTGTTGCCCGACACCCCCTGGCCGTGTTGGATCAAAAAGGCCCCAAAATGACGCATTTGGCTTGGGATTTCGAGCGTTTTTGCATCCTTAAACTTCCCGGTATATTTTGACATGAATCCATGGTCCGAAATTCACCAAAATTAGCCCCGAATGGTCAATCTACACCAATAAAAGCACCTCACATTAGTATAAACAATATACAATCAAAAACTAACGAAAGTAACAACAAAATAACTCAAATTCTACTCAAATATACACATAAAACATGCATAAAAAGACCCTTATCATTTCCCATGTGGAGGCTCCTCCTGGAAATTGGGGTATACGTAGAGAAAGCATCACGATCCGAGCACACGTGATGAGTCGCAACAGTGTCAATGAACCACTCCCTAGGGTTATCCACTAGGATAGCCGAGCAAGACAGTCAATTCGGACGGACATACCTTCCTCAATGACCAAGTTAGCTCGGATTGTTTTCCCTTGTTCTTAGGGGCATCCCAGAAGCCGATCCTTTTGTTTGTGTCCAGGCCTACCACGTTGTGGCAATTTTCGCAAACTTCTTGGCTTTCTTGTTATTGGGTTTAGCCTTATTGCTATTCCCCGGGTGCTTGCGTTTCTTATTTGTATCAGATTCCGCCAAATTAGCCTTTGCCTCCATCGAGGTCTTACCATGCTTGACATTTGATTGTCTATTGCCTTCTTCAATGCGCAATTTCACAATCAAATCCTCCAAGCCCATTTCTTCCTCTTATGCTTGAGATAGTTTTTGAAATCCCTCCAACTAGGCGGCAACTTTTCAATAATTGCAACCACTTGGAAGGTTTCACACAACTGCATCCCTTCAACATGGATCTTTGTGCAAAATCAATCGCAATTCTTGGAGTTGACTCATAACGATCTTGGTGTCAACCATCACATACTCCAAGAATGCCGACAATGAACTTTTTGGTGCGGCATCCTCCATTTCGTATTTTTGTCCAACGAGATCCACAGTCCGTTGGCAGTACCTTTGAACGAGGCATACACACTGTACAACACATTATCTAACCCATTAAGGATGTAATGCTTGCACAAATAGTCCCCTTGACCCCATGCATCAAGGGCAGCCCTACGATCCATATTGGTATCGTCTGGGGCAACAACATGAGGGTCCTTTTAAGGAACCTCACCAAACTTAGGGTTGTCGGATAAAAGAACATCTTTTTTTTGCCGCCATGTGTTAAAGTTAAGTCCGGTAAACTTTTTCGGCCTTTCGGCATGGGCAGCCACGATTGTTGGAACATGTGTGATCGAAGGTGTTGCCAACACTGACGTAACACCAACTGCAGAGGTAGAACCATGTGAAGCCTGAAGTGAGGCCACAAGTGTGGTCACACCGAAGGCCACACTTGCCGGAACATCGAGGAAATGCGGGGTGTTCCGAGGAAGGTGTGGTAACACCATAGGCCACACTCATTTGGAACATCGAATCTTGGAGTGTGCGGAAGGTGTGGTCACACCCCCACTGTGCACCTTTGGAGCATATCCGAGCAGAGGTGATGTAACACTTCCCAGAGCCGCTGGAACGTTGGGAAACAGAGGTGTGACAGAAGGTGTGGTCACACCCCCACAAACATCAAAACAGGAGCAGGAACAGATGTTGGCAGAGGTGTGGTCACACCAAAGGCAGGGATAACAAAAACAGGTGTTGTCGGAGGTGTTGTCACATCTGAGGCCACACCTACAGAATCGGTGGTCATCGCGTTGCTTGAAGACGCCATCAGTCCAAATTTCAAACAAGAGTCTTAAAATTGTTGGGATACAATAAAAATCAGAGGGATACAACGAGGGATAATTCGAACTAACAAACGTCTATTACAAACAAAGCGAAAAAGAAAGCAGTAAAGCATGTCGAGGCGAGCGAACTCTTTCTTTAAGACTCTTTTGCCCCATCACGATGCTCACGGTTTCAGGCAACGAGTCTCCCAAGATACAACGACTTTGGTAAAGGATAGGAGCACCACAAATCTTCTACCCGGCGAACTGAGATAAGTGAGGCCTGAGGTGACGCCAACACTTCTATGTAACACTTCTTGTGTAATGCAGATTTTTGAGTGACAGACTGTGAATGTGAATGCACGAATTTTTTCTGTGTTTGTGATGTATGTTGCACGAAAACCACTAAATGGGATGGCTCCAATATATAGGAAAAACACAAGGGTTCTTCCAAAGGAAAGCCCCAATGATTTGGACTCAATTATGTCCATCAATCCTCAATCAAATCCTTCCTATTTTAGATTGATTTGTGCCAAGTCAAACCTTTCAATTGTGGCCTCAATCGGTTTAGGAATTATTTGATGCAATCAATCATGTTACCATAAATTGGTGATTTGAGTCAAAGTTGCCTATTTAATGGATAAAATCAAGCAACTTACAAAACACCGGATTTGACCAATCTACCAACATTCCACATATGTTGGATACATTTCCCACAAATATATCTTTCCAAGTGTACCATTTGTGCATCGATTTCTCACTCACCAATAAATGGTCTTGTGAAAATAAATATACTACCCGTTTTCAAAATTAACGAGTCCCCACACTTGGAATTTTGGCTTAACAAAATCGATTTTTCCAACACAAAATGGTATTAACTCTCCAAACCTCTGTCAATTGCTTCTTAAGATCTTCGAGAGAACTAAGTTTTGTATCTTTAGGAATCAATAACCGGCCAATCAAAGAATTGCGAAGTTCTACAATGTGTTGTTGATATATTTCTTCATCCATGGTGACAAAGAAATATTCTCTCTTTTTACGGGTTGTGAAGTATCCCCAGGTGATAGGGTTTGAGCAAACGTTGGAGCCCTTCCCGAGTTCATTGGACCTTGATTACGTAAACCATTCTTGGGAGTCCCTTGAATTTGTTGAGAGGAATTTAAATTAATCGTGTTGATAAATCAGGTTGTTGCACAGTAGAACCATCTGACTGTTGAACGTAATCCACCCCATGCACGTTCTTGAAGTTGGAAGATTTAGGGTTTAAACTAGGGTTTGGGGATTACCTTACCACTTACTAGGAACCTTAGGAGAAGAGGGACGATCGAGAGTTCTCTAACCTGAAATAAACTGTGCGTTCTCTGCAATCATGCCTTTTCGTTGTGAATCAGATCTTAGACCGCATGTCCATGAAAGGACGAACGAGGATCCTCGTCTTGTTCAAGACACCTATCCAGATTGGAGAATCTAGATTATTGTGCGCACAATCCATGTTCAACAAAACTAATACTTGGATTAATTTAGGGAACAACAACAAATCAATCCATGATCGAGGGATTAGGCAGATGATGTGATGAAGGCGGCAAAACTCGAAAAAGAGAGCATTCTCGAGAGAGAGAATTGTTACAAATACTATTTTGACATTTTGGGTAAAATATTAATATATAATAAACATATATTCATTTATAAAAGGCCCATATATAAATAATTAATTAAGCCCATATATAAATATATTCTTGATGTATTAAAAATTTCATGACCTCGACAATATTTACACTTTTTTATGAATAAAGAAGAAGTTAAATATATTTGGTTATTAATATGTTGTTGATGTATTAAAAATTTCATTTTTGACCTAGAGTTATTATTTAGATTATAATTATTGTTGCAATCTAATTATTGTTGCAATCTATTCTTTTTTATTAACTTCTTTTTTTTTTGGATTAAAAATGGATCGGTGTTTGGGTGTTGAATCTTAATTTTTTTGGATTAAAAATGGATCCATGTTTGGGTGTTGGAGACCTGTCTTAGGAATTTAGATCCGTAAGACGGTTTCACAATAGACTTTCTCTTAATATTCAATTTCTAAATTATTTTAAAGAGGTACTTATATAACCCTCAATGAATGAGAACAAGTTCTATTGTGCAAAAAATATCCGACAAATCAGTTAGTTAATTATTCCCATTAAAGATGACCACGAGAACAGGCCACTCTTTTTCTCATAACTTTTAACCTCGCGTCCTAATTGAATCCTCAAGATAATGACAGCCACGTGAGCTTAAACTTGACCTTAATCACCCTTTGTCTATTCAATTTTCTACATAAGAAATGAAAGTTTTCAAACATCAAACTAAAGAATTATAAATTGGGATAATTACAAAACCCCCTAGGTTTGGTCTAATTATTAAAAACCCATAAATCTTTTAAAATTGCAAAATCCCTTTTGATGTTTAATTCCGTTTTATATTTTTCTTTTCATAAGCAAAAATAATTTCAAAACTCCCATGACATTTATAAAAATATTAGAGTTAATCCCTCAAATCTAAAATAACATCAAAACTGATGAGTTTTTTATAATTTTGAAAAATATCTGGATTTATTTATAATTAGCCCAATTAAACCTCATGGGCATTTTTGTAATCATCTCTTATAAATTTATACACAGGTCAGCATGGTATAGATTTCAAATTTATTTATATATAGAATGATTTGAGTCATTTGACAAAGAATCTTATCGTGTAGATTTCAAATTTATTTATAAAAGGACTTGACGATGAATTCATCTCCATGACAATTATTTCCGTCCAAACCAATAATCACGCGTAATTTTACAATTCTTGAAAAATTGAAATGCTGTTGTCAAATTTTTTTTCTTTCTTGAAATGCTGGTCACTTTATTCTCTATTCCAATTGCGAGCAAAAGATACACTTATTTCGTATAAAAAGGTCAATCTTTTCATTTATAAAACAAAATTCATTTTCCACATGTATCATTTTTTAATTGCTAATCTGAATACAAAATGAACACTTTCATATGCCAAATATTAAAGCCTGACTTCTTGTAACATTGTAATGTAAGATAAAGCTTGAGAAAATTAAAATATCGTCGTCCAAAAATTTAAAGAAGAAATATATAGTAGAGTACGCGAATCCAATAGAATTGAACATTAACGTATTGTTCAAACATGTTTGAATTTTTATCGAGATTCAATAATAGTGTTTGAGATTGATTTGATTATTAATTAAATCGAGCTTTAGTCGCACCGAACACGAGCCGAACTCGAATAGTTTGACAATTTTTCCACATATTTCATTATTAGTTTTCTACTAATCGAGCTCGAGCCAAACATTATATCTTATCGAACGAGAATTAGAATGCATGCTTGGTTCATTATGTTCACAAAACAAACTCAATGGTGCTTTTAAGGATCGTCCATAAGTTGAGTATCGACAAGGGTGGATGCAAGGGGGGCCACTCCCCCCCCCATTTTTTTTAAAAAAAATGTTTTACACTAGATTTTTTTTAAAAAAAATAATTTAATTATAATTTATATGATTTTCGTGTATCGATCCACCCCGTTTTTGTGTATCGGCCCACCCCATTTTCATTCCTGGCTTGAGTATCGAGTGTTTTGCTTCATTTTTTCAGCCCTAATAAATATAAAGCAAAAACTCCGGACCGATTGGTGATTGGATTGATAAAATAATTTGGGTAAGTTTTTATTGGATATAATTATTGAGTTTTATAACATGTTTGAGAATGATAATTGTGGTGTGTGATTATTTTAGTAGGATAACAATATTTTGTTTTACATTGATGATAAAGTTGTATAAATAACCAAATTACCCCAAATGAAAAATAGAAATGTAGTACTACTCTCGCATATGAGGGATAAATTTGTCAATGACAGTTTAAAAGAAGAATAGAGTTGGATGAGTAATTATATAATTACATCCCCATGGCCTGGACCAGTTATCAACCAAGAGAGGGAAAAAAAAGCGGGTCGGGATTAGTATCATGAGTTGTAGTCAAATATCCCAAACAATTGATAAATCTGGACTAAATAATTTATCTTAGCCAATCAAATTTCCCTAACGAGTCCTTATAAGATTATAAAATGTTAATAATTAAGGTTTTGTAATTGCTACACCAGCTGATATACACACACTTGATGGATAGATGAATAACAAATGTCCCACTACTTATAATATTAAACACATGTCATTCATCCATATAAATAGTTAGAGCCGTCAAAATGGGCTAGATAGCCCGCCGGGCTGGCCCGTCCCGTCCCGCCTAAGGTAGGGGCGGGTTAGGTGTTTTGAGGCCCGTCAAAATGCGGGCCTAAACGGGCTAGTCCGCCGCGGGACGCGGGCTTGGCGGGTTGGGCCAGAGAGCTAGCCCGCCAGAAATAAAAAAAGTAAAATTGAGAAGAAAATATAAGAAGAAATAGAAGAAAAAAACAGTATATTTCCAGCCCGCCATTATGGCGGGCCGGCCCGCCCAGCCCCGCCAACATGCGGACTTTTCTGGCCCCGGGGTTGGCCCGCCCCGCCAGCCCGTTTTGACAGCTCTATAAATAGTGACACACGTGTTATTCATCCATACACCAAATATAGTATACCGGGTGTAGAATAGATAATACCTATAAATAGCAAAAACATTCAACAGAATCCTTGTGAGAATTACGTAATTAGTTGAAAAAAGGAGACCCCAAAATCCTCGCGTCGTGTAATGAGTCTTATGACTTATCTGTTCAGTTGGAGAGCGACGGCCACATGGGAAGTTGCAACAATTTCAAACTGTAACCGTCACTCATGTGAGGATGAACGGCTAACGGTCGATAACCAACATTAACGGCTAAGTTACCGGCGGATTTTCATACATGAATCTCTTTCAATTACCCCAGTACTAGAAATGTTGGATTATTATTTTGAAAAATTAAAGAAAAAATTGCAAAATGTTGTACAAGGTTAATTAACATGCCTGATTTTCGGCCTGTTCCAAGCCGTCAAAGTAAAACCCCAAATAATATATTGCCCAGAAAAAACGCTTTGATGGGCCCACCTCATGGGAGTCTACCGGTTGAATCATGGGCTACTAAGTGTCTCGTTCGAGTTGTAGTAAAAAAAAAAAAAAAAAAAAGCCCAATAATGCATGTGGTGCATATAGAGTAAATTTGTTAAGTAGCAAATTAAAATTACAAGAATCTACTTTAAAATTTAAATAACATTATTTGTTCACCCTTTTAAAATGGGATTCATTTAGATATGTTATCAGTTATCGCTAATCACCAAACAAGCAAAATTTTACTCGTATCATGCAGTGATTGTGATATTCAGGCAGAGTTTAAAATAATTGTGATTCACCATTGCCTCACCATTATTGGGAGGAAAACATAACATCTTCTTTTTACGGGCATGTGCATTGTTAAAGTCAAATTTTGCTGAATTTAAAACAAGCGGTTTTCATGTAATCAATTGATGAAAAAGTCACAAGTTAAGAAAACTTGAAATTGAACTCCTAGGAACAAAAACCCAATTAACTAAAGTTTATTCTTAATTAATCAACAATTAATATATTTGTTGTTAACCCTAAATAGACGTAAAGTGGATCTAACTGCTCATTTGCTCACTCTATAAATAGGGTTTTGCACATCCACAAATCACTCCAACAAGATCTACTCATTTGAGAAAGCCTATAGCTAATTGATTTCCCTCCAATTTCTTGCTCATGGCTTTTGTTTTGTGTTACTCACTTTTAACTTATTTAGCTTTGTTTTCTATTGTTGTAACCAACTTTTGCTATGGCTTCAATCCTAAGCTGCTAAATGTGTCGAAACTTCAGTCCGGTCCCGACTGGTCTACCGCCCGAGCCAGTTGGTATGGAAATCCTTCTGGTGCAGGAAGTGATGGTAAGATATATATTAATTCAAATAAAAAAATTGAAGAACTATTGTGTGTCGACATATTGTTGTTTAAGTCACAAAATTAATATCTATATAACTAGGTCAGTTAATACTATTATTTAACTTGTAGTTAAGTATTTTAGCACTATTGTGTACGTGTGTCTGATTTAAACTTTCGGATTATTTTATGAAGAGATGCATGATAATTTTGTGCTATAAAGCCTATAACTAGGATTGTTTTTTCTTAATTTAATTTTTGAGGAAATGTAAAAAACAATAAAAATTTGAAAGTTTAGTTATTGATCATTTTGTTGTGTTTGTTAATTAGGGGGTGCATGTGGATATCAAAATGCTGTTGAGACAGCACCATTTTCTTCACTAATAACAGCTGCTGCTTCTTCCATCTACGATTCCGGCAAGGCTTGTGGAACTTGTTATCAGGTTTACCAAATTATAGTATAGTATTCTCAATGCTATTTCCTCTATATACATAAATTATAAGTATGCTACTTGCATGAAATTAATTTACATGGAAATTAATTTTACTCATATTTTCTTTAAAAAAAAATCTTTTTTTTTGTACTTATTTTTGTTTCATTTTTAGGTGAAATGTACAACAACGGCTGTTTGCTCGGGTAATCCGGTGACAGTGGTTATAACAGATGAGTGCCCCGGCTGCGACTCACAATCTATTTTGTTCGATTTAAGTGGAACTTCGTTTGGAACCATGGCAACTTCTGGAGAAGCAAATCAACTTAGGAATGTCGGAATTGAACAAATACAATATAGGAGGTAATTAATTAATTATATTTCTTAATTTTGTGAATCATATTATAAATTGGTCTTACGTGGCCTGTATGTGTGGTATGTAACATAAGATATAACAAAAATTGCAATAAAAGATCCAAATTGTATTAAATGACAATGAGCTAAAAACAAAGTCTAGTTACTCGATAAAACAATTGTTGAGCTCGAATTATTAACATGACAAACTCAGGCTGGACATATTTAGTTCGGTGAAAAACTTGAAATTCAGCTAAGACTCGACTCCATTAGTATAATATAATAAAATATGTGAAAAAAATATATCACCCTGCTGAAACCCGAATCGTCGTGTATGGCTTCAAATCATACACAATTTTTTAAACTTCTTTTTCATTGTAGTCTCAATTAAAACTAATGTTTCAATTATCACGTGTGACACGTGCATAAAATTAGGGATAACGAATAATCGTTACCTATGATCTTGTGTCCCATTTTTTTTTATGGAAAAAAATTAAAAAAAAATTATATATATATTTTTAAGGAGAAAAAATAGTTGAGATAGGGGGAAATTTTTTTTGGGCTAGGGTACTTAGCCGGGCTGGCTACGCCCCTGCTTGAGTTATAACCAAAGTGCGTTTTTACATCAACTTGAAATCTTGTATGTTTTTTCAGAGTGGATTGCAACTTTCCTGGAGTATCCGTGGTGTTTCGGGTCGACCCGGGTTCCAACGCCAACTATTTCGCAACCGCCATTGAATATGAAGATGGAGATGGCCTCGCCGGAGTTGAGCTCAAACAGGCGGCGGATTCGGGTGGCGCGTGGCTCAAAATGCAACAGTCGTGGGGTGCTGTTTGGAAGGTGGATTTGCCATCCAATTTTCCGGCACCGTTTTCTATTAGGCTGACAGGTGGCAATAATTCCGGGAAGACCGTTGTGGCTAACAATGTTATACCTGCCAATTACAAGCCCGGACAAACTTATAGATCACTTGTCAACTTTTGAGGGCTACATTTTCAATTTTATATTTTACTTTTTTTTTAATTATTTCACTGATAATTTTATTGTTTGGATTTATCGTATGCGTTGATGAGATAATTACCACATTTATCTCATAGACAGATATGTTACATTCAAACAATAAATTATTAAGTGAAATAAAAAAAATAAAATAGCATAAAGTTACATAGAAAGTGTAGAGCGGACCTTTTTTGTGGTCTCGTGTCTTATCTTTCTTTACCTATCATGAATAAATCACGGTTGAATATATGTATTAAAGAAGTTAAGGTTATATTTACTGAAACTATGTTTAGAAGTCTACATTTTTTCGCTGTTGTTAACAATAAATTTAGTATTTGGTAAATAATTAAATAATATAGCCAAAGAAGAGAATGAGTACATTTCAAGTGAGACTTATAAATAATAATTTATTAATTTATACTGTCCAGAATTTTAAAAATGTACCTATGAATTATTAGGTTTTATCAAGCCCATTGGACGTGAATTTCTTATAGTGGGCCTCTTCGCAGACCCATTCCTTTCTTTTGGTTCTTCAACACGTTTACACTGTCACCAATGAATAATAATATCTCCAGCCCGTTAAAAATCAGGTTTATGTAAAACGAATTAAAAAAAAAATTCATGTTTTAATCAATTCAAAAAAGTTAAATTCGATATTTATGTTAATAGTTAACAATCCTTATTAAATTCCCTTACAATTCACTTTCACTTTTCATGTTCCACTCTATATTCCGTAAATTGGATGAAGACAAGTGTATAATTGTGACATCATCTTGTACATGAGTTAATCTAGGGGTTAGAAATAAATAAATGTATCATTCTATTTTTTTATCATCAGATTATTTTCATTAAAGTAATTTACCAAATTTATCTAAACAAAAGTTCCTGCTTGATCATCAGATTATAGTTAACTTATTGATTGAGGATCAGATCAAGTGATCAATTGATATAAGTTAGACTGATTTGCGAAGAAAAATGGGCATGCATTGAATTAGGATTTTGGGTGAATCAATAGAATTTGGACCTAATAAAGGCTTATTGAATTCTTATCTGGTTTTCCAATGGACGGTTAATTACAAGCTCCTTTAAGTGACACATTGACACACATATGTAGGGCTGCAAATGAACTAAGTCGCTCGTGAACCATTCTGAGCTAGAGTATTCGATAAAAGCTTTGTTAATCAGACTCATTAAAATAAATGAATCAAACTCAAATTTAGAGATATTCGGCTTGTTAGCTCGTGAACAAACTCGTTAGTTAGCCCATATAACTTAAACTAATAGTTTAACTTTAATTTTGATTTTTTTACGTTTGCTTATGATAAATATAAAAATATTTAAATAAACTTATTTTGTTTGAATAAAATCATAGGTTTTTAGTAGATATATGATGCGTTTTAGAAATATATAATTTTATTATTGTAATAAATTGAAGAATAATTTAATTTATAATTAAAATTATTAAGCTCATTAAGACTCAATTAAACTCGAAGAAGCTAGTGAGCGATCAATATATTCGATAAATTAAGCTCGAGTTGACTCGATAATAAACGAGCAAAACTCAAAATCTTAAAAGCTAAGCTCAGTCTGATATGATTGCAACCCTATACATATGGTAAAACTTGAATTCAAATTATTATTATAGAATCAGATAAAAGACACGTGTACAAGATGATTTCACAATTGTCCACTTGTCTTACATCCAACATATGAAATATAGAGTGGTACAGAGAAAGTGAAATAGAAGATTTCATCCCCTAGAAGTATCCCAGGATGGGATTTTCTATTGTAAAATGGTGTTTCATCTCTCTAAAGTGAAACCTAAGATTAAAACATCATTTTGCAATAGAATATACCATCCTTATATATCCCTACTCCAATGCCTAAATTGATTTAATCAAGTTCAATTTTCTAGTATATATATATATATATATATATATATATATATAGGTATATGATCATATGTGGCAAGACCCTTACCATGTGGCAGTGTGGACATATCTAAACCGTTAACATGTTTAATCCAAAGGCCTGATTTTTTTGATTTTTTTAAAAAAAATAAATTGAAATCAGCCCATTTAAGGGCAAAATAGACAAATTATAGACATTAGGTAACGTCCGATTTAGTAACTCCCCACAATTCCACTTTTTTTGGGATTCAATCATCCCCTTTCTCCCGCTTTTTTTGGTCGTGTATTTTTACCAAAAAATCAAAAAGATTTCATCCTCCCACAATCCCCCCACTCTCACACGACTGCAATTATTTCATTCTCTCTAAAAATCCCTCTCACACACGGCTGCAACTCCATCTTTCTCTGCAAAAATCGAGCAAACGAGATACTTCTTTTTTGGGCGGCGGAACTTTGTGGACATCAAATCTTCAAGAAAGCATCTCGTAACTGTTTTAAGGTAAGCCCCTGTTTCAATTTTTCAATTCTTTGGTTTTTAGTTCCCTGTGCAAAGGGTTTTTACCCAATTCCGAAGTTGGTTTTATATGCAATTGAAGTTGATTATTTATCGGTTCTTTTTAGTTCTTGTTGCCTTAGTTGTAGGTCATATTTTTTTTTTATTATTTTGAATTTTCTAGGGTTTTGATACTCGATTTTTCTGACTCTCCTTTGTTGTTGGTTATGTAGAATGAGTTACGATTTATATAGTATAAATTTACGGAAAAATGATGTACACTTAGATAATGAGTTGTGTAATGCTTATGTTAATGAAACTGGTAAAATACCTCACATTTTTCTTTTATGTATTTTTTTGTGGTATTAGAACGTGGGGAATAAACTGATGATAAATTAACTGTAAGTTTGTATACAACTAGAAATTACTTGGTATATAGTTAGTTCAGTTTTGTATTTTTAATTGTGTATGTTAATTTGATGAAAACATAGCTATGGATTGGTGTACATTTAGGTTTCGTTTGGTATGCAATTAGTTTTTATCTAACATACAGATGCACATGATGGAGCCTTTTTTCTCTTTTTTTTTTTGGTTTAGTAGGTTGATGGTAATATTTATTTTTTTGTGATTTCATTTTTTGTTTTTTCATTTTTTCTTTTGCAGTTGGATATGTTCTCTCGATATCTCCAAGCACGTGGGTGCTACCAGTCAGTGCGTAATGTTGAAAAATATCGCCCAATAAGACTCGCCATGCCGTGGAGGGTGGAGGAAAGCAGCACGATCGATGTGGGGTCTATGCCATGCGTCATATGGAGACCTACATGGGGGACCATTGAAGAAATGGGGTGGATGGATTTGACAAGGCCGACGCTGCGGAGTTCGCACGTTTGAGGACTCTATATTGCCATGCAATTCTGATGCATGATTTGAACCAAGAGAAAGACATGGTGCTTGGTTTGGCAAAAAAATTTGTTAGTGGAAAGTAGTTGGTTATCGCTTGAGGAGTTCGTTTTGTTAGACGGAGCGTCTAAGTACAATTTAATTATTACATTAGACTAGAATTTTTTTTACCCGTGCATTTCTATCAACATTATGGGTTACTTATTTCTGAACGATCTTAAGCAAACATGTTTTTCCTGTTTATGCGTTTTGTTAGTGTGTAAACAGTGCACATTTTGATAGCATTTGGTATATGTTTATTACTATTTTGGTTTATATATGTTCATATTCTAGTACTTTTTGTTATTGATTGAAGATGTTTTAACGAATCGTGTGTATGCATAATTCTTAGCGAGTTTGTGTTGAAGTACTATAATTATTATTACTTTTGAAAGTCAATGTAACAATGTACTACTGAATGTTATACTTATCACCAAATGGTCAAGCCAATGTATACCAAAATAAGAGTTAATGATACTGTAATGTAATTATTTGCACACCAGATTTTCCTGATTATAAACCACCAAAGTATTCATATACACACACCACAATATGCTCAAAATATACCATATTTTCGATATTGTGGTGAAGTACTATAATTATTATTACTGTTTGGAAGTCATTGTAATCCTTCGAAACGTTGTGTATTATCAATAGATAGCAGACACGCAAAATATGAATTATAATATAAAAGTGTTTAATTATAGGGTATTTTTTTTATTAAACATGTCAATGGGACTCAAAAATGATGCACAATTAGAATATAAATGACATTTAATTATAATATAAATGACATTCAATTATAATATAAATGACATTCATTTAATATAAGTCAAAAATCTGATAACAGTTTTCAGAGTGTACGAAATTTGAAAATGCAGGAAAAGTTTATGTCATTATGTAGGTTGCTCGGGACATGTTTAGCTGTTGTGTGATGCAATTTTGCCACACGTGCCACACTTTCTCTTTAGTTTCGTGCTTGCATGGATTGCCTTTTCACTTTGACTTTGTAGTCTGCTTTTAACCCGACTCCCGCTGCCCTTATTACGAGCTTGTTGTGGTGGCAATACTGGCGCTCTCATTTTTCGACGCGCTTGATTGTTTCATCACTAGTATCTGCAAAGTATAAGCACACCAAATTAGTGAAAAGTATATACAATACCCTTTTCAAATTATACAATAGCTTCAATATTAGCGTACAATATTCTAAATAAAAAATCTAACAATACCCACTGAATGTTTATACTTATCACCCAATATTGAAGCCAATGTATACCAAAATAATATGTTTTTATACTGTTATGGCATTATTTGAATACCATTTGTTTGTCCACATTCCAAATCACCAAAGTATTCGTATTTATACACCACAATATGTTCCAAATATACAAGTTTGTCGAATTTTGTATACCACTCTAAGTGTTAATGTATAGTCTCAAATAAACATCCAAACACGCAATATCACATTTTAAATTAACACAACAATATGTATATTTATACACGATAACCTACTTTACAGGCAACTATATTGCAATATGTGTACACAAAATTTACCCATAAAAGATTTATCATCACCCGTGCCACCCCACACCATATATTGCATGTTTATATGGGCACAATAGTAAAGACATGTGTACACGAACTACCCATATAATTTGTACAATTCTTTAAATTCTTTATACTAAGATAAACCTCAATTATGATTCCACATTTTCTAATAAAAACATGGACAAGATGAATAAGGATAATGTACGATTTTTCGAAACATAAACACACATACCCGGACAAATGCCCCTGAAACCCAGCTTTCATCAGGCTTGTCCACCAACATTTCATCATGTTGTGATTCATTGCACTCATCGCCCATTTCGCACGGTATTTTTGTGTTGTTTAATTTTCGACTGTAGGGGGGATGTTTTCTATGTTTTTTGGGAGAGAAACTCGTTCTGTGCTGTGATTTTTGGATGAATGCAGAATGAAGAAGATGACAGAATACGTTTGTTTTGTTCCTAAATTAACGTTTTTTCTGTTATGGTAAGATTGCAATCAATATATCCCTTGATCTTAGGTGATTAATTATGGTATTTATTTACCCATTTTTTGTAGATTACGGAACTGCCCTTTTGGCATTAAAAATAAATATAAAATGGTGTTTTTAGTGCTAATCTGAGCCATTGATTGTTTAGGATGAAGGGATGGGATCTGTCCACACTGCCACATGGTAAGAGGCTGCCACATGAGATCTCATCCCTATATATATATATATATATATATATATATATGTGTGTGTGTGTGTGTGTGTGTGTGTGTGTGTGTGTGTGTGTCATCTGTTCTTATTTATTCCATAAAGTTTTTTTAAGTAAACTTGCACTAGCTAGCCTATACTACTTGGGTTTCCCGATTGTGTTGAACATAATGAGGATTATTTCTGGCCTTCGTAAGCCTAATTACATTCTTGTTATCGTAATTAACCTTATTTCATTTCTGCCTAATTATTGCTTTTGCTTCAGAGTTGTAATACAAAATTATTCTACAATTGAAAGTCTATATTCGCCAGCCGTGGCGACATGGTACGGAGAACCTAATGGAGCTGGAAGTGGTAACTAATATGCATTTCTATCACATTAATTCACATTTGGAAGATTGATTTTTTTTGTTTTTTTAACTATTATTTTCTACTGTGTGCATTGAGTTTTCTTAGACCTTTAACAAAGTGAAAAAAATTAAAAAAATGATGTTTTGAGGTACAGTTGGAGGAGCATGTGGTTACCGTTTCAACGTTGAAGAACCTCCATTATCTGCAATGATATCTGCTGGAAATGCCAATTTATTTCAATCTGGATTGGGTTGTGGGGCTTGCTATCAGGTTCAGCATTAATGAACCAATAAAGTGATTTTACCACTTTACCCTTGAAAAAGCCCAAAAACTGGCTAAATTCGCTAAGATCCGCGGACTGTTCATGTGGGTCGGGTCGACCCGACCCGACCCGAACCGCGACCCGAATATTTGAGCACCATTGATTCTCTAATGCCAGGCCTCCCTGATGATGCCACATGTAAAGTAATTCAAGTACTAATCGGGAATATTATAAATAGTTCGACACACATTCCAAAGGGTAATTTTTTACTGTTCACATTAATTACTTCGCTACTCCTACTTTATTACTCACGACCCGAACTGAGTTAAGCATCGGAGGGCCTTAGCTGGGACCCATCCCAGAACTAGCCTAACGTGTGTTCGTGTTTCAGGTCACCCATATTTAAAAACCCGAAGCTTGACCCCGAGGTTCGACCCGAAGAAAGATTCGAACAAAAAGAAAGCAAAATGATTGCCTTCGTGCATCTTGATTTTATTTGGTTGAATCAGTTGGCGCCGTCTGTGGGAAAGTGAGAATTAGGAGTAATGGAGATGCCGAAAAAGATGAACGACACCCCACTAGCTCAGACACCGAAGAAGAACAAAGAAGCTCAACCTACACGAGAATCCTCACCATCTTTACGGGTGAGTGGGGAGTCTCTTGAGGACGAAGACCCCATAGTGCAGATGAAGGCAAGTGATTTGGAGAAATTAATTGCTGAAGCTAGCAAGAAATTCCTGGCGGACCATCTTAGGAAGGGCAAAGCACCCGCAACCCCTACAGCAAGGGAAATTCCACTCGAAAACGCGAGGGAGGAAGCCCCGCCTCACGAAGCTCCTCCCAAGAAGCAAAGAGTGATGGAAGAGGAGGAAAAAGTGGCTAGTAAGAAAATCCAGGGAGATGTGGAGAAGGAACTGCCAAGGAGACCCCCTGCGGGGATAAACGAAATTAGTGAGCAAATTGAACAAGTCACTTAGAAGCTGGATGAGCTTAGGAGGAGGGGTGCAGTCACATCCGCTCTGCAAAAGAGAGGATCACCCTTTTGCCAAGAAATCTTAGAAGAAGTGGTGACATCTACCTTCAAGCTCCCAGATTTGCCAAAGTACGATGGGAACCGTGACCCTCAAGAACATGTTACAGCCTTCGAACATGTGATGCAATTGTATGGGCAGTCGGATGCTATGAATGCGAGAATATTTGTAACCACACTGGTAGGAAGAGCACAGGAGTGGTTCAATGGACTACCAATGGGCACAGTAGTCTCCTATGAACACTTGATAAGGAAGTTTCTGCACCAATTTGCCAGCAAGAAGAAGACCAGACGATCTGCCACCCATCTCTTCACGATCAGGCAGAAGGAAGATGAATCGCTGAGAGAGTTCATAAACCGATTTAATAATGAGGCGCTTGATGTGCAAGAAATGCGTATAGACATGTTCTCCAGTATATTGATGCATGGCTTGAGGAAGGGACCATTGACCTCAGCATTAGCACGCGACCCACCACCCGATGTGGAGAGCTTGATGGAGATGGCAGAAAGATATATCGACGAGGAAGAAATGAACTTGTTGAAAGATCAAGAATGGGCAGCCATGAGCAAGCCCAAGAGAGAGCTCAGAGATCCTCGAGAGGTACCCCGATCTCGATCTAAGAAAGATAGGGATCGGGACCAAGATCAGGATCGAGCCAGAGCAGGAAGGTTCATGCATTATACTCCACTCAACGCCCCTAGAGTGCATGCTCTTATGGAGATCAACGAATCAAACATGTTGCAGTGGCCGAAGAAAATGCGAGCCACCCCCAATAGAAGAGACATGAAAAGGTACTATCAATTTCATAAGGATCATGGACACGACACGGAGGAATGTGTCCACTTAAAGGATGAGATAGAAAGACTAATTCAACAAGGATACTTTTTTTTTTCGGCCAAGGCCAAAAATTTTGGAGAGGTAGCAACTCGAAGGGAGAGATCACCTAAGAAGCGATCTCAAAGCCGATCTCCAAGAAGAAGAGAGGATCCTGGGCGAGAGGGGAGACAGAGGGGTAGACAATCACCCTGAACCCCGATCACCCAGGAGACATGACCCCCAAGGAGATAACCTACCCAGAAGAGGGGTCATAAACATGATCGCAGGAGGACCCGCATGTGGCGATTCTACTAATGCAAGGAAACGAAACAAGAGGTCAATAGAATTCTGGGAAAAATAGTTGGAGGTCTTAAACGTGCAAGAGGCAGAGTCCATCACGTTCAATGACCTCGACCTAAGAGAAGTGGAGATGAGCCAGAATGACCCAGTAGTAATCAGCTTGGATATAGCAAATTTCACTGTGCAGAAGGTCCTGGTCGACAGTGGAAGCTCAGCAGATGTGATATTTTTGAACGTATTAAGAAAGATGGAGCTAGATGTGTCTACCATCAAGCCAGTGAACACTCCGCTGACGGGATTTGGAGGAAGCGAGATTGTTCCGTTGGGAACAATAGATTTGCCTACATCCTTGGGGCAGGATCCTTGTAGAAAAACGGTCATGATGAAGTACCTAGTGGTGGATGCGCCATTCGCATACAATGTGATATTAGGGCGTCCGGGGTTAAATCAATTCAAAGCAGTTGTATCTACCTACCACTTGAAGGTGAAATTTCCTACCAAGTATGGGATAGGAGAGGTGAGAGGAGATCAAAAAAGTGCAAGGGAATGTTATAACCTCTATCTGAAAAAGAGAGAACCAGAAAAGGTAACCCCCAGGCAGAGGGGAGGGATGATGCAAGAAGCAGAAGAGGCACCCAAAATGAAGCCTAAGCAAGAGGCCAAGCGAGAAGAGTATAGGGTGAAACCTTCCGAAGAGTATAAGATTATTGAATTAGAACAAGGGAATTCAAGCAAGACGATGCGAATAGGATCACAGATGGACCCGACGATGGAGGTATTGCTAATTGAGTTCCTTAGGGAGAATGTGGATGTATTTGCATGGAAACCGTCGGATTTTAGCGGGATCGACCCAGGGGTGATGGTTCACCGGTTAAACGTCGACCCCGATGCCAAGCCTATTAAGCAAAGAAAAAGGAATTTTGGAGAAGAAAATAATAGAATTATAAAGAAAGAGGTAGATAAGCTCTTGGATGCGGGATATGTGGTAGAGGTCCAATACACGGACTGGTTGTCAAACGTGGTCTAAGTGGCGAAACCTCATGGGAAATGGAGAATGTGCACTGATTTCACTAATCTAAATCAGGCATGTCCAAAAGACCCATACCCCTTACCCCGAATCGATACCCTGGTAGACTCCACAGTAGCAAGCGCGTTGTTAAGCATGATGGATGCTTATCAGGGATACCACCAAATATTTATGGCTGAGGAGGATCAGTTAAAAACTTCCTTCATCACGGAGCAGGGAGTTTATTGTTACCGAGTAATGCCCTTTGGGTTGAAGAACGCAGGAGCCACCTACCAGAGATTAGTAAATTTGATGTTCAAAGATTGTATAGGCAAGACCATGGAGGTCTATGTTGATGACATGTTAGTCAAAAGTGCCAAGGAGGCAGATTATTTGAAGGATGTGGAGAATGCATTCGCTATCATGAGATCTTACGGCATGAAGTTGAACCCGGCAAAGTGCACTTTTGGGGTAAGGGGAGGAAAATTCTTAGGGTTCATGGTACACGAGAGGGGTATTGAAGCGAACCCAGAAAAAATAGATGCGATCCTCCAGCTAGGACCACCTAGAAGCGTGAAAGATGTGCAACAGTTGATGGGAAAAATAGCGTCATTGAATAGGTTCATCTCAAGGTCAGCCAACCGAAGCTTGCCTTTTTTCAAAATCCAAAGGAACATGAAAAATTTTCAATGGGATGGAGAGTGTGACAAAGCTTTTGAAGAACTAAAAACCTACATGATGACATCACTACTATTAGCCAAGCCTGAACCAGGTGAGCCATTATACTTGTATCTGGCGGTCACCTAAGGCGGTCAGCTCAGTTATAGTTAGGGAAGAAGGCGGGGTGCACAAGCATGTGTACTATGTGAGTAGGATGTTGCAGGGAGCGGAAGAAAGATACTTGGAGGTGGAAAAATTAGCCCTGGCATTGGTGGTGTCAACTAGGAGGTTAAGACCTTACTTCCAATCTCATGAGATAGTGGTTTTAACAAACCACCCTCTTAGGCAGATCTTGGGTCGGCATGAAATTTCAGGAAGGTTGGTGAAGTGGTCTGTAGAGTTGGGAGAATTTGATATTAAGTATCAATCTAGAACCTCAGTGAAAGCTCAGGTGTTGGCAGATTTCGTCAACGAAAACATCAGCATGCAGGGAGTAGAAGAAAAAGAACCCAAGGCCACTTGGATAATGCACGTGGATGGATCCGCTTCTTCTGAGAAAGGGGGAGCATGAATACATTTGCAAGGGCCTGAGGGGTTCGACTTCGAGGTCGCGGTGAGGCTGGAGTTCAACATCACCAACAACGAAGCTGAGTATGAAATAGCAAAAAAGTTAAAAGTCAGCAACTTAGTGATATTTACGGATTCCCAGTTAGTCGCTAAGCAAATTGACGGTACTTATGAGGCAAAAGAAAAAAACATGGCAGAATATTTGGCCAAGGCAAAGGGGTTGCTCAAAGAATTTGAGGAGGTGCAGATCCAACAAATCCCAAGAATGGAAAACGAGAAGGCAGATGCTCTTACAAGATTTGCTAGTGTTGTATCGGGAACCGAGTCAAGGAAGGTGACGGTATTCACCGCAGATAAGCCAAGTATCCGAGGTAATTCTGACCCCATACCTTTTAATTTGGAATGCGATTTGGCTCTTCATATAGAGATAAAAGCAAGCTGGATGGATGAAATTAAAAAATATTTAGAGACGGGAGACCTCCCGATGACACAGTAGAGGCTAGAAGGTTACTTAAAAGAATTCCACGCTTCACTTTATTAGATGGGGAGCTATATAAAATTTTTTCCAAGGACCTTGGTTGAAATGTTTGAGGCCAGATCAAGCCATGCACGTGATGAAGGAGATCCACGAAGGAAGCTGTGGGAACCACTCGGGAGGACGAGCTCTAGCTCAAAAAATTCTAAGGCAGGGATATTTTTGGCCTTCATTGGTCAAGGACTCAGTTGAATTTGCAAGAAGGTGTGAAAGGTGTCAAATATTTGCTAATGTCTCCCACCAGCCAGCAGTGCCTTTAGACCCAGTCGAGGTGTCGTGTCCATTTGACCAGTGGGGGATAGACATAGTGGGTCCTTTTCCTCAGGCGAAGGCCCAAAAGAAGTTTTTAATAGTAGCAATTGACTACTTTTCGAAGTGGATTGAAGCGGAAGCCTTAGCCAAAATAACCGAAAATAAAGTTATGAACTTCATCTGGAAGAACATTGTGTGTCATTTTGGATTACCCAGAGTCTTAATTTCAGACAACGGGACGCAGTTCCAAGGAAAGAAGATTAGAAGTTGGTGCCAGGAGATGAAGATACACCAACACTTTATAGCAGTAGGGAACCCACAAGCTAATGATCAGACGGAGGTAGCAAACATAATACTGTTGCAACATTTGAAGACGCGGTTGGAGGCAACTAAGACATATTAGGTGGATGAGTTACCATGAGCCCTATGGGCCTACCGAACAACACCCAGGACCTCGACGGGGGAAACTCCCTTTAGGTTAGTTTATGGATCTGAAGCAATAATACCAGTGGAAATTGGGGAGGCATCACTCCGAGTACAGAAATATGACCCCGACTCGAACGCTGAGGGTAGGGAGCTCGACCTGGATGTAATCGAAGAGAAAAGAGATCAAGCCTTCCTCAAAATCCAGTCAGCTAAGAACAGGATGCGAAGCACCTACGACAAAAGAGTGAAGAGCAGAAATTTCCAAGTGGGGGACCAGGTGTTGAAGAAGGTGGAGGTATCCAAGCATGTGGGTAAGCTAGACCCCAACTGGGAGGGACCTTACAAAGTAATAGAGATCTTGAAGAGGGGCACCTATCGCCTTGAAGACGTGAACGGAAAGCCACTACCACGACCCTGGAACATGCACAACCTTAGAAAATTTTATGCTTAAGTATTTTACTTCCCTTTTTGGCAGTAATTTTAATTTCAAGTATTTCAATTTGGAACACTAGTTCGTATGGTTAATGACACCCCGTTTTCTTAAAAATGAGAGAGAATCGTCTGAATTGCTTATTTTCATATTGTTAAATATATTTAATGCCATGAGACCCAAGAGCTCACGCCCAAAGGCCCAAGGCTTATGCCCAGCCAAGAGGCCCATGCTAAATAAGAACCTCAGAGAAGGCTAAGTGAAGAGGCACACGCCAGAGGTTCATGGGAGTTCATCAAGACTAATCTAAAAAAGATTAAGGGACTACTTATCTGAAAAAGATAAATTAATCTGAAAAAGATTAATTCACTACTTATCTGAAAAAGATAAATTAATCTGAAAAAGATTAATTGACTACTTATCTGAAAAAGATAAAATTAATCTGAAAAAAATTAATTGACTACTTATCTGAAAAAGATAAAATTAATCTGAAAAAGATTAATTGACTATTTATCTGAAAAAGATAAATCTGAAAAAGATTAATTGACTACTTGTCTGAGAAAGATATGATTAATCCGAGAAAGATTCCGAATAAGATTAATAACTTGTTCATACGAAAAATAACCTGAAAAAGGTTAATGAACCAAAACGATTACATTGATCCAAAGGATTTCATTAAAAAGAAAGACGATAGAGTGCATCATGTAACAAAAGCAAAGCATGAAGCATAAGGCAGGCGGTTCTATTACAAAAGTAAACCATGAAGCATAAGGTAGGCGGTTCTATTACAAAAGTAAACCATGAAGCATAAGGCAGGCAGTTCTATTACAAAAGTAAACCATGAAGCATAAGGCAGGCGGTTCTATTACAAAAGATAGGGCAGGCGGATAGGGCAGACGCATAGGGCAGGTGGGTAAGGCAAGAGGTTAAGGTGGTGCAGGCTAAGACCCATCACCTCCACCCTCCACGCTAGAGCGTGAAGAGCCAACCTCATCCTGTGAGCCAAGGTCTTCGCCATATTCCTCTTTCACCAGAAAAGTAAACTCATCCTCTTCCGCCTCGCCTTCATCATCGTGCTTCGGGGTCTCTAAGTTCCCATCCTTCAAAGGTGTAAGATGGGTCAAATCGAACCCTGAAACAAAGCCCTTTAACTTCGCAATATGGAATTGGCATTTTATGAAGCCATTGAGTTCATAGCTGGCAGCCTGGTTAGCAACCGCAACACCAAAGCTGGCCGACTTCCTAAAATCAATAGCCCCTTGCATGCGAGCCTCTTGTACCTTAGTTTTAAAATCTTCTAAGCTTTGGTATTCAAGAACCCCAGCGGTCCTACCAGCTTCAAAGGAGTCCCTCTTAGCATCGGCTAAACCCTTCTTGGCATTCTCTAGTTTAGTCGTAGTGGTGTGTAATGAGACCTTCAAATTTTCTATTTCACGACCTCGATCCTGAAGGGAAGCCTCAAACTCCCGCCTGACATCTTCCCTAAGTGAAGTCCTCAGGTCTTGTTCCATCTTGGATAGACGCTCTTCGCAAGCGAGCCATTAGTGTTGATAATTGGCTGCCTAAAGAGTCAGTTGGTGAATCATAGCCAAATTCTACAAAAAAAAAAGAGGTTAGCATCTTATCAAATAAAATGTAACGAAGAAGAAAGATGTTAAATCCGAGTGAAGCTTACTATCATAGCATTATGAGCGCTGCCTTCTTCAAGCTGGGTTATGCCAAAGCCTTGGACACCAATTTGGTCCAGGGGGAGTAGACAATGCTTGTACAGCTCAAAAGAGTCACCCCCAGTAGGTGAGCGAAAAATAGAGCTATCCGTATTGATGTTCCAATTGGGTATGACCCGAGAACCTGACGCGATAGGAGGACACGATACCCCACCCTTCTCAGTTGTCCGAAGATCAGCCAAAAATTTCTCTCGCTCTTGAAGTTTCGCCATGATCTCCTCAAAACTCCCTGAAGGAGCACCAGAACCTGAAGGATGAGGTGAGACTAGAGGCCTCGAGCTAGGCCTAAGGAACTTATCCCCGCGACGGGATCCCTCCTCTCCTGGCTGTCTCTTTCTCTTCTCCCCTTGAGAGGGATTAACCCCCCTCGGAATAGTTTCCACGTCGATGGGAAGGGTAGGATTCCTTGAGGGAGAAATAACAACCGACCTTTCCGCAGGCAACGATCCGACCCCAGGTACTTGTCCAATGGGCGCCAATTGCTCCTCGGGTAGAGATTCAGCCCGAACCTCATCATGGGAGGATGAAGGATTGACTCCGGGCGTAGAAGACACTTGCGGGGACGAGGCAGGAGGTAGCACAGGCCTGGGAAGCCCTCCTTTCTTAGCAAGTTGGGCCTTCATTTGCTTGGCTACCATAGAAGCACGAACAACCATCTCTACAAAGAACAAGAAGCATTAGTATTAGTACACGTAGAAGAAATAAAAGTAGAAATTTAAAAACAATTACCAAGAGTTCGGTCAGAAGTACGGGGAGCAGGGCTAAGTCCCACAGTAGAGAGTATATCCTCCGCAAGTAGTTTGGATGCCTTGAACCATCGCTTAGTTAATTTACGGTGAACGAATGTATCATCCCAGGTGGGAGACCCAAGGCCTCGGGGTCGAGGTCTAGCTACCCTCCACACCGAAGACACCTTCCAAGGGCGATCTGGGGGAGGCCGAACATACACAAAAGAGTGTTTCCAACTCCCAAAGGGAGGAAGTAGGCTTGTCAAGTAGTTTGCAATGAGGCTTAGGAGTAAGATAAAAATCACACCACAAACCGTTAGGTTGCCTCCCAACAAGTGCTATATTTAACGTCTTTAGCTCGAAGCCTATTTATTTCAGTTCGTACCACCTTTGAATGCATATATTAGTTGTTTTGGATCGTGGTCAAGAAACATTTTTGCTCTGTTTGCATCTAGTAATGCATACTTGGGATTTCCAAGCAAGTATATGAGTCCTGGTGTTGGAACATTTTGATCTGGGTTATGCCCATGTTATCCGTGCGTGTACACATATTCCGTGCCCGTCTCATTCTGGAATAGTTTTCTTATGACATCTTGCACTTGACCGCACGGGCGTACACACATGGTTTTTGTGTTCCTTGTCCTGTTTTTGCTCCTTTTCGGTACCATACACGGGCTGAAAGTGCATAGACACACAATTCGTGTTTGGTTCCGAACTTTCTTACTTTTCCAGGATATTCAGCTCCTCGTATCCGGTACCACTCCTTAGATGAATGGCACTATATTGTTCCTTTGAGTTGACTTCGGTGGTGCTCGAAAACGGGCTCTTTTGTTGTTGCCCACCAACAATCATAGCTAATAAAGCCTACTTGAGTCTCAAGATTTTTTATCGAAAGTGTCAATTGCAACTCCATCATGTCCATCCTAGCCTCTTGTGCATTGAACAGGTCCCTTGTCTCACTTATAAATGAAGTCATTTGATTCATGAATGAAATGAGGGCGTCTTCCAAAGATGGTTTTGCCACTGGATTTATAAACCCATTCATTACATTGGAGCTTGATGGTGGTGGAATCACATTCTCCGTGCTAGCATATGAAAAATCTACGTAATTTCCCCAACTGGATAATAGCACGTAGAGTAGGATTATTCCAATAATCGTAAGAATTCCAATTATTGAAGTAATTGAATGTACTACCCGCACCAACTCAAAGAAACAAATCAAACATTGTAGAGAGAGAATTTACAAAAGAAAAATGAAATAAAATAAAAACAAAATCTAAATTAAAAATAATTCTATCTATCGCAATATTAGCACCAAAAATTGTATTAGTCCCCGGCAACGGCGCCAAAAACTTGTTCGCCTTATTTTTAGCTTCACTGCAAGTGTACGGTGTAGTTTATAGAATAGGGTGAGCAAGGTCGTATCCACGAGACTAATAAATTAATGTGAAAAAGTATCGAACTAAGATAGCCTTATTTTTATTTAGACGATCGTAATTTGAGGTGATTGTTGTGGAGGTAAAGACAAGAATAACCACAAAAACACAAGATGAAAATAATAATGGAATTATCAAGGGAATGAAATGGATTCCCGGGTTATGGTTTCAATTAATGTTCCTCTTGTTGTCCCTTTTAATGAAAGCCAAAGTTATTATCAATATTCCTATAAGACGATCACAACGTTATTTTATCCCCCCTCTCGAGATGTATATAAAGTGTAGATTGAAATATCTATGCTAGCATCTCTACTCAACATAAGATACACAACTCCCAAAAGCACAAAAGATCAATTGTCCTCACAAATATTCACAAACCTCTCGATTATGCAAACATTCATGTCAAGTACTCAAGATCTAATATTGAAACTCATCTCTCGAATTATGAATCAATATATCAAACATGCTAAATCATTGGCCAAGTGATAAAACAAAAATAAGCTCAAAGTACTCAAATAGGCTTCAAGACAATAACTTCAACTAAGATTAAAACATTCAACAAGAGTTCAATTAATCTACTTCCAAAACCCGGAAATCTCAAGAAGTTTAGCTACTCATTACAAATAAACAACCCATAGACAAATTGTTCATATTCATGACAAGCTAAAATGAAAGATTAAAGCACAAAGAATGAGAAAACTTAGGAAAATGGATAATCTCTCGATTAATCTTCAATCCTCAAGCTCCGATTCGACCCGATTCTTCCCTTGATTCTTCCTTGATGAAGTTGATGTGTTTCTTGGGTCTTTTCCAGACCTTTCCTCCCTGGTGTGCGCCCCAAAAAGTGGTATTTATACCATTTTAGAAGCCTAGGTCAATTTGCTGTCATTTTTGGAGTTTTCTGCAAGAACGCACGGGTCGTGCGTTGGCGCACGGGCTACTCGTGCGCCATCCCGTAGAAAACATCCAGTCTCTGTAGGGCGCATGGGTCGTGCGTCCACGCACGGGTTACCCGTGCGCCACCCAAAACGTCCAAATTTGTTTGCGGGGTCTTCATAAGAGTTGTAGCCCTCTCTTTTAGCTTTCCATAGCCACTTGAATCAGCTCAATATCAATTTTTAGAGAGAGTTATGGCCAAAATACTAAACCCTGCCAAAGTCTTTGGAAATTCCATACGCGTTTGGATGTTCCTTGAGATAAATCTCCTTGTTGTTTGATAATCCATGCTTCTTTTGCCACACGACTCATCACTATGACTCTAGACTCCATATAGTTGGCTTCCAATTGGGTGTAATCGCTCGATTCTTGATGATTCTAGGTAGCAATGCTCGTATTTGTCACAAAATCACTCCAAATATCGTTAAATTCCTACAAAACAAGCAAACGTAATATCTTTTCCACAAAGAGCGAATATATACCATTTCATACACGTTATTGCATGTTTATAAACAATTATAGCCATAAATATGCCCTAAAATACATGCAAAACTCACACTCAACAAACCCCAAACTTAAATTGTTGGCCGTCCCGGTCAACGCTTTTAAAAACTAGAGAAAACATGATTGAGAGTAATGAAAAGTAGAACGCACAATAACTCCATAAAATTCGCATTGTTTATCGTAGGTGTCAAGCAATGAATCAACCAAGCCTCAAACATCTAACATAGAGCACATATCAAAGAAACCATGGTAAATGTTTAGAATTACGCCTCACAAAGATCAAGTGTATACTCTCATCTCAAATGAATATAGGATGTGTTTACGCTCAATTCAATTCAATGTTGATGAATTACCATAGGCTTGCAAATCGTCTCATATCTCCGCCACTAGAATGTATGCAATTTGTGAATCAAAAAGGACTTCTCTCTTTGGTTGTAATGAAGGTTCTTTGGTTAGGGTAGGAAAATATGGATAGAGTGACTCAAACTCGAGCGTATAGACCGGTGAGCATATAAATCATCTACGTTAAAGCTTAATATGCTACCCAAATCATCTCTCATTTTCATCAACTCTTCTTATCTCCATCCCCTTTCTTTTGTAAACATTATCACCTCACATACAATTCTTAGCCTCCAAGTTCATTCAATGAAAACTCACATCATAAAGTCAATTTTTTTTTTCTGACTCTTTTATGAATTTTCAACCTTTCTTTTCTCCTCCTTTTCTTTTTTTTTTTTTTTTTTTGTTCCCATCAACCAATTTTGCACAATTATCCAACTTTTCAATTCCAACCCATTCAACCTCATTCACTCCCTCTACTCAATGTTATACGCTCAAGTGTAGGGTAACAAATATATCAAGTTAAGGCTTGAATTGTTGCTATCAAGAAATTAGGCAATAGGCTCAAGTTGGCTAACTAGGGATTTCAATATCATCTTAGGTAAGCAAAAGGCTTGAAGGGCTAACAAAAATGGCCTTTGATCATTTTCACATTCGCATACAACATGTGACCTTGACGAGAGATACGTGAGCAAGTTCTAGAATTCTAACAACATGAATGATACACTCAAATCAATCAACAAGATCGCATATGATGAAAGCGTAAAGGCTCAAAAGCTCACAGCTTGCAAATACGTAATTCAAAGCATCAAACCATGTTCTCAATATCCACATGCTCAATATCATCTATTCATGGTTCAATCAACTCATGCTCAACACCCAATCCAAACAATACAAAATTTTCAAAATCAAGCACAAGTTACAATCAAGAGATCAACTCACTCCCTACAATCTATGAAAGCAATAAACGTGCTAAACCAATAAACGTGTTTCTAATGCAAATGCAACCTAAAATGCTCTACATGCAACTATATGAAAACACACAAAATTAATGCAATTTGTTTTTTTATCCACACATTTCATATCAAAATAACTATTTCTCCCCCAAACTTAAATGAAATTATATCGCACGTAAGAGAAGATAGAATTTCAATATTAAATTGTGTGGATTTACCTAATTCACTGTGCGGGTGGTGGTGGATAATGGCCCTCCTTCGCATCTCTCCTATCGCTAGACTACTTTTTCAACCATCACTTCAAGTTTTGTACCTAGGCGCGACCTATGTACGTTCTGCTAATGGACACGGGATGTGCGCGCCAAACGCAGATTGTCCGTCCGCGTCGTGCCATAGAAACATCTCCAATTTCTCAATCACGCACAGGCCGTGCGTTCATGCACGCCCTGCCCGTGCGTGGCTGCGAAGTAAAATCAGGTAATATTCTCTTTTTTTTAAGAAGAAAACAAACAAACAAAAAAAAAACAAATAATAAAATAAAATAAAATAAATAAAAAAAATCACACCACAAACCGTTGGGTTGCCTCCCAACAAGCGCTATATTTAATGTCTTTAGCTCGACGCCTGTTTATTTCAGTTCGTACCACCTTTGAATGCATATATTAGCTGTTTTGGATCGTGGTCAAGAACCGTTTTTGCTCTGTTTGCATCTAGTAATGCATACTTGGGATTTCCAAGCAAGTATAGGAGTCCTGGTGTTGGAACATTTTGATCTGGGTTATGCCCATGTTGTCCGTGCGTGTACACATATTTCGTGCCCGTCTCATTCTGGAATAGTTTTCTTATGACATCTTGCACGCGCTGCACGGGCGTACACACATGGTTCTTGTGTTCCTTGTCCTGTTTTTGCTCCTTTTCGGTACCATACACGGGCTGAAAGTGCATAGACACACAATCCGTGTTTGGTTCCGAACTTTCTTGCTTTTCCAGGATATTCAGCTCCTCGTATCCGGTACCACTCCTTAGATGAATGGCACTATATTGTTCCTTTGAGTTGACTTCGGTGGTGCTCGAAAACTGGCTCTTTTGTTGTTGCCCACCAACAATCGTAGCTAATAGGCCTACTTGAGTCTCAAGATTTTTTATCGAAAGTGTCAATTGCAACTCCATCATGTCCATCCTAGCCTCTTGTGCATTGAACAGGTCCCTTGTCTCACTTATAAATGAAGTCATTTGATTCATGAATGAAATGAGGGCGTCTTCCAAAGATGGTTTTGCCACTGCATTTGTAAACCCATTCATTACATTGGAGCTTGATGGTGGTGGAATCACATTCTCCGTGCTAGCATATGAAAAATCTACGTAATTTCCCCAATCTGGATAATAGCACGTAGGAGTAGGATTATTCCAATAACTGTAAGAATTCCAATTATTGAAGTAATTGATTTTCTCCATCTGAGCAAGTGTTCATGTACTACCTGCACCAACTCAAAGAAACAAATCAAACATTGTAGAGAGAGAATTTACAAAAGAAAAATGAAATAAAATAAAAACAAAATCTAAATTAAAAATAATTCTATCTATCGCAATATTAGCACCAAAAATTGTATTAGTCCCCGGCAACGGCGCCAAAAACTTGTTCGCCTTATTTTTAGCTTCACCGCAAGTGTACGGTGTAGTTTATAGAATAAGGTGAGCAAGGTCGTATCCACAGAGACTAATAAATTAATGTGCTAAGTATCGAACTAAGATAGCCTTATTTTTATTTAGACGATCGTAATTTGAGGTGATTATTGTGGAGGTAAAGACAAGAATAACCACAAAAACACAAGATGAAAATAATAATGGAATTATCAAGGGAATGAAATGGATTCCCGGGTTATGGTTTCAATTAATGTTCCTCTTGTTGTCCCTTTTAATCAAAGCCAAAGTTATTATCAATATTCCTATAAGACGATCACAACGGTATTTTATCCCCCCTCTCGAGATGTATATAAAGTGTAGATTGAAATATCTATGCTAGCATCTCTACTCAACATAAGATACACAACTCCCAAAAGCACAAAAGATCAATTTTCCTCACAAATATTCACAAACCTCTCGATTATGCAAACATTCATGTCAAGTACTCAAGATCTAATATTGAAACTCATCTCTCGAATTATGAATCAATATATCAAACATGCTAAATCATTGGCCAATTGATAAAACAAGAATAAGCTCAAAGTACTCAAATAGGCTTCAAGACAATAACTTCAACTAAGATTAAAACATTCAACAAGAGTTCAATTAATCTACTTCCAAAACCCGGAAATCTCAAGAAGTTTAGCTACTCATTACAAATAAACAACCCATAGACAAATTGTTCATATTCATGACAAGCTAAAATGAAAGATTAAAGCACAAATAATGAGAAAACTTAGGGAAATGGATAATCTCTCGATTAATCTTCAATCCTCAAGCTCCGATTCGACCCGATTCTTCCCTTGATTCTTCCTTGATGAAGTTGATGTGTTTCTTGGGTCTTTTCCAGACCTTTCCTCCCTGGTGTGCGCCCCAAAAAGTGGTATTTATACCCTTTTAGAAGCCTAGGTCAATTTGTTGTCATTTTTGGAGTTTTCTGCAAGAACGCACGGGTCGTGCGTTGGCGCACGGGTTACCGTGCGCCATCCCGTAGAAAACATCCATTTGTCCAAATTTGTTTGCGGGGTCTTCATAAGAGTTGTAGCCCTCTCTTTTAGCTTTCCATAGCCACTTGAATCAGCTCAATATCAATTTTGTAGAGAGAGTTATGGCCAAAATACTAAACCCCGCCGATCTTTGGAAATTCCATACGCGTTTGGATGTTCCTTGAGATAAATCTCCTTGTTGTTTGATAATCCATGCTTCTTTTGCCACACGACTCATCACTATGACTCTAGACTCCATATAGTTGGCTTCCAATTGGGTGTAATCGTTCGATTCTTGATGATTCTAGGTAGCAATGCTCGTATTTGTCACAAAATCACTCCAAATATCGTTAAATTCCTACAAAACAAGCAAGCGTAATATCTTTTCCACAAAGAGCGAATATATACCATTTCATACACGTTATTGCATGTTTATAAACAATTATAGCCATAAATATGCCCTAAAATACATGCAAAACTCACACTCAACAGGGTACCAGTTGAGCAGGGCTGACATCTAAACCCACCAAAATATTTTCTACATCATCCGAAAGGGGAAACCTGAGCCCTGCCTCTAGACTAGCCACATGAAAAGCAAGGCATTGGGCAGGAGGTCTATCCATCCTATCTTCGGGACTAGGAATCACAATCTCATGGTCATCTGGAATATAAAATTTTCTACGAAGAGAGGGTATTTCATGAGTTCTCTACGGAAGACTTAATAAGTGCCCAAGGGGCAGATATTTCCAGATCTATCCCACTACCGCGATTGGAAGGGGAGGAGCTAGCGGATGACCCCGACCCCGACCCAGAATCTAATTTGGAAAAACTAGAAGACATTAAAAGAGGGGAAATGATCTACCTGGAACAAAGGGAAGATGATGAGCCTGATCTCGAGAAGGAAACCCTAAGAGGCAGGTGGAGGACGACGCCCGACGCTGAAGGGAGATGAACCCGACGCGCGATGCTGAAGGGAGACGAACCCGACGCGCGATGCGATGCGCTGAGACGATGCGATGATGCAGATGCGCTGAGGCGTTGAGGCAATGCGATGCGCGAGGCTAAGTGTGAGGCGATGCGGCGCGATGCGATGCGCCAAGGCTAGGTGACGCGAATGGACGACGCGATGCAAACAGACGACCCCAAAACCCTATCAGACGAACCAAATTCTTAGCAAATGAACCAACATTTTTTTCTTACTGAGGTAAAGTAAATGAAAACTTACCCCCTTGTTAGTATTTATCACACTTAGAGAACCAAACAGTCAAAGGATCAACGGCTCGTATTCGAAGCCTCTCAATCCAACGAACCAGATCAAACTTCTTTTACTTAGAAACTAAAAGAAGTTGGGGGAGTAATGATAAACCAATAAAGTGATTTTACCACTTTACCCTTGAAAAAGCCCAAAAACTGGCTAAATTCGCTAGGATCCGCGGACTGTTCACGTGGGTCGGGTCGACCCGACTCGAACCGAACCGCGACCCGAATATTTGAGCACCATTGATTCTCTGACGCCAGGCCTCCCTGATGATGCCACGTGTAAAGTAATTCAAGTATTAATCGGGAATATTATAAATAGTTCAGCACACATTCCAAAGGGTAATTTTTTACTGTTCACATTAATTACTTCGCTACTCCTACTTTATTACTCACGACCCAAACTGACTTAAGCATCGGAGGGCCCTAGCTGGGAGCCATCCCAGCTAGCCTAACGTGTGTTCGTGTTTCAGGTCACCCATATTTAAAAACCCGAAGCTTGTCCCCGAGGTTCGACCCGAAGGGAGCCTTCAGGTACTGATTTTATTTGGTTGAATCAAGCATATAATACTAATTAATCACTTCTTAATTTTCTTTTTCTTTGTTTAATTACGGCATTCACACACACCAAAAAAAATCATTTAACCTTTTTGCTTGAAATTTTCAGGTAAAATGTAGTCAGAACCCTGCTTGTTCTGGTAATCCAGTGACTGTAACCATCACGGATGAGTGCGGTTGTGACTTTGAAAATGTTCATTTTGACTTAAGTGGCATTTCTTTGGTGCAATGGCGAAGCCTGGCCTGGCCGAAATGTTGCGCAATGCCGGAACATTTATTGTTGATTACATAAGGTACATTCTATAATCTGGTGTTTCATTATGAGGCGTAAATATTTCGAAAAGTTGGGGCTATTTGTAATTTTTGGAAAAATTGAGAGATAAAATTATAAAATATTTAATGAAGTTGGCAAATTAATTTAGAGCTGTCAAAAGGTCGGGCCGAACCAGGCCGGTGATAACCCACCGGGCTTAATGAAAAATCGGGTTGGGCCAAAATTCCATAATGCCGTCATTTTTTGAGCCCAAGCCCATCCCGTATGTTAAAGTTACATGTAAAATGCACCAGGACGACTAGTTTGGGGCGACACCCAACCCAGCCTTATCACCCGGCCAGTCGGACTGACCCATCGGTTCGAGCTGGTTTTGACAACTCTTGTTCAACTAATAATTGAAGTAAAAATAAAACGGAATCAAATCTCAAGGGATTTCTATAATTTAGAAACTTCTTTGGGTATTTTTGTAAATATCCCAAACCTTAGGAGTAATTTTTGTAATTATCCTTGTGTATATATGTAATTTTTTCAATTTTTGGGGTGGAATCTTTGACAGAGTGTCCTGCAATTATCCAGATACAAAGCTGACATTCGACATCGACCCTGGCTCAAACCCGTACTATTTAGCATTTGTAGTCAAATATGTGGAGGGAGATGGGGACCTTTATTCAGTTGAACTGCAAAGTATCAACTGGAACGACGACGTATGGCACCCAATGCAACACTCTTGGGGGGCTACCTGGAAAATTGACTTGGCTTTTGGGGTGGAAGGTCCATTCTCAATCAGGCTAACCACATTGCAAACCCAACAAGTTATTGTGGCCAAAAATGTGATTCCTGCTGACTGGAAGCCTGGAAATTCATATAAATCACTCCATAATTTTAACTGAGTTTTATTTATTGTCTGTAATGGATTGCATGAAAATCATTGTGGGACCCAAGGAAATGAAGTAGATTAACTGTATAATTTTTTCTTGGCTTGTAAATTTTAATGAAGATTGTTGTATGGTGTGGGTCTTGTGACTGTCAAGCTGTCTTCATCAATATTATCACCAATAATTTGGGGATTTTTTTTTCTATAATTAGAATTTAGAACCAGAAAATTAAATAAATTAGTGATAAAAAATGTGATGTGTGTGTAATTATTTCTCTATAGCTACAGCATTATGGTTGATAAAAAATTTGTAGATGGTATGAATCTATTGATGTATTATGTTATTTCACAAGCCATTAGTTATATAATTTTTTTTTGGGCAGGCGAAATAGAAAAAAATAATTATTTTAGGACTTCCAAATGAGTTCAAGAACTTCTAAATATTAAATACATTTATATATTAATTTGTAAGGTCCAAAACTAGAAAATGATTGCTGCTATTATAGTCCTTATGCAAACAAAAAAAAAAGAAAAAATAGTGGAAAAGAAGGTTTAAAACAACCGATATAAATGGGGAGGCATAGGCTAGTTTTCTTGGTTTGGAGTTGAAAGAGAAATTAATTATTAATTTTTGTACTCAAAAAACGAAATTAATTAGTTTAAAAGTAAACAAGTTGGAGCCACTCTATCTTTCTACTCTATTAGTACTGACGGACGAGAGAAAAGTACTCCTCAGTCCACTCCACAGATTCAACACAATGACTTGTGCCTATATATAAATTATACAACCACCATTTTCCTTCCACTTGTCACACACTCTCCACTTACACTCCTATTTTTCTCTATACCTCTATCTCCCATCCACAACTAAAATTTAGGTTGACAATTTTTTTATCACCATTCACCCTCACAACAACTTTCACTATACAAGAACTAACTCTCCATATAAAATTAATCTTTCATCTTTTTCTTTTTCCAAATTTAAATGTCTTTAATTTCCTTGTTCTTCTACTTCCTTGTTTTTTACACATTCTGCTCTATTAATTTCATGGCTTGTATTGATGACCAACAACCAAATTTTAAGCACTATTGTAGAGTATGCAAGAAGGGTTTTATGTGTGGGAGGGCTCTTGGTGGGCACATGAGGGCCCATGGGATTGGGGATGAGAATGGGGCCCTTGATGATGATGATATCACAAGTGATTGGGAGGATAAATTTGGAGGAGGAGGGAGTGATAGGACTAATGGTAACAAGAGAATGTACCAATTGAGAACAAATCCAAACAGGCTAAAGAGTTGTAGGACTTGTGAGAATTGTGGGAAGGAGTTTTTGTCTTGGAAATCTTTTCTCGAGCATGGGAATGGGAAATGTAGCTGGGACGACGCTTCTGAGTCCCTCGTCTCTTCGCCTGAGTCCGAAGGTGAGGAGGACGATGGTGGCGGAACACGTGGCGGCAGATGGTCTAAACGGAAGAGATCGTTACGGTCAAAAGTGGGATGTCTTAGTTCAAACTATCCACCAAGCGAGGACGATGATCTTCTTTTAGCTAGATGCCTAGTACAATTAGCTAACACGACGGTCGATCCACCGATGGCCGAGCCGGAGGAGTCGTGCGCCTCCGCTAGTAGGGAGGAGGAGCGGCGGAACCCTAATTCATATTTCGGCGGCCCCCCTAAGATTAGGGCAACCTTTGATCATAAGGCAAAAGGGGTACTTTCTAACACTAAGGGAATGTTTGAATGCAAAGCTTGCAAGAAAGTGTTCAACTCCCACCAAGCATTGGGAGGACATAGAGCAAGCCACAAGAAGGTCAAAGGTTGTTATGCAGCAAAACAAGACCAACAAGATGATCATTATAATAACAATAATAATAATAATAGTGGTCTAGCAGGAGAAGATCATGATGTGATTACAATTAATGAAGATCAATTCATGATCCCATCATCAAAACCAACTCCCTCTTACCAATTTGAACAAGGCCCACCAGCATTAGTGGGAGCTGCAAGAAGGAAATCAAAAGTTCATGAATGCTCCATTTGTCACCGGGTCTTTACTTCGGGTCAAGCCCTTGGTGGCCACAAGAGGTGCCATTGGATCACTTCAAATTCACCAGAAACATCTTCGTTCCCTAAATTCAACTTCCAGGATAATAACATTGATCACCCAATCCATAATCATCACCAACACCATCATAAACCGACGGTTGATAATATATCCGACAAGCTGGATCTCAACGTCCCGGCTTGGGCCCACGTGTCAGGACTAATGCGGGACCCACCGGACCCGTTGGGCTTCGAGGTTTCTACGGATATGCAACTCCAACCGTGGATTGGGCCGAAAAGAAAAGACGACATCCCACGTATTTGCCACTCCCAAGAATTCCAATTAAAGAAGAACGATGATAACAACAATAATAATATTGGGAGTAGCAAGAACGAGACTGTCAATAGCAAAAACGGGGCGCAATATGTGGAGGATGAAGCAGACAGTAAGTTGATAAAGTTAGCAAAATTGAGTGACTTGAAGGAGATGGATACAAGTGGTACTTCATCTCAGTGGTTACAAGTTGGAATTGGCTCTGCAACTAAAGCTGCTGCTGATGCATAATATTTTTATTTTTTTTAGGAAAATTATGTAGATTGTATATTGTTGTATTCATGCAAATTGTAATGGTTAATAGAAGGGGAAATTTGTATCTTGAGAATGTACAAGAAATACCCCATACTTAGGTGTCTTTGTATTCATTAGTTGATTTACTCATCTATCCTTTTTATTTGCTCTCCCATTCTTTTTTAATGTCATCATTTCTTGTTTTTTTTTTTCAGAAAAAGAAATTGAAAGTAAAAGGTAATGGAAACAGAATAAAGAGTTATAATATGACGCAATGGATAAATATATATATATATATATATATTTGTGCGTGTATGTGTGTGTTATTTCTTAATGAAATTCAAGAAACAATTAATGTTGACAAAAACTCCTATCAGACCGTCTAACGGGTCTGACCTGTTAGACGGATTTGACCCGCGGATCCGGTGGCATTTCCGTAATATTAGTAGTGGTGTTTTATTAGTTTTCAGGGAGCACATATATTATCAGTCCTTTTGAAATGTGTTAGTCGTCCTTCTAAAAAGTATTAGCAGTTCTTCTAAAATGTATTAGTAGTTTCTTAAAAGTTTTTTAGTATTTCTCCTGAATATACTCTCGAAATGTATTAGCAATCCCTCAAAAAAGTATTAGTAGTTCATCGAAAAAGTATTAGTAGTTCCTTGAAATAAATTAAAATTTTCTCACGAAATGTATTAAAAGTCCTTCTGAAAAGTATTAGTCGTCCTTCTAAAAAGTACTAGCAATTCTTCTGAAATGTATTAGTAGTTCCCTGAAGATTTTTTTCAGTATTTCTTATGAATATACTCCCGAAATGTATTAGGCGTCCTTCTAAAAAGTATTAGCAGTTCTTGTAAAATGTATTAGTTGTTTCCCTGAATATAATTAAATTTTTATCCCGAAATATATTAATAGTCATTCTGAAAAGTATTAGTCGTCCTTCTAAAAAGTATTAGCAGTTCTTCTGAAATGTATTAGTAGTTTCCTTGAATATAATTAAATTTTTCTCCCAAAATGTATTAACAGTCCTTCTGAAAAGTATTAGTCGTCCTTCTAAAAAGTATTAGTTGTCCTTCTAAAAAGTATTAGCAGTTCTTCTTAAATGTATTAGTAGTTCCCCTGAAAAATATTATTTTTTCCTACTGAAATGTTTTTAGTAATTTTCCTGAATAGTATTAGTTTTTCCAATAAAATGTATTAGTAGTTCCACTGAAAAGTATTAATTGTTACCTTAAATAGTATTAGTTTGTCTCTTGAAAAATAAGTTAAATGAAATATTCCTTAGCCCCTGTTAAATGAAATCTTCTTGAGCCCCATTTATAAAAATTCTTCTAAGCAAATGCATGTAAATGGGCTTATTATGTACTTATTTGTTGACTAATGAGCATAATCCCCTAACACATGGGAATACTTTGCAACAGTGCCTACCTTCAACCATATTTTCATGGAAGTTGTGAAGATATGATCTTGATTACTTCGACCATATTCATGGGATTACTTTGCGATTGTGCCCACATTTGACCATATTTCCAAAATAGTGTGAAAATATAATCTCGATTCTCGCAACACTGCAACGACGTGGGGTGGTTGGGGTTGTTTTATTCTCACTACTACGGTGTTAAAGTCGACTTTAACACCGGTTTTAAACGACACGGTTTTGTCTATTAGTAAAACCAACCGGTGTTAAAGCCACTGGTGTTAAAAGTCTGAACTTTTTGACACTGGTTTAAAACCGGTGTCTTTTCTTTCAACGACACCGATTTTAAACCGGTGTCTATTAGTAAAAACAACCGTGTTAAAGCCACTGGTGTTAAAAGTCTGAACTTTTTGACACCAGTGTCTTTTCCTTCAACGACACCGGTGTCTATTAGTAAAACAACCGGTGTTAAAGCCACTGGTGTTAAAAGCCTGAACTTTTTGACGGTTTAAAACCGGTGTCTTTTCTTTGAAAGACACCGGTTTTAAACCGGTTTCTTTGAGAAAAATTATCCAATTTCTAATGTTAAAAATTTATGTATTTGACATAGGTTTTAAACCGGTGTCTTTTGATGAACTCCAATTCTAGCAACCATCATAAGTGCACTACCAATTAAACATGAAATCCATTAATACTAAAGTCACCTCCAATAGCCAAAATCCAACAAAAAATACTAGTAGCGAAGTTTCCTTTCGATAAAACAACTATAAATTCATAATACAATTCCATCAACCAACAAAAAGACTATATAATTCAACTAAAGACAATAAAATCCATATGATCAACATAGCTCATGTCATTCAAGCTTTAAAAAATGCTCAAGCTTCTCCTACTCAGCCTTTAACCTTTGTTTCTCGTCATGAAGCTCATTCTTCTCAGCCTACAAACATACACTTTTGAGTAAGCAAAATGTGCAAAGATACATATATCTTCATAAATTAGATATTCATGCAAGTATTGTGGAACTCCAAAGTGTCTCCCTTTACTTTTCTAACCTCGATCATGTGCAAAGAAGGGGCGACTTGATATACATGAATTTAAGCACATAACATGTATTATCTATCATGCAAATATATGGAAAAAGGGATCCAATCAAACTACTTACTATGTACCCTGAAATGTTTTCAAGCATTATCCTTGTCACGATTATGATTTATAAGTAAAAGGAAATAAAATCCAAGCTACTTTTACAAACAATTGAAACATGACATCAAATTTATTACACTAGATTCCATCTTGAACCAATAAGAATCACAGTCAATATCCCTTCAAGTTAAAGCATTTTAGATCTAAATGCTAAAGAACTTAAAACTACAAAATGGAAAAAAAAAAAAAGAGCTCTTAACATAAATGACCCTTTATCCAATTCAATAAAATAAATCTCGATTTTAAGCAAAAAATTAGATCTGAAGAACTTACATCAATCAAAAACCAAGATTTCTAGCATCAAAGTTCAGTCTCTATTGACTTCAAATCCAGAAACCCACTTCATAATCATTGATAAGCCAACCAAAATCACAAAGTAGTGCCAACAACTAACTTCAATAATAAAAAAAAAACACAATCTTTATGAACCTGTCAAAGAAAACAATGTTCAATATTCAAAAAAACATATGGTTTTATATATATGCACGACCACAAAATATCAAAAAACAATGTTCACCAATTGGACTTAAAAATTGGTGAAAAATACACAGATAAGGTAAAAGATGGTCCTTACTCAAAAATGATGGGACCCTTGTTAGTCCACTGAATGGACACCAATGAACTACAAATGACTGCAAAATCCGTTCAGAAAAAGTTAGTGTAAAATCTGACCACCACAGGTTTGCAACTTATGCATAGGTACAATCAACTAAAAGATTTAAAATATCCATGTCCACAACACACAACATTCACAGCTAACTGGATTTCATTCAAATCAAAGTAAATAATTGGGAAATTTGTATAAGCCTCATACTTGAAGGTCATCACAAGTCGAAAACCGAAAACATCCACATAGATGACAAAACAGTGCTTCAAGTATCTCTTATGATATTCCTCACTTTTTCTTCCTAATCTTCTTATTTTTTACCTGGTGCAACCTAAACCAGATCCAGCATATTGCCTGCTGGACCATACTCATGTCAAGTCACATAAGCGATCTCAGGCGAAATCGATGAAATTGTGATGGATGACCTACGGAAAAAGTGATTTCCATAAAGTGGTAAATATACTGATAGAATCATGGAATTTAAGTTAAAAGAAACATCCCAAAGAGGAAAGTGGAGCATAAAGATGATGCACAAGCCAACATATTTTCACAAGATAACATTCGCCAATGATTGAACTTACTACCCCTGTCAGCTCAAGTAAATAATAAACTTCAAACCAATATAGATACAATGAAGAGATGATGAGTAGATATGATGAAGAATGATTGATAAAACAAAAGAGGGGCCAAAACAACAGCACATAAAGAGTGTATGTTCATGTGATTTTGACATCATAGCACATCAAAAATCCAGAAATAAAAAAAGATATTATAAATTGGGGGTCTATATTTGCCAGAAAATTTCAGGACAAGCCATTTGAAAATAGAGGCAAAACAAACACACTTCACCTTTTTGGTTCCCCGAGAATGAAATTAGCCTGGCCTCTGGTTTTCAAATTATTAACAATTCACAGAGCTTTTAGAAGATAAGTCTGGAGTGATCCCAGAATATGGAAGCAAATACTAATTCAATACTAGTAAACACTGTAAAAACCCTTTACAGTTCTATGCTCATGTTTTTATGCGTGGTTAATTAGTCATGTATGTCATGAGCAACAAAATCAAGCTCAAGTACATATATGCAAAAGCAGATAAATAAGCTATTAGTTTAAAAGAACATCTCACTCTCCGTAAATACAGTATGAAGTTTCCCTTAGTCAAGAATAGCTTCAGTAATATTTGCAAAAAACTGCAACAAAAACTGTAATATGGAATAAGATTTAACAGACTACAGCCAACACGTTTAATACGTTTGAACACAGACAACTAATATAACAACTTCTATGATCTTTCAGCATACAAACTAGAAGCACAACTTCAAGTCTTCAACTTCCATGATACATCGACAAGTGAACTAACGAGTAACGAATCACAAAACTTAATGACAAGAAGTACCATATTCTTTAAAGATATATGATAAGAATACTTAAGAAAGAAAAGAAACTATATATTTATCAAATAAATTCAAGGCACAAAAGAAGAGCAAGTCACAACTTCAGATGAAATTGATTTCAAATGTAATTTGAAATTGGAAACTGATTCCCCCTAAACACCTGAGTGCAATTTCTTAGCAAAATGGGTAAAAAAAACCATTTTAGATTATCATTCCTTTCATTCTCATTGCCAAACATCATAATCCAAGTTTTCCTTGCAAACTTCTCCTTAAAACCCCTGCTAATAAAAACAGGGGAAAAAGTGCATCAGCTAATTTGGCCAAGCCAGTAGTAATAAGTGCATCAACTGTAAAAAAAAAAAAAGCACCAAAAAAGTTAGTGTAAGCTAAGCAAGATAAGGAAGATAAGCACCAAAAAATGTTAACATCAGCAGGACTAGAGAATTTTTACTCACAGAAGCAATAAATGTGGCTTTTGAAGTACTGTCAAACAGAAAGAATGCAAACTTCCCTTAAATCTCTCTCACAACTTGATCAGTCGGATAAGGACCTCTATACCTCAACGTCCTGTAGGCCTCAATAACAATCATTACTTCGTTTGCTGTCTTGTTTAAGCCATACTGCTGCTTAAGATGCGCAACATTTTCGATATGGCCTTGAAACAAGCAGAATATGTCATCTACAACTGCAAAAAGCCTGAAAAAAAAGGATGAGAATGTAGATTAAGGGAAATCAAATAGTTGATAAGTAAAAGATCTACGTAGTTACTCTTAAACCCAATGAGTCATGCAGGTAAAATAAGGCATATGGAAAAAGATCTACCGATGTATAAAAAAGTAAACCTTCCCATTGCTGAAGAATCAAGGTTTCAAATAGTAATATGTCTAAACCACTACAACTATCTGACTAGCAAAACCAAACAAGAGCAAAATGAAATTAAAAAAAAAGGGGGGGATGAAAAATGAACAACCCAACAAGATTTATAAATCTGAAACACACACACACACAAAATGCAAATCCAGAGCAGTACAACCACCAAAAATGAAATAAAAACAAATGTAAAATGGATAAAAGTGATGAGTATAAAAACCTTGGAAGAAGAGGGTTCTGTCTATGAGAAGAATACGCAATGAAACCAGAAGAAGCGAGGTTGATGATGACGGAGCCCGGGTGTACTGACGAGAAATGGGTCGCCAAACAACCCAACAAGAAAAGCCTCTGCCGCCTTCTGAAGCGCCGACACGGCAGAGCTCTGGAACCTCAGATCCGTCTTGAAGTCCTGCACAAAATCTCACGAACAAGCCTCTGGAAAGGCAGCTTGTGGATCAAAAGATCGGTTGATTTCTGATACTTTCGGATTTCACGAAGAGCGACGGTACCAGGGCGGAAGCGGTGGGGATTCTTCACTCCGCCGGTGGCTGGGGCGGATTTCCTGGCAGCTTTGGTGGCCAGCTGCTTGCGCGGTGCCTTACCGCCGGTGGACTTGCGAGCAGTTTGCTTCATGCGAGCCATTTCTAGGGTTTTGATTAGTAATGTAGAAGGAGGGGGAAATGAAAAAAAAAAAAAAAAAAACATAGAAAATGAATAGGAAAAAAAACAACTTACCAAAGTTGAAGCGGGTTTGCTTGTGGACGAAATAAACACTAGTTTGGGGAAGGAGGAGGGATTGAAATTGGGTGTCGCTCGGAGAGGAGTGCTTCGGGGTCCACCTCGTCAGCTCCGTCAATTGCGAGGTCGAGGTGGGGGTGGGCGTCGAGGGTGGAGAGGGGGATGCCTAGGACGGCGGCTTGTTCCTGTGTGGACAACTCGCGGTTGGCGACCGGCGGTAGGGGAGGGAGGCGACGGCGGAGCTGGGGAGAGGTGAGAGAGAGAGGCGCAGGGGAGAGGTGAGAGGGTGGACGGGAGAGGCGCAGGCGGACGCTTCTTTTTGTTTTATGCTGATAATAACCCTAATTACTAAGGGTCCAATGACACCGGTTGTAAAACCGGTGTTAAATATCTGGTGTTAAAAAATAAAAACACCAGTTCTATAACCGATGTCGAAAGATATGGTGTCAAATCTAAAATAATTTATATATATAGACACCGGTTTCGAAATCCGATGCCGAAACCGGTGTCTATTTAGGAATATTTTTATAATAGACACCGGTTCTAGGAAACCGGTGTTGTTTATCAAACGACAGCACTAATTAGACACCGGTTTCTTACAAAACCGCTGTTATATAGGAAAAGACACCAGTAAAGTGTTAAAACCGGTGTCTTTTTGGTGGTGTCTATTAGCAGTTTTCTTGTAGTGTCTCTAATGTATTCTTCTTCTTCTACAAGCTAATGTGAGAGTGAGAGAGAGAGAGAGAGAGTTTAGAGAGAGAAAGAGGGAAATCGAGAGTAGATATGTTACGGGAGAATGAATTATTTCAGTTTAACCCGTACGCGCAAGACGGGTTAGGGTTTTGGATCCGTCTAACGGATTAGATCCGTTAGACCGTCTAATAGGAGACCTCCTCATTAATGTTGGTGTGTTTGCTGCTTGAAGTCTCTTCATAAAATACAGAAAAAAACACAAATAATTACCTTTTGGTACTTGCAATTTTTATATATATATATATATATATATATAGGGGTTGGTTTTTGTTATACCATCTCCTGTTGTGATACCATAGAGACTGATCTAAACGTTATAACAAATCAATAGATGGTTGAGATTGAAACATTAAATCTGATACTATTATTTGAATATTAAACTAATTAGGGGTATAATCTATCACACAAATCTTATTGAAATTGGTAACTGCCATGTGTTATTCTAAAAATATAGAACCATATCTTCCATAGTGGAAGTTGGAAAACATTAAATATATTTTCCTTTTTAAGCAAAACATTAAATGTCGTGTAATCTCCTAAAAATGTTTTCCTAAAAATATGGAAATTGATAATTGTCGTTTGATCTCCTGGAAAATATTTATCTTATTAAGTAAAACATTAAATGCATGTTTCCAATTAGCGATATTTGTAGTATAGTTCAATATATTACTTGCATAGATAGATCATATGTGTTGCATATATAGCTTGTTTTCATGTTTGAAATTTTATTGGTTAGATTATTGTGTTTGTTTAATCGATCATGCGTCTCTCAATCAATATATATGCAAAATTCTGAATCTCTTTATACGTAAAAACTGTACAAAAGTTTGTATTATTTCCCTACAGAAAAACTCATGTCGCAAGAAAAAGCACACCACATGTATGTTTATGCATCAAAAATTAGTTAGATTAGTGTGTTGTATATATAGCTTATTTTCATGTTTGAATTTTTATTGGTTAGATTAGTGTGTTTGTTTAATCATTCATGTGTCTCTCAATCAATATATATGCAAAATTTTGCATCTATTTATACGTAAAAAATTGTACAGAAGTTTAATTTGTAATATGCATCACTAATTTAACTTATGTATCAACAATTATCTATTTATGCAGCAACACTAACCTATTTATGCATCACTAATTTAACTTATTACATAGCCAAAAATATGCCTCACTATTTAAATTGTGCATCAACAATGACCTATTTATGCAGCAACAATGAACTATTTATGTGTCACTAATTTAACTTATTATATAGACAACAATATGCATCACTAATTTAATTTATGCAGCAACAATTATCTATTTATGCACGAAATGACCATTATATAAGCAGATAGAAAAAAACCAGCGCCATTCAATACTAAATAATTGCATATGTTATATCAAAATTGGTCACTACCAAACATCAACTAGTTGTATTGCAAAAGTACCAAAACCAACCAACAAAATAAAAAACATCGATCCATTCAACTTTATTGGAAAAAAAAGAATTTAGTCCAATAAATTCAAGTTCCAAATCCAAAAAACATAAAAACCCAACTACACAATATTCTTACCAGTCAAAAACCTCTTGCTTCTTCCAAGTTTTTCCCCCTTACTTCATTAATTAAACTCATCAATAGCAATAGCATGACAATACTTCATTTGAAGATTTAAAATCTGAGACTCGTTGCCCTTTTGGAGACCATTAAAAGAAAAAAAAAGCAATTCAACGAGTTCTAAAAAACCTGAAACCAAACAGTAACTTTGAACGAAAACCTGAAAACAAAAGAATTTTCGAATTGTTTTTCGAAAACACATGCAAACAGTAACGAAAAAATTGAAAACAAATGAGAAAAAATTGCATAACATTCACCTATACAAAAAACCAAAACTAAAAACATATCTCTAAACCGGAAATTTGGTCAGATTTGTTCTCGGTTTATTGCAAAAAATGGAGTCAAGGAGTTTTCTTCTTCTCTTCCAAACTTCTCAATCGTCATGCCTCTTCGTTGCAAAACTCAGAAGTTGAAGATATGTGATATCAGTTTTTGACAAAAATCACGTCCCCAAAAATCTCGGTCAAATCAAAATCCAACTCTACAGATATCATGCCAAATTACAAATCTATCCATAAATAAAATTCGGCCCCTTTAGATAGTTACGTATTTGCCCTTGAAAACAATTAAGCCCATTTAAATTATCTTAAATACTGAATTAATCATAGCCATCTAAAAATAAAAAAAAACGAACTAGATCAGTCCCTACGGTCTCACCCTAGGATATTGGTCTCATTTGAACCAATATATATATATATATATGATTTAGTTCACATGCGACACCCTTCCCAAGGTAAGACAGTGTGGACTAATCGTAATCATTGATTTGTGTTTTTAAGTGATTGTTATTGATTCAGTCTTTATTAGTTTTTTTCCTTTTTTTTGGATCAATTAATGGTATAATTATAATTGTCTAATCCTACTTCTATAGCAGTTTTATTTTCTCTCTCATATCCCACGATTTTTGGGTAGTGATTTTGGTATCCTTTGACTTTTTGAAACCGATTTTTATGGAATGAGATTGTAGCTGCGGATTTAATGATGTTATTTTAGGGGGCATTTTTTTATTTTTTTTTTCGGAATCCAGTATAGTTAGGGTTCTTTTTCTACTTAGATAGCTACTAGATAATGCATATTTAATTATTTTTTGTTGCATTGTTTATGACACAATGACATAGTTGAGCATAATATTGTACATCATATTTAGTTTTTATACATTGCATAGATAGTTTTCTAGATAATGTATAGTTGGTTGATTTTTGCTGCATAATTATGACACTTTGCATAGTTGGGTATATGTACTGCATATTTAGTTTTTTATACCACATAGGTAGCCTCTAGATAATGTATAATTAGTTGATTTGTCCTACATTATTTATGACACTTTGCATAGTTGGGTATATGTAAAACATATTATGTTTTTTTACAATAGATATATAAATAGTGTTAGACACTACATAGTTAGTTGATTTTTGCAGCATAGTTTTCAAATATGTAACATCCTATTGATATATGAATCATTTCATAAGTATCCATGTATGATCTTCTTCGTGAAAGTCACTGTTTTTAAGAGTTTGTTGTCAAGTACCAGTTTCTAGTTCTCCATCAATGTCTACAACATCGATATTACTAGATGAAGTTTTTCTGCCATGGATGATTTTAATCATCATGATTTGAACTCATTATATTTATTTTGGTTATTTTTCTATAATATTGAAACCTTTTCTCTGGTTTTTGTCTGCCAATATGATGAATTCGTTAATAGCGGCGATGAGGGAGAAGACTGTTTTGAATTAGCGATAAGGAGGCGGTTGTTATGTAAAGTAGATTTTGATTGATATTAGTTTCTCACTCTATAACCGTAAGCCATAATTAGATTATGATGTTGATTGTGTTTTGACAATCTTACTCTCTAAGGGATTTAATTGGTTATTTAATGTATTTTTAGTCCTTTTAATACTAACCTTTGGTAATTGTAGAGAGATGGTTGAGATTAGTTCATCATGTGAGACCGTAGCTCCAAGTGAGGCAGGATGGACTAATCATATTCATTCATTTTTTTAAGGGCAATGACTTTTCTGAATTTTGGGATCTTTTTCCATTTATTTTAATGCAATAAATATAGAATAGTACTTTTTATTATGAAGCGGTTTTTTCTTGGAATCCTTTGACTTTTTGAAACCGTTTTTTATGAGGTGAGATTGTAACTGCTGGATTTAATGGGCATTATTTTAGGAGGTAGTTATTTTTCAAATTTTTCCTTTTTTTTTCAAGAATCCAACATAGTTATGATTTTTTTGCTGCTTAGATAGATATTGGACAATGCATATTTAGTTGTTTTTGTTTCAATGTTTATGACACTATCGCATAGTTGGGTATAATGTACTGCATATTTATTTTTTACACACTGCATTGATATGTTTTAAATAATACATAATTAGTTAATTTCTACTGCAAATGTTATTATATTTTGCATAGTTGGGTATCTGTACTGAATATTTAGTTTTTTGCAGTGCATTGATAGCTTCTAGATAATGTATATATAGCTAGGTGATTTTTGCTGCATAGTTTATGACACCATGCATATTTGGGTATAATGTACTGCATATTTAGATATTATCAGTGATGATGATGAGGACGACGATGATGATGTCTGGTACAGTGTAGCTTATGTTGTTTTAGTATAAAGATTTTGTGTGTATTTAGCGTATTTGGTAGTCTTTTACTGTTTACACTTTTAACATGCTTATTACTTTTGGTATTATCGTTTTGCACTATTTCTAGGATATCTTAAATACACTTTTGCATTATATTAAAGGTTTCGTTTTGGGATTTTAATTTGTCTACACGAGTATTTTTATTATATTATGATTCAATTGCATTACAGGTGGGCTACAGCCAATTCGAAATATAATGTATACATGCCCACAAATAAATTACCTATTAATTGCCAACAGAAAATATAAAAAGAACTATAAGACAAAAATACCGACAAATCACCAGTAATTTACATAGGATTTACCGACACAAAATATTTGTTGGTAATTACCGTCAATTACAGACAATAATGTAGTAGGCAAGACAAAAATACTGACTGATTATCAATAATTTTCATAATAATTACCAACAGACAATATATGTTGCTAATTACCGACAGAAATGGTAGTAGGCAAATTGTCTCCAATAATAACAAACATGAACGTACCTACAATTTTAATGCAATTTATCGACAGAAAATCTGTCGATAATTACCGACAAATTTAGATATTGTTGGTGATTATTTACCGACAATGATTTTACTTGTATTTTCGGTTTGTCGGAATATAGTCAGCAATTTCATTGTCGACAAAATTTTTAACATTACCGACAAAATTTTTGTCGGTAAATTGCATTTTTTTGTAGTGGGTGTTTCATGCAAATTCTCAGACTTTATCAGAAATTTTGACTTGGAGTGATTTTCCCGAAAAAATATTTAGATTTTAAATTTAAAAAAAAATACAAATAGTACAGTTGTAATCCTTTTAAACCCGATCCACCATCGGCCCCTTTCTCTCCAACTAATTGACAGTTCAATATGAGAGAGATTTAAAAAAATTTGATATTATAATAAATAACATGAATTTTGAATAATTAAGATATTTATCAAATAATTTAATTATCCTTTTAGTTATAGATATAGTTTCTAACATTGTTTTTTTTCAAGTTTTATATGTCATTCATTTTTATTTGATACTGTAAATTAAATTTTATTTTATCTATAGTTATTTAAATATTTGTTTATGTATATAATTTATAGTTGAATTTAATTGAGTTTTTATTTTTTTTAAAGTGAAATTATATTTGTATGTGAATTGAATCTCATTTAAAGGACTAAATTCAGAATTTGGAAAAAAGTGATGATCGAATCTTCTAGTTAGTCCATTTACAGGACTAAAAAAATTTACATATTAGCTGGTCGGCACCATTACTAAAAGTCTGAAAAAAACTCTCTCAAGGGATGAAATATCAAATCGAAAACAAGTGAGTACCAAATCTCCAATGAGGTCCACTTAGAGGGCTAAAAGAAAATTTTGCCCAGTATATATATCACTCTTTTTGTATATGCAAGTAATATAAAAGTAACGAAAAAAAATATAAGTTTTCTCACTAAATTCAAAGATATTTTGAAAAATAGAAAAATAGAAACCGTTACTTGTCTGCATAATTAAATTTCCCTTTTCAATAAGAAAGAGATTCATTTAACTATACTTGAAAACATCCAGCGGCGATTGAACAAGGGTGAAAAATATCCCAATAATGAACATCAGAAGTCACATTCTTCGCGAAAAAGGCAAGATCATGAGCTAAACTATTATTCGATCTGTGAATCCAATAAATACTAGCAGACGACAGAGAGTTCATAAGTTTAAGCACATCCGTGAGAATGTATTTGGATTCGACATGGCATGTCTCTTCTCCTAACGTGGCAAGGATAACCGAATTCGCATCACCTAGGACTAGAAGAGTTGAAGATTCATGGATTTGGCGGCAGTGAAGGCTTCACGCATAGCAAGAAATTCACCCTCCTAAAGATTAGAGATGCCATAGAATTTCTTTGAAAGATCAAATGTAATGAATCATTTATCATCAAACACAACAACACCAACATCTACACAATTATGGAGTGATGAAATCGCCCCATCAAAATATAATTGTGTACAGGAGGGACAAGTGCCATTGAAGTGGTGGGTGGCGAGTAAGCGAGATTGTCTTTTAGGCCATGAGTGAGAATTTTGAATGCCTTTGAGAAGGTAGCTTCCTGCGAGAGCAGTGGAGTATGGATCAATGGCAAATGTTTCAAACGTGTACCTATTTCTATGATACAATTAGTTCAATAGGAGTGTTGGAGTGCGCGTAGTGTAACGCCCCAAATTCAATAGACCAAAATAGTCACAATAATCCGGATTATCAGAGTACAACTTCGAATATTTACTAACTTAAGCTCCACCAGCATATTTGTCCAAAAATATGATAATTTGAACTTATAATACTACAGGATCAACGTCTACCAGACAAAAATACAAAACAAATCCAAGCACATAATCTAAGGATATTACAAATATTACAACGGAAACTTAACTTACCCAACTATATAAAGACAAATGATACATAAATAAGATTACAACATTTCCCCAAGTAAAATACTTAAATGAAATTCAAAGACTAGATCAAACCAGCAATCTCAACCTCTTATTATTCTTGCATAGGTGGTTCGGTGTTAGGCTCATCAATCTCTAAAAATTTTAGAAAAAAATATGGGGTAAGCTAAACGAGCCCAGTGGGTATGGGATGGGAATACATAGTAGTTACGAAAATGAGAAACATATATATTATTTTTAAATAAAATACCGAGAAGATCACTGGGTATGCAAAATAGTTTTCATGCATATAAAATTGATACAAAATAATCAGACACTAATTTACTCATAAATTTATAAAATAACTATAAATAAATGATTTTTATAATTATCACGGTCTTGCACATATAACACTATTTCAAAATCGGGAAAAATAGTTTTGGTAATTCTGGTCGTTTTTAAAATGGACAAGCTTATATACTCCATTTTAAAATCCAACAAATATGGTAAAATGAATCACAATAATTCAAGTCGGATTTAAAACTGACATGGTTTTATACCCCATTTAAAAAAAAACCAACAGTCTGGACACACAAAATAAACGCAACGGTGATGTTGATCAAGCGCCAAACCCTATTGCGTTCTCCCACGTACTAGGTCGAAGTCTCACATGCACTTTATTCCTCCCGGGTGGCATCGACGACTCTTTAGCTATGGGTTTATACCCAAAGTTCGTCATATTCTGGAATATACCAATACTACAACTCAAGTTTTGTCACCGTCTCTGGTCCGAACAGAAAAATGGGAATATGCACGTGTGTGGTCAAGCAAACACCAACATGAAACATGTTCAATTGATTTCCCAAACTACACAAGCCAAACACGAAACGAGAAATGGGAAACGAGAAATGTTCATTAACAGTAAATCAAAATTCAATGACAAGTAAAGGAGTACGGTAATCAATAACAATACAATTCACCACATTAAAATTGCATAGAATTCAATTACCATTTCTAGAATATTTTATATTGCATGCATTTAGTACACCGAAATAATAACACATCAAAATAAAACTAATAAGAGAATGACCATTTTCACAACATTCGGCCGAGAGCTCTCATATTGGCAAATATATTTTTTCTTCTCCCAATTAATCCACATAAAGTTTATTTAAAAGTTAAATACTTCAAAACAATTGATGAAAAAATGCCTTTGTTCCATAACAGTGGCTACAGAAGTTTACACCTGGGAGCATCATAGGCTGGGATGATTTGACTCAAAAGTTCATGGAGAAATTTTTCCCTCCCACTAAGACACTCCAACTGATGCGCACATCACAGTTATGTAGACTGGCAGAGGGTTCAATATTTTTACAATGGTCTGAATGAGCATATGAGGACGATACTTGATGCTGCTGTAGAAGGCACATTGTAGGCTAAAATTCTGATTGAGGCATTACTTCTACTCGAAGAAATGGCCACAAACATTTATCAATGGCCCTCCGAGAGGTTAGTTCCAAGTAAAGTTGTCGGTGTTCTTGAGGTGGATACTATATCGGCTCTAGCAGCTCAAATCTCATCTTTGTCTAAGAAATTAGCCATCATGAATTCTGATAGAACATTACAACAAACTAACATCCTACCTATGGCTATTCAAGGAGCCACCATGCACAATGTTGAGCAAGCAAATTATGTGAATACTCGGGATTTTAATAATAGGGGTAATCCATTACCAACTCACTGTCACCCAGGATTTCACAATCATGAGAATCTCTCTTACAACAACAAGAAAAATATGTTTAACCAACCATCGGGTTATTCTATCCCATCCAGTTCCAATGCACCCACATGTGAAAAAAACAATCGTGGGAAGAGATACTTTACTCGTTTATCAAAGAGACCAAGAATCGATTGAACATAAGTGATGCACAAATTGATAACTTGGGTAGGAAGATGAATACAATGGAGATGCACCTTAGATCATTGGAGACACAAATAGGACAGTTAGCGACAAGAGTGAATTCACTGTAACAGAGAGGGAAGTTTCCAAGTGATACAAAGGTTAATCCTAGAAAGCAACATAATATAATTTATGTGAGGAATGACTCAGAAATTCAAAATGGACCCAAACAATTTGCCCTTGATTATATCAAGGGAGTCAAATCAAATCAAATAAAGTTAGAAGATTTTGAGACTGTCCATCTGACAGAGGAATGTAACGCGATATTGCAAAAAAATTACCTCAAAAAATGAATGATCCAGGGAGTTTCGCTATTCCCTGTACTATTTGAGGTATTTTCTTTGATAAATCACTTTGTGATCTTGATTTCAGCATTAAGTTTATATCCCTATCTGATTTCACGAAGCTTGGGCTTGGGGAGGTGAAATCGTCCAACATCACTCTGCAAATGGCAGATCGATCCATCACTTATTCTTGGGGAGTAACTGAAGATGTGTTAATGAGAATTGACAAATTCATATTCCCTGTGGACTTTGTAGTGATGGACGTGCATAAAGATCATGATATACCTATAATTTTTGGATGATTTTTCTTAGCTACCGCAAGGGCATTGATTGATGTAGAATTGGGGAACTGACTCTGGGGGTTAATAATGAGGAAGTCGTTTTCACCATCTATTGAACCAAGAAACTTCAATTTGAACCTAACAATTATCATCAAGTGGATGTGCATCAAGTTGAGGATGTTGGTCGTTGGAGAGTGTCTAAGGGAAACATGGACAACATTCCCATTAGAGCTCCAACTCGATAATTTCTGACAAAGTCTGGCTGAAGACGGTAAACTTAGAGTTTCTTGGGAGGCAACCAAAGCACTTTCCCTATTTTGTTAGTTGTTAATTTAGTATATTATTTGATTTTCGTAGTTAATTAGTCATTGTAGTTAATTTTGCATTATTACAACTATGTGTTGCACATACCCCGACCCCTCATTGCGTGCTCATAAGGTGTTTTTGACAGCAAACCAGGTGAACGAGGCCGCCCAGCCACAAGTTGCAAGCTGCATAATCGAATTCGAGAGGGGCAACTGCAGCACATGCACCCAAGTTTGGCCAGGGAATTATTTCCTTGAACCCTGCAGCGTCCATCTTGGCGCGCCGCAACGCGCGTCTAATTTTTTGACATTAAATTGGCAACCCCCCTCATTCTATTAAACACACACCACACGCTACTCTCGACGCCAGGCCTACTCCCTCCACCAAAACACACACCAAACTCATTCAATCTTCAATTTGGGCACTCCCACATGCATCACTCACCTCCCTCATCTCCTCTACACCACTTTTGGTAAGATAGCTTAACTCAAAACCCTCCCCAATGGTTTCTCCATTGTCTTTATCTTGTGTACTTGGTATGTTGTGGTGTTGCCTTCATAGTTGTTGGGTATTATTTTGTGTATTGAATTTTAATGCTAGAATTAGGATAGATATCGAATTTTAGGATTACCATGAATTATCCAATGCATTTATAATCTTTTTCCAAATTCATGCCCACAAGGTATTTGACAAAATGCTCCATTGAAATTTTAGGATTACAATGAATTATCCAATGCATTTATAATCTTTTTTCCAAATTCATGCCCATAAGGTATTTGAGAAAATGCTCCAGTGAAGTTTTCACATTGTATGGTTGTCATCTTGAGCATTCATGCATGCATTCTATATGTTGACACTAATTCTTTCATTTTGGTGCATTATTACGTACTTTGATACCAATCTCTCACCTGTAACCGAGTGTTTATCTTGCTAGGATACAAATATGAGAACCAAAAAAGGCACGGGCAAGAGCAAAAGGAAATAAAAGGCCACTACCTCGAAGGAATACGACACCCACCAGTTTGTTAGTTTGCAGGCACTCCTCTTTTACGAGAAATTGAATACATGGAGTATCATCGCCGAGCAGAGGCTTCAGTCATGCCCACAAGACGGACTCCTCAAATGTATTATTCAAGAGCAATGTTGTAAAAGCTAGCCGCCTAACCCGAGCCTTATGTACCTACTTTTTATTTAGGAATTCTATGTCAATGCACGCTTCCCAAACATTTCGGCTAAGAAAATCCATATGCGTGACCATGTAATCTCATATGAACCCGTATTTATCCAGGAATATTACGTATTATCGAAGGTCGATCACAAGTGATACACTGACTTTTTCTCCCAGCCACCCAATTCATGTGTGATTGTTCAAGCTCTATATCGCCTGGGCATTGAATGGTGTCCTACTCAAGCGTCTTGTGGTAATCTTGCATTATTTCACACTACACTAGTCGTTATGGCCATGCTTGGTACTATTTCATTTGCCACAACTTTATGCCAACTATGCACGTTAGTGATGTCATGAAAAGCCAAGCATATCTTTTGTATGCCATCATTTACGACATCTAATCCGGCCCAACTGTCATTATTTCAGAATCTATCCACCATGTCGTTCTCCATTACACAACTTGGGGACTTGTTATATCGGCCTTGTCTACGGCCTTTGCAAAACAATGAATCAATTAGGGCATCGATGAGTTGTTGGAGCGCCCTAAGGGGCCAATTGATTCTGCCATCATCGCATCTTATGATGATTGAGTGGGCAGTATGCCTTGGCCCAAGGATGTGGGATATATCGTTGATCCCACTCACGACCCTCTAGCTGTTGAGCTTGACATGCCTACCCCGACACATAGTGTTGATGCCCCATCTACTTCGGTTGTCGGCCAGTGATAAGTGCATTTTTATTCACATTTTCTTAACCATTTTTTGTCATTTTCTTTAATATTTTAGTTAATTAATCCAAAAAATTCAAGAAAATCACTTTGGCTTTCTTTAAATAATGAAGGTAAAGACTTGGAGCAATTTTTATGGGTTTCGTATCAAATTCTTGAAGAAATAAAGATCAACTTATACGAACACAAATGAAGGAAGTCAACATCAATTTAAAAGGCGCAAAAAGACTCAATTCATACAAAATACACCCCTAGTGTGTTGGAGAACATGGCCATGTTTCGAAACCACAAAACAAGAAAAAGATGAAGCAAACACGCCCTGGTCGTGTCCAATAACATGGATGTGTTTCCCCCTCTGGCAAAAGAAACATAGCCATGCCGTGTTTAAAAACATACCTATGCCAAACACCTGCCAAAGACGTATACAACACGACATGGCCGTGTCAAGAAGCATGGTCATGTTCATCAAATTTTGCGTATTGTTGTTGTTGTTGGTGGTGGTGTAAGAGGCCGTAATATTGTTGTCATTGCTGTTGAAGGTTGAGAAAGTGTTGTTGTTGTGCTTCGAGATGAGCAAATTGTTGCGCCATCCTCCCCTCATGGATATCAAGGATTTCACTCTAGTGCATCTGCTCCAACTGAATAGCACGAAGTATGGATCTAGTATCATCTAGGGGAGATTGTCCTCGTGGTGGGTGAGAGAAAGAAGGGGCATCAAAATTAGAGCCCTCACTGTGGTAGTCCTCCGTATCAGTGGCAGGTGGTGCTGGTAATTATAACGCATCTGTGCCACCGCCATGGGGATATATTATCAACCAATTGTCCGGATCCCTCACAAAAGTACGTGGTGGATCGAGCAAAGGGTGTGTTTGATGAGTATCCTTGAATTGGAGGACAAATCGATCACCAATGTCTGAATCATAGACATCACGATACATGACTTAAAATCGATTCGGGTTGGCCCCCGGGATTGCTCGAGACTCATCAAGTAATAGTTAAAATGGGCGGCGATAGGTGTAATGAGGCCGCCAATAAAAATCTTTCCCTTATCCTTCCGACTGACGTTAAGGAAGTGCTTAGCGAGGTAGGAACCCGTGTCAATCGGAGAAGTATTAACCATGGCCCACAAGAAATGGAGTTCGTCAAGTCAGACGACCCCTTCACTTTCACCCCGTCTAAAGAGTGTGCTAGAAAGCACCCGGTGGACATAACGGAAACATGGATTTACGATGCCGGAGGACTTGTCCTAGGATGGACAGTATTCTCGTTCACACGTGATCTCTCACCAAAACTGGAAATATCAAAACCGGAAGGGTTTAATGCGTAAGCCATCTATTGGTAAGCCATAGATGGTGTTAAAGTCTTCCCAAGTGAATTGGTGTTCGTTGTTGAAGAGTCAAAAAGTGATGCGCCCTTTTTCAGCGTGTTGACCTGAAGTGATTTCGGCATAAAAAGAACTGAGGAATTCGAGAGTGAGTTAGATATATGAGGGCATACATAAATTCTTAAAGTACCTCCACCCAATCTGATTGAACATCCACTCCACATCCGCACGAAGACCCAAAACATCCAAAGTAAAATTATCGGCATAGCGTGTGTTGAGCAGGGGACGTTGGGCTAGCTGGTTGTAATTGGCTTCATGGTCTGCATCCCGAAAAGTATGCCATGTGGGGTAGCACATGCCGGTGGATTGGCGCGAGGGGCTCGGCAGCCGCCGGGTGCGGGAGCCATAGAGGAGGAAGTGTCATCGGCGCGACTGCGTTTGGATCTCGGATTCCTATGTTAAAAGAAACTTAAAAGAGGCATGAAAGATCATTCTAAAAGACATAATATGGGCCAAAGGAATTGACTACCAACAAAATAAACACAATCATAGAACACACTTAATCAAACCGAAACATAAGAAGCATCATCAATCCAAAACCATCACAATTGCAACACAAATATCCAACAAGAAGTATGTAATAATATAAAGTTGGAACAAGTTGAACATTGGTTTTCGGTTTACAACATGTACTCCCATTAACAATAGACAAATAGTAACAACAATCAAAGGTTTACAACATGTACTCCCGTTAACAATAGACAAAGAACAATAATAATCAAAGGCTTGCTTCCAATCAACAAATATGCAAGACTTGGAGCAATTTTTATGGGTTTCGTATCAAATTCTTGAAGAAATAAAGGTCAACTTATACGAACACAAATGAAGGAAGTCAACATCGATTAAAAGGCGCAAAAAGACTCAATTCGTACGAAACACATCCCTAGTGTGTTGGAGAACATGACCATGTTTCAAAACCACTAAACAAGAATAAGACGAAGCAAACACGCCCTAGCCGTGTCCAAAAACATGGTCGTGTTTCCTCCTCCAGCAAAATAAACATGGTCATGTTGTGTTTAAAAACACATCCATGCCAAAAACCTACCAAAGACATACAGAACATGGCCTGGCCGTGTCAAGAAGCACAACCGTGTTCGTCAAATTTTGCGAACACGGCCGTGTTTTTCTCCATTTGCAGAGACACTTTTTTGTTGAAATTATGGAAGCCTTCCCATTTTTCTTTTTGACAACTTTTGTGCAATTTTTACATCTCATTATGTTGCACTAAGCTCTATTATTCTCTCAATTATCACATGAAAACAAGGATTCAACAACCCAACTATGGAAGTGGAGCAATTGTTTATCAAAGATGACATTGTTAATATGTTCTTTCGCAAAAACAATGTCTATAAAAGCCAAGAGTTTGGGTTGAAGGAGCCATTCAATATTCATTCCAGGTTTCATTCAACTCATCCTTAGTTAGAGAGCAAATTATATTGAGAGAATAAAAGGAAGGTAGAGTTGGAGATTAAAGAGCATTGTAGAAGAAGGGTTGGACCATAACATCATTGAAGACAACCAAGGAAGGAGTCTTGTTTTGGTCTTGATAAAAGATAAGTACATCATGTCTATATCATTTAAATCTTCTTGTGTAATTTACTCTTTTGTCAAAACCATGTGTAGCTAAATTCTTAGTGTTTGAATGTAATGAACTCTAGAATGGATTTGTGATTAAGGCTTGTATGTTTTTATTATAATCTTCATGTTTTATGCGATTCACTTGTATTATACTTGTTTCATTCGAGTTAATATTTCTGGTATACTGATTTGAATTTTTTTCCTCATCGGGTAATCGAGAGATTTATGGTAAGAAAGAACCTATATAAGTGAAAGGAGTTGCATGCAATCCTAGATATAGGGCGACATAAATCTTCTGGATTTGGGGTCAAACGTAATATGGGAATTCGTGAATCGTTATAATGTAATCTTGGGGTTTTAAACTAGAAAGAGATTTCAGTTAATCAACTTGAGATTAGGAGTTTTTCACCTTGAAAGAGGGTTTAACTTAAATCAAGAATTTCTACGGTCCATGAAACATGAGATTATGTTAAAAGAGGTTGGCAATTGCTTAAAGGTTTAAGGTTGTATTTATCTTGTAAAAATCACAAAAACATTCTAGAGGGATTTACATTCAAACACATTTATATCTCTTGATCTCTTATTTTACAATCTTCCTTTATTTTATCAATTGTAATTTGTTGATTATTTAGATTCTTTATTTTCCTAATTTTTCCAAACAAATCTCTGAAAATTGTTAGATTAGATAACAAAAAGACGATAATTACTAGTACTCGTAATCCTCATGGGAATGACACTCGGTACTCGATAATCTATATTATAAAATGATAGGTGCACTTGCCTAAGGTTTATAGAGTAGTTTTCGAGCCATCAGCCAGTCTCATTCTCTTGGTCCTCATGGTGATCATATGCATGATTTATATCAGGAGATGCAGGAGTTGAGGAGGGCCCATCGTCACCTAGCCGTTGTTTTCCAGGTGGAGTAATGCTATCGAGCCGCACGAGAGGAGTATGAAAATGAACATAATAGGATCCTTTCCCAGATCTACAGTTAGATGTACCCTCATTTCCCATTTCCACCACCGCCATCACCGGGATCCATTATCATCCTTCCACCACACGATTCAGATGAGGAGCACTAGCTCCTCGGCTATCAGGAAAGTTCTTTTTATCACCTCTCAATTGGGGACAATGTTCGTAATAAGTTTGGGGGTGTAGTCTGTGTTATTTCATTAGTTGAGTCATGTATTGTAAAAAATTCAAAAATCGAATGTTGAATCGAGTTATCTGTAATAGTAAAATTGCATGTCTAAAGTGAATTTGTTGAATATGCGTTGAACTGTCAAATGAGCATGTGTTTGAGATGTGACCATTTTACTTCACTTTTACGCCATCCATTTATTGACTCTGACTGATTTATTTGGAGATGATTCATGTGATTAATTTTTAATTGAATAATCCCACTGGATTCTAGAACTTGTCTGAAAACTAGTCGAGGCAAAATCTTAGGTGAAGTATTATTAAGGAAGTAATTTGGGCCATCTTTGAACAGCTAGAGCCTATAAATGCCTACCTTTACGTTTATATATTACCTCTAGTATCCCTTTTGAGCCTTTTGAACCCGTTTCTTTGGCAACCAATCAAATACCCAAACTTACTTGAACCCCTCACTTATACACACAATTTATAGAAAGAAGTTGAAGGTTGACGATGGGTATGATAAAAAGGTGAATGAAATTCGTGAAGTTGCCTGAGAATTGAAAAAAAAGAAGTTGAAAACCCCATGTATAGAGTATGCAAAAGATTAAGTTTGGGGTTACTATTGAAAAATAATGCAAACCAGAAAGCTCATAAAGCGTGAACAAAGGAAATGTCGGAAAGTGATGGTTGGGTATTGACATGTAATTTACAAGATTCAATAATTGTATGTTTGTGTGATTTGAACCACATAATCCCATATTTTCCTACCTTACCCTATGCCCAATTTACAAGCTTTAAAAGTCCTATTGATCCTTGTGTTACATTCGCCTACATTAGTGGAGATTTGTGTGAAAGACAAGCCTATGAAATCCCAGAAATATTACACTTCCAGGTGAAAAGAGACCCTTAAAACCCAACATCAAATCATGAACAAGAAGACAATGCATATCAAAAAGCTTGAATTTGCTAATTTGCTCGTAGTCCATGCCCTCAGAACTTGGACTGTGAAAGACCTTCAATTGAAATCTCCAAAACATATCCATGGTATGTTTGGGGATGGGTTAATGCTTTTGAAGAAGTTCCAAATGTTCTGATGAAGTGAGACATTCGGTTTGCCATAAACCCCCATGATTCGGAAGAGAGAATTCTTATATTGCAAATCAATATAAATCAAAGAATTTGAAAATTAGCAAAGCGACACTTGAATATTCTTGCGCCATAATAAGGCCAGGCCTCCAGAGCAGCCTGTTGAAGCAACAGTTATCTCATGAAAACCAAGAGCATATTTTAAATTGTCAATTAATGTGGTGTTGCACTTTGTTTCACAAAGAAATATCAAGTGGGGAGACTTGTCGTGGATCAATCTACGAAGTTTCTGAACTGTTCGAAGGTTTCTAGACCCTCAATAATTCCAGTTTAAGAGATTCATGATAATCGGTGGGGTTGGTCATCCAAACCAACCTTTGCCATTGAAGCGTTTAGGATTAAAGAATCTGGATTTCTAACTAAATGTTAGAAGAATAAGAGTTGGAATTTTGATGATTTTGGTTTGTGGTCTATGACTACAACATCAATGTTTTCTAGGAGATCATTGTTTGTGCAGGTCTTGTGTAGTTTGCGTTTAAAACTAGATGTAGGGGAAGATTTGGATAGAAGGATTAATGAGAGGGTCTTATTTCTGATGTGTATGAATAATTTGACACTGGATTTGTTTTCTTGAAACTAATGCATATTTTATAAGTATACATGTTGCAAATGGATAAACATGGAAAGAAATCAAAACACACGATCTGTTACCTTTCAAATTGATATCAATCTCTACAAATACGCCGTAAACCATACAATCAAAAGTTTTCCCCCTCTACATGCCAATAAAGTAGTTCTGCCGATTTTACAGAGAAAAAAGTAAAATTGTGAAGAAGATGAATATTGTTCATAGAAAAAAACATTAATACTTCCACAAGAAACTCTCATGGACAACATAGAAGAAGTTGACATCCATGAATAACTCGAAACTGGTATATTCGACTCAGACTCTATATAATATGTAATCTATAAATTTTCGCATTGGAGATGGTGCATAAATACATTGGGAACACTGCATAAAGAACTATACCATGTTGAATTATTGAAAACTATGCAGCAAAAATCAACTAACTATGCATTGTCTAGAAGTGATATATGCAGTGTGAAAAAACTAAATATGTAGTACATTATACTCAACTATGCATCAAAAATCAACTAACTATACAACAAGAATCAACTAATTATGCATTCTCTATAATCTATATATGCAATGTGTAAAAGCTAAATATGCAGTATATTATACCCAAGTATGTAATAAGTTTCATAAAATTGTGCAACAAAAAACAATTAACTATGTATTGTCTAAGATATATCTAAGCATCAAAGGAAAACTAACTATACTTACTCCCCACCCCCTTCGTGGTTTTTATATTAAAAAATGTCATAAAACAATGTGTAGGTCCCAAGGAATGTCAGTTAAGTTTAGAAGATGGAGTTGAATGGACTTATCCAATTTTTCAATTTTAAATCAAATCAGAGTTTTCACAAGAAAACAGTTAAGTCTCTTGCGAGACAATTGGGTCAAACCTCAACAGGGGAGTTAAACAATCAATGGACCGAGTGAGCTATTGATAGAGTAACTCAGCTGAGTGAAGTTAGCTTTTTGTTAGGCGTAATACACTTACCTAATTTACCGCAAGTGTACGGTTGTCAAGTTTTAATATAGTGTAATGAGTAGGGTTGTCGTATCCACAAGGAATGTGTGTGTAAGTACCAAGTATAAATTACCTCTACTATATTTGTCTAATCAATAATAGATGGATTTGTGGATTATAATTAACGATAATTAAATATAAATATAAATAAAAACTTATAAATCTATGGGAGAATTATTCAAGAGGTTGATTTCATCAAGTTATCACTTATGTAAGATAAACAATTTATCTACTTCAAGCACTTTCATAAGTTGAAATTCTCAATTTAATCAACTACCTCTCTCGAGTGCCTAGTGATTTTAAATTATAAAATATGGATGGCAACGGGGCGGGTCTTGGAGGAGTATGGCCAAACCCAGGACTCGTCCCATAAAGGAAAACATAAACCAAGGACCAACCCCACCCCGCCTCCCATTGGACCCGGGACCTACCGCCGGACCTGCATTGATAAAATCTGATGCCAACGTTTTGATCAGTCAACTCACATTCCACTTTGTGGCTTTAATTTTCAAATTTTCTCACTCTTTTTAATGTAATTTCTAGTTATTTTAATTTATAATAAAAAAATTAATTATATATTTCTCAATATAAAGAAAAATTGACATTCAAATCTGTGTCAAAAAAATGGTGGCGCCTAATTGATCAAGCTTTGATCAAACGTTTTTCAAATAATCTGCAAACAAATTTTAAGAATCACAAAGGCCAAGTGAATACAAACGTACTTACTTCTACTGCTTCATAATCTAGAAAAAACCAAGGATCATCAAAAAAATCCTGAAACTTTTAAAGTCTTAAGTACAATCCATTTTTTTGCAACAAAAAATTGTTCAAAACAAAGATAAATTAACTACTAGTCTATTACATATTAAAATATTTGACATTTCAATCTATTGATCATGTCAACTTACAAATGACCACAACAAAATTAACTAAGTATCTCAGTTGCACATCCAACATAATCATCTTCTTCCTCATCAAGCATAGTAAGACAAGTTGATGCACCACTATTACTTGAACAAGTACCTACCAAAAAAATTATGTAAATTTCTTATATCATATAGTGTAGAATATAATGATGAAAGTCATTACAAAATTTTCAATTTTATCTTTCACCTTACTCCACAACCAATGGCGAGAACACATTAATGCTTCCAAAGTAGTTGGATTAAGTTTAGCTAAGATATCCCTTGCTATATTCTGTAAATTGGGATATTTAACTCCATTTGTCTTCCACCAACAGAGAATATCAAAATTTGGAGTTCTTGGCAAAATAGTTTCTTCTAAATACATATCCAACTCCGAAGTTAGGGGCACTGAAGTAATAGGATTTGAACTTGCCACAAATTGGTCATACATCTCTAAAGTGTCGCTCTCAAATGAATCCACAACATTAGAAGCACTTGATGATGGTATCCTTCATGTAGCTCTTGAACTACTAACAAAAGAGCTACTTTCTTTTGAAATTGCAACTCTTGATTGGTAATCGATTAACAAATCATAACAACTTTGTCGAATCTTATCTACCTTGAATTGTGATCTTTCTCCATAAATCAATGGAAAATAAAATTCAACTAGTTTCATTTTATACCTATGATCCAAACAGCAGCAATCCCCATCAAAATATGGCAATCAACCCGATTTTCTCATACTACACCAATATTTTCTCCGCCATACAATGGTCATCAATTTTGGACTCTTCGCCCACTCATTTAACTTTATCTTGATATCACAAATCTTTGGGAAATAGAAATTAGAAGTGGGATAAAGTGTGCCTAAAAACATCTCAGTCACTTGATAAAAGATCCTCAATTTCCCACAAATTTCAATTGCGTTGTCCCAATCTTCTTCAGTTGGTATATTTTTATATTTTTTCTCTCGACATTAACTTGTGGAAATACATCCTTATATATTATTGCAGTTTATAACATTAAGTATGTTGAGTTCCAACGAGTTTTACAATCAAGAGACAACTTCTTATTACAACTAACATGCAATTGACGAGCAACTTCCTCAAACTTTTCCACTCTAGTAGGTGAAGCAAACCAATATAAAACACTATCACGTATTCTCTCAATTGCACCGCTAATTATTTCCAAACCATCTTTCACTATTAAGTTCAAAATATGAGCACAACAACGCATAGGAATTACATTCCCATCAAGGGCCAAACCTTTTCTTGAGAGCTTTTCTAACAAAAGCGGATTGATGGCATCAATGGTCGTACAATTGTCAAGTGTGATTGTTGACACTTTGCGATCAATACTCCAATCCATGAGAGATTCAATGAGTATATCAGAGAGCACATCAGCTGTATGTGGAGCAGGAATGTACACAAACCTACATCAAATAATTACACGTCATAAATATATTTCACTAGATGTATCAAATATTTAAATATAAAAATAAAGAAATACCTCAAAATGAATATTTTGTAGAATCCAAGAATCATCGACAAAATGTCCAGTAACTGCCATAAAACCTTTCTTGTTATTCTTTGTTGTTCAGATGTCAGTTGGGATGGCAATTCGACACTTAACCTTGTCCAACAACTTGCAACACTTAGTCTTCTCATCATTGTAAATCTTTAAGACATCATTTTTAAGAGTGTTTCTTGAGATCATGTGGAAACAAGGTTGAAGGCCTGCAGAATAACTATGAAACCCGAAATGTTTGACAATATTAAGGGGATAATCATGCAATATGACCATCGTAGCAAGATCATGCCTTGAACGTTCTTGGTTGAAAGTATGTGTTGTAAGCTCTTGGCCACTAGCTTTCTTGTTTGCCATCATCAAACTTTGACGAATATCCATTTTTCTTGGTCGTTTTTTACAAGTCTTCTCATAATGCTTTTTCAAATGAGTAGTTCCATGGCTAGGCGGGGCTTTGATACGAGTTTTACAATAGTTGCACTCCGCATATTGAGTTTTCTCAACCATCAATCTTCTAAAGTGATTCAAGCTTCCGATGTATGTTTTTCTTCCCACTACTTTCGGAAATATTTTTAGTTTTCAGTTTCCAAGTCATCACAATTATTATCTTCACTTTCGGGTGTGTTTCCAATTGTTGCATTGTTTCTCCGAGATTAATTGATGGTAAAGAACTGTCCACATCTTCGGATTCCATCTGTTAAATTATCAACAATAATAATAAGTAACCAGATACAAAATTATTTAAAATATTTAATTTTGCAACTCCAGTAATTAAACATCCAAATAGCACTACATTAAAATAGAACTCTTATGTACAAGGTATAAATACCTTTTTAAAATGACAAGATTTTTTATAAATCCAGTGAAGGTTAATCTAGCTTTTTAAATGATGAGAGTTATTTTAAATCCTTCAAAATGACCATCAATGTCTTATTGTGAAGCAATCAATCTAATATTAACATTTTCATGCACATATATTTAAATTATGAATGTATTGCAATATCTCTAACAAAGACAAGAAATTAACCAATAATTGGTAAATGTTTCTATAAAATTTCATTAGTCTCCATTGCTTATCTGAGTCTCATATGCTAGAACAAATTTATTAACACAATCAATTCAAGAAAAATGATTTTCCTTAATCTTCAACAAATATGCTTAATAATGAATTCAAGAAAGATTTAATCAACACAAATATCTCATATATATAATGACCTCAAAGATATAACTAATTTAAAAGTTAAAAAAGAGAGTAATGGCTTGGAGAAAAATTCGATTGAATAAAGAAGGTCACGCCAAGGATTATAAGACTCACTTACATGTTGCAAGGTTTATTGAGATTAACCGCGCTACCGGGCGAGGCGGTCGCGTGCAAGCGTGTGCGGAAGGTGATGGAGTGAGGAAATGAAAATAGTTTTTAACAAAAGTGCGAAGAAAATATTTTAATTGGTATGCGTAATTGGGCTTTGTTGACTAAAAATTAATAAAATTTGACTATTGTATATGGGGTAGGTCCATAAGGACTCGTTACCCGCCCTGGACCCGGTGGATTTTCTTTGAACGGGTCCGCGACCCGCCTTAGGACCCGTTTGATAGGGTTTGAACCCGCCCCCAAAATGGGGCGGGTTTAATATGGAGCCGGTTTTGACCCGCCCTATTGTCATCTCTATTATAAAACAAGATTTTGATATCTCTAAAAAAATCTCAAGAATTATAATTCTAAATACAACAGTGGAATTTCTACCACAACTTCAAAGGATTTATAAATCTCTCAATTATATAATTTCCTATGTTGTGTTATTCTAAATCTGGTATTAATCCCTTCTCTCGAATGTGGATTAACACATTAGGCATAAAAGATTAATGGCCAGGTAATCAAGATGCAATTAATACAAATAACACAAATAAACCATGAATTGCACAAAGTAAAATAGATCTACAAATCAAACATAAGATCACACAAGATTACATCAAGCCCCTAGAATATCTAATTAATTCTTTAAACAACACACAAATGAAATTCAATACATAAGAATTAATACAAGAATTATACTGGAAAGAAAGAGAAGAATAAGGAAGAACTTATATTTGATGATTTGATCGGTAGTTCTCCTAAGTATTTGTTGAAGAATTAATCTGGTTCCCTTCCTGTTCCGCTACGTTATCTCCAACTGAGCCCCATCTTTTGTATCTCTTTCCTTGGGTTTTTCCGTCTCTCCCGATGTGTTTTTATACTGCTGAACTCACATGTACTTATAGCTGAAGTTTCTTTCTTTTTCTTCCATTCATTTATTCTGTCATTTGGACACTTCTGTTGTCCATTTTCTATTGTCTTCCATCACTTTCTTCTTTTTTCCTCTACTTCTTTGTCTTGTTCTTATCTTTCGGCTGATTGAGCTTTCTTTAATGTAAAGAAAGGATTTCGTGGTTTTTCGCCGTGTAAAGTTGAATTATTGCTGAAGTATGTTTGATAGGTACCACGGTATGCGTTGAATGTATCGCGATCGAAAGTAGTGAAATCGGGATCAAAACGCATCATAAACGAATTGCACAGTGGTACATAGTAAAAATACTATATACCATAGTAAAAATACTAAGCGTATATTTCTTATTTGGTGTACCGCGGTACACATTTTTTTATTTTTTTTCATTTTTATTTTATTTTTCTTTTCTTTTCTTTTCTTTTTTTTTCGTTTTTTCACCACCATGATTCATTTTTCATCGTCTTCCGCTCGTTTCTTGATTTTTTGGTACCTTGATATCTATTACAACTCGATGTACAATTTCAACAATAATATGGACTCAGTCTACTTAAAAAAATACAATTTTGAAGTCTTAGGATACCTATTTTGTTAGTAAAATTCCAACTTAACATTTTTATAAGATCAGTTTTCTTGGTTTTAACAGCGGAAGTCTCAAAATCCTTTTTAAGATATGATTTTCAACATTTGTTTTAATCTTTGTTATATCAGTTAGATGAGCAAATATATATCAGCAAATAAATAAATATGTTGAAAGTAAATTGCTGAAAGTAAATGACACAAATAACTATAGTGGTTCGAGGATGGGGTAATTCATCTACTCCACTCTTCTCCTACTCCATGAGGAATATATTAATGCAACTTGACTTGTTACAAGAGTACAAAAGAGTCCGAGTAAGCCTTGATCACACAGTTGGTTTCACTCATGGGACTCAGCTCTTCGTAAGGCATGTCTCTCTACTTTAGCTCTCCAAACCCTTCGGACTTGATCAAGTAGCCCTCCAATTGATTTGAACCAGGTTCTAACTTGAACCTCACTGCCCTTCTTTCACTTCGTAGATGTGCAGACCACTTGTTCTTTTTCAAATAGATTTCCTCTTCAACTTTTGAAGTTTGCTTCCTTCCTTCATTGGGTATGTTGGGTAGAACTACTTCGAATGTTAGGCCTGAGGATTTGAATTTTACCTTTAGAGAGAGTGTTGCAGATGTTTGCTTGAATGCTCAGATATCTCTTTGTGTCACATATTTTCTCTCTGAAAATCCTCAACCTTTTATTGTGAGAGTTTGAAATTTGTCCATTGAAGAGATAAACAAATTCAAACTTCACTTCATGTTCGTTGGCTTGTCTTATTATGCAGCTTTTGATGTTGACCCAACCTTAGCATTAACTACCTGCAGGTGTCTGTGTTGTACCATGTTTCTACAAGCATCCCATTGGCTCCTGTTACTTGCACTCTTCCAAAGAAGACAACTTTTAAGTTAAGTTTGTGTTCGTCTCTTACAAATTTGGGTAAGTCTTGACTTTTCATTGCAACAGACTTCTTTAGCTCTCTATGAGTCCTTCAGTTTCTTTACCCCTTTAGTTGAGTCTTATTCTTGATTCTTGGATGACTCTTCTATAAGTTTACTGAAAGACATAGTTGTTTTAGTTAACTGAAGATCTTTTTGGCCACTCAGCTACCACACAACGAATCTTCTCTTCATATCTTCAGCAAGCATTCTACATCTACAACTTGGCTGCTTGATAACTCAGCTTACAATCTATTTATTACAAAGTTGAAATTCATACAGAAAATGGGGTGCCAACTTTCTTATCTAAGTTTTCTACACATCATAAAAATCTATACAATTAAATTTCCAAACATAATGTAGCCAAAAATAACTAATTTTGCATTATCTAATAGCTTCTAAGCAGCAAAAGAACACTAAGGGGGTGATTGGATTTACTTTCATTTTACAAAAACTATTTTTGCTAGAAAATAGAGATTCAAAAATTTTAGAAGAATAAAGATGATTTTGAGAGTGGAATTGGATATGAGATGAAAATATAATTATGGAAATTTATTTGATGTATAAATGGTGAAATAATGATTAGATATAAAAGTAGTTAGAATTATGTGAGTAGGTGAGTAGTAGAATTTGTGAAAAATGTGAAATAAGGATGGATGGTTTGATATATTTTTTGAAAATATTGGTATATATAATTGGTGAAAGAAGAAGTGAAAGTAAATAGTGTATTTTCAGAAAATTTTCATAGGTATTCACATGTCTGGGAAAAAAATCTCTAGTAGAGCGAAAATGGAAAATTTCCATATCCGATCACCGCGTAACTATGTTGGATCCCGAAAAAATAGAAAAAGAAAATGAAAAAAAAATTGCCTCTAAAACCGTGTCATTAACAAGGTAATTACAATTACACCCCCATAAAATACAAATTCAAAAAGTCAAACGACTCTAAAAAAAACTGTCAACTTACAAATTTCCTATAACACCCTTAATGAAAGGCATTTAAAACAAATGCCTAAAAAACTAGAAAAATCACACCCATCCAAAAATTCCAATCAGTGACTAAGATTAGTCACACCGACTCACCTTCGAAAATTGGTCTCATTTGAACTAATCTCTATTAGAGATGTTAAATGGGTTGGAGCCCAGCCAGGATGAATCCCTATTAGAGATGTTAAATGAGACAAAGTGTGGACTAACTTTGCCCGAGATTTTTATTTTTAATTTTTTTCAAGTCATTTTCCATGTAATCGATTCCTTAATTCACGGTCCCTAATGTTTTTGTTTGACAATTTTAATATTTATTTAAATATCAAAGACAATGTTTTAAACCTTTATATATGTTAAATATACATTAGAATAATGAGTGTGATTTTTCTTATAATCGATTCCTTAATTTACGGCCCCCGCATGTTTTTGTTTGACAATTTTAATATGCAATACATATATGTTAAATATGCAATAAAATAGTGTTAAATATGCAAAGTAAATATATGTTAAATCCATTAGAATAATGAGCGTGATTCTCTCTCTATATATAACTTATTTCTTAATTCACGGGTCCCCACATGTTAATGAAATTGATTTCCTCTTTTTGTTTGACATTTGTTTTTGTTGGAGAATTTTAATATACGTACATATATGTTAAATATGTAGTATAATAGTGTTAAATATGCAATAAATATATGTTAAATATACATATAATAATGAGTGTGATCTCTCTCTCTCTCTAATTGATTCCTTAATTCTTGATAATTTTAAGTCCCCACATGTTTTTGTTTGATAATTTTAATATGCACAGTACATATATGTTAAATATGCAAAGATAATCTTGTTAATATGCAAATAAATATATATTAAATATACAAAGTAGAATCATCGCAGAGCACATGCATGTTTCCCACACATTAATGAGCGTGCTTCTTTCTCTCTCCATAACTGATTCCATATTGGACAGTCCCCACATATTTTTGTTTGATAATTTTACCCTTATCGGGATTTAATTAATTGGTTAATCTATTATTATCCTATATTAATCCTAGTCTTTGATGTATGTAGGGGGATGGTTGAGATCAGTCCACACTATCTCACCTAGGAGAGAGGTCTCACTGGATCCTCCCCCTATATATATATATATATATATATATATACACACACACATATATATATATGTAGGATTTAGATCAAATGAATTCAACATCCTGAGGTAAGTACGTGAGGACAAATCTAGACTGTTTTTTTTTTTTTTTACGATCTAGATTTAAATTGTCTCTCTTCAGACTTTAGTCATTTTTTAATAAGTTATAAGGGTATTCTAGTAATTCTGTTTATTAGTTGGATAAATCAAAATGGCAATATTGTAACTGCCATTTTTTCATAATACTAATGGAGGATTTTTTGGATTAATTAAGACACATCGTTAATTTTTCTCTCTCAATCTCGTTGACATCCCTCGCTTCAGAGATTCTCTCTAGTAAGCAAGCAATAAAAATACTAAATCGAGCAGTAATTCTAAACTAAATAAGCAACAAAATAGGAAAAAATGAAACAATGGTCCTGAACTTTAGATACTAAACAATTTTAGTCTGTCCATTTTTCATTTTGATTTAGTCATGTATCTTAAGATTTATCGTGATTATAGTCCTATCCTCACCGGAGTTCCAAATTCGGCAACCAACTTGCATGTGGAGGGCACATGGCCCATATTGTTGCTAAGGTGGACCCATTTAATATCTAGTCAAAATCCAGCAAAGTTGGTTTCTGATTTTGACCATTTTTGCATTTTCCCAAAAACAATATTACTAAATATGCAATAATCAGAACTAAATCGAAGAAAAAAAAAAACACCAGCAAAGCAATTCTAAACTAATTAAGCAACAAAATATTACTAAATATGCAATAATTTGTAACTAAATAAGAAACAAAAAATAACGGATCCAAATTTAAATTAACCATCATGAAACCAGTATATGAAACAAAAAACATGGGAAGATAAACAATTTGATTCGGTTTGAAAATGTAAAATTGCAGTTGCCAGTCATAGCTTTGGAAATGAAGAAATATAATATCTCTTTGTTATTGTGTGAAAGTATACTTAGTAAGTTATTAAATATGGAAACATAATATACTAAAGAAGCAACAAACTCTAGTAAGTAGAACTGTCAAAGTGAACCAGACCCGGTAAAATAATCGGTCGGGCTTCATTTTTATATGTCCAAATGAGTCAAATCTATTTGGCCCAGTCCATTCGGCTCGAAACACCACGATGGCCCTGTCACCCCAACTTTATATGTGTAATTTCATGAGTTGAGTTCAGCTAGGCTCCAAAAATAGTGGAACGATCACTATTCGGCCCCCGCCCAATTTTTTCACTTGGTTCGGCCCAACCCAATTTTTTAATTTTGTTCGGATCGACCTGACCCGATTTTTTCACTTGGCCTGGTGGACTGGCACTTGGCAAGCCCGACCCGTTTGATATCTTTAGTAGTAAGCAATAAAGAATATTAAATCGAGCAACAATTGTAAACTAAATAAGCAACAAAATAGTACTAAATATGTAATAATATGTAATTAAATTAACAATGAACAAGCGCATAGCAACAATTCTAAACTAAATAAGCAACAAAATATTACCAAATGTGCGACAATTTGTAGTTAAATAAGCAACAAAAAACACTGGATCCAAATTTAAATGGGTAAATCTCACTTTACCCCATATACTCTCATTGAATATCAGTTTACCTTCTTATACTTTCAATTGTATCACTTTACCCCCTTTGTACTATCAATTTGTATCATTTTACCCCCTTCTGCAATTAAAATATTATTTATCCTCCTAATCATTTATTAAATGACCTAATTGTCCCTAATATTATTTTAATTTAGCAATGACATCAAATACACATAATATTTTTGGGCAACTTTTTTTGATATTTGTTAAAATTAATATAGTTCCTATTTTTTTATTGTAGGTTATTTTCTGTAAACTAATATATTCATACCTTTGTTTTACAATAAATCTAAAAATTATGTATTATATTGTAAATTAATATTTTGTATTAAAAAAATCAACAACTTAAATCGACTATTTTTTTCGCATAACATAGTTTTTGTATTAAAACATTACTAATAATATTTCACATCTTTAATAAAATTGTATTACATATTATATAATTTTAAGTTTGTAATTAAATGTATGCAGCTCGGTGCCTATTGCTTTCGCTAATAATAAATTAAAGGTATAAATGTATTAGCTAATAGAAATATCCTGTAATATATTAATTTAATAAGGATTATATTAATATTAAATAATTAGCAAGGAAATGTAATATATAATAGTTATAATATAAGTGTTAACTAGTCAAGTTGTGAAAGTTAATTTAGAAAATAAGTACATGTTTATTATTAATAAGGGCTTTTAAAATAATTTTGTTATTTTAATAAAATTAATAGGTAAGGATAAAATGGTCATTGTGAAGCTCCATATCCGGATGACTTGGGAATTTTATTTTAAAGTTACTCATTATTATAATATTGATTTTTTTTATTCTAGTTGATACATTATCTCGATAATGTAATAAATCGAGTTACTGGAACTTAAGTTGAATCTAAGTAAGTAGAATATTGGTTTGAATTTGAGCACTGATGATATTACTATAAGGAAAGACATGGGTCCTATTTATTGAGAGTTAATTAGATTTTATAGAATATTAAGCCATGGTCTAACTTTAAATTATACTCATTCCTTAGTCAATGTAGAAACTAGATTAGTCAACTATATTAAGCTCATTTCCAAGCCCAATGTGCAACGGTATTCACCACTTTTGAATTAAATTGGGCCGAATTTGGATGGTTTATGAGAAAGTTTTCTTTTTTTTTTTTATGGAATATCCCAAAGTTAATCCAATTTTGGAGCCCAAACTTTTCCATAAATCCATTTAAACTCAAGTCAAGTCCGCCATTTGTTTTATAAATAAGTTGGTTAGAGGCATGAAGCACCACTTTGTCATTTGAAGGAGCAACAATATTTATTTTTCCTTATTTCACCTTGGCCGAGGCTTTAGCTATAAGATAGGAGTGACTTTTTTTTTTTTTTTTTTTTTTATCTCAGTTAATTTTCACTCTTTTAATCTAACACCTTCAATACAATAGAGATCAATTGATATCAACTGTGTGCAAAACTTTTCATTTTAATTCGTGAGCTAGAAGTTCGATTTGGAGATGAAGGCTTTCTTGGATTCCACATGCAATAGCAAATTTGAATTGCCCAACACCTCTAGACTATAATTTGGTAAGTTGATCGTAAAATCCTTGAATCTCTGGTGGGCTTGAAGTGGGTTAAAATGGTATGATTTGGTATATTTTGATGATAATCACATATAGGTAATCGTGAGAGCTTGTTGTTGAACTTGGACTAGAGAATTTGAAGGAGTGGCGGTGATCACTATAAGGTGGGCAAAAATTTATTCTATCTTTCTTTAAATGGATTTTATAAAATTATTGTTAAATTATGAAATTGATTGAGCTAGTATGCATTTATATGTGTGATTATGTGATAATTGTCATGGTTTGACAAATTGATGGTTGGTTTATTTATAGTTGTTAATTTAATTAAAATTTTGTTAAATTTGGAGGCTAATTTGTAATTATTAAAATTATGGGGCTGTTTTTGACATCTTTAAAAAGGTTATTTTGTGGATATTTGTTGATTACTTTGATTAGTAGGGGTTAATTTTTAGTTTATCAAGAGTTTGGAGGTGAATTTAGTAAAAATCAAGAATTTGGGGCCAGGTTGCAATTTCCAGAAACTGTCCTACCCATTTTTGTGAATTTTGAAAACTGACTTGGGTTTAATTTTTATTTTTAAGATACTTGGAGTGAATTTTGTAGGTTTTAAAAGTTCATTTTGTAGTAATTTTGTAAAAATAGAAATTCTTGGGGTCAATCTATAAATTTTCGAAAATTGTTGTATTGTTCTAAAAATTTTTAAAAACTACCGCGGGCTGTCCGTATTTCTTCATAATTTTCTAGTAGTAACTATGAATCCCGTTTCATGTTTCTCGTTTGGCGTGTGTAGCTTGGGCAATCAATCGAACAGGTCGCCTGTTGATGTTTGCTCAACTACACATGTGTCTATTCTCATTTTTCTGGTCGGACCGTAGACGACGGCGAAATTTGGGTTGTAGTATTGGTATATTCCGGAATATCGAACTCTGGGTATAAACCCACAGCTAAAGAGTTGTCGAGCCACTCGGAGGAATAAGGTGCCTGGAGGCTTCGGCCTGGTGAGTTGGAGAATGCAATAGTGTTCGGTGTTTGATCAACATCGACCCTGTATTTATTTTGTGCATCTCGTTGAGTTTTAAAATGGGACATTTAACCTTGCCCGTTTTAAAATCGTGCTTGAATTGGAACATTAGGGTGCGGTGTTTATTCCACATCGCCCAGTGTTATTTTGTTTATCTCGAACGTTGGATTTTAAAATGGGGCATAGAACCTGTCGTTTAAAATCGTCTCAAATACCGAATTTTTTCAAAGACCGAGATTTAATTGAATTTTCAAGCGTATTTTTTATTTTAATTCGTATAAGGATAGAAAGTCATTTTCCATGTAATCGATTCCTTAATTCACGGTCTCCACATGTTTTTGTTTGACAATTTTAATATGCAAAGTACATATATGTTAAATATGCAAAGACAATAGTGTTAAATATGCGCAAGTAAATATATGTTAAATATACATTAAAATAATGATGTGTGATTCTCTCTCTCTCTCTATAACTCGATTCCTTAATTTACGGCCCCCGCATGTTTTTGTTTGACAATTTTAATATGCAATACATATATGTTAAATATGCAATAAAATAGTGTTAAATATGCAAATAAATATATGTTAAATATGCGATAGAATAATGAGCGTGATTTCTCTCTCTATATAACTTATTTCTTAATTCATGGTCCCCCCCCCACATGTTAATGAAATTGATTTCCTCTCTATATAACTCGACTCATTAATTCATGGTCCCCACATGTTTTTATTGGAGAATTTTAATACGCGATACATATATGTTAAACATGTAGTATAATAGTGTTAAATATGCAATAAATATATGTTAAATATGCAATATAATAATGAGTGTGATTCTCTCTCTCTCTCTCTCTCTCTCTCTCTCTCTCTCTCTCTCTCTCTCTCTCTCTAACTCGATTCCTTAATTCACGGCCCCCACATGTTTTTGTTTGATAATTTTAATATGCAAGACATATATGTTAAATATGCAAAGATAATATCTTGTTAATATGCAAGAAATATATATTAAATATACAAAGTAGAATCATCGAGAGCACATGCATGTTTCCACACATTAATGAGCGTGCTTCTCTCTCTCTCCATAATCGATTCCATATCGACAGTCCCCACATATTTTTGTTTGATAATTTTACCCTTATCGGGATTTAATTAATTAGTTAATCTATTATTATCCTACATTAATCCTAGCCTTTGATGTATGTAGGGGATGGTTGAGATCACCACACTATCTCACCTAGGAGAGAGGTCTCACTTTGGATCCTCCCCTATATATATATATATATATATGTAGGATTTAGATCAAATGAATTCAACATCCCGAGGTAAGTACGTGAGGACAAATCTAGAGTTTTTTTTTTTTTTTTTTTACGATCTAGATTTAAATTGTCTCTCTTCAGACTTTAGTCATTTTTTAATAAGTTATAAGGGTATTCTAGTAATTCTGTTTATTAGTTGGATAAATCAAAATGGTAATATTGTAACTGCCATTTTTTCATAATATCTTGATGGAGGATTTTTGGATTAATTAAGACACATCGTTAATTTTTCTCTCTCAATCTCGTTGACATCCTCGCAGAGATTCTCTCTAGTAAGCAAGCAATAAAAATACTAAATCGAGCAGCAATTCTAAACTAAATAAGCAACAAAATAGGAAAAAATGAAACAATGGTCCTGTAACTTTAGATACTAAACAATTTTAGTCCTGTCCATTTTTCATTTTGCAGATTTAGTCATGTATCTTAAGATTTATCGTGATTATAGTCCTATCCTCACCGGAGTTCCAAATTCGGCAACCAACTTGCATGTGGAGGGCACATGGCCCATATTGTTGCTAAGGTGGACCCATTTAATATCTAGTCAAAATCCAAGCAAAGTCGGTTTACTGATTTTGGACCATTTTTGCATTTTCCCCAAAAACAATATTACTAAATATGCAATAATCTGTAACTAAATCAGTAACGAAAAAAAACACCAAGCAGCAATTCTAAACTAATTAAGCAACAAAATATTCCTAAATATGCAATAATTTGTAACTAAATAAGAAACGAAAAAATAACGGATCCAAATTTAAATTAACCATCATGAAACCAGTATATGAAACAAAAAACATGGGAAGATAAACAATTTGATTCAGTTTGAAAATGTAAAATTGCAGTTGCCAGTCATAGCTTTGGAAATGAAGAAATATAATATCTCTTTGTTATTGTGTGAAAGTATACTTAGTAAGTTATTAAATATGGAAATATAATATACTAAAGAAGCAACAAACTCTAGTAAGTAGAACTGTCAAAGTGAACCCGACCCGGTAAAATAATCGGTCGGGCTTCATTTTTATATGTCCAAATGAGTCGAATCTATTTGGCCCAGTCCATTCGGCTCGAAACACCACGATGGCCCTGTCGCCCGACTTTATATGTGTAATTTCATGAGTTGAGTTCACTAGGCTCCAAAAATAGTGGAACGATCACTATTCGGCCCCCGCCCAATTTTTTCACTTGGTTCGGCCCAACCCAATTTTTTTATTTTGTTCGGATCGACCTGACCCGATTTTTTCACTTGGCCTGGTGGACTGGCACTTGGCAAGCCCGACCCGTTTGATATCTTTAGTAGTAAGCAACAAAGAATACTAAATCGAGCAACAATTATAAACTAAATAAGCAACAAAATAGTACTAAATATGTAATAATATGTAATTAAATTAACAATGAACAAGCGCATAGCAACAATTCTAAACTAAATAAGCAACAAAATATTACCAAATGTGCGACAATTTGTAGTTAAATAAGCAACGAAAAACACTGGATCCAAATTTAAATGGGTAAATCTCACTTTACCCCATATACTCTCATTGAATATCAGTTTACCTTCTTATACTTTCAATTGTATCACTTTACCCCCTTGTACTATCAATTTGTATCATTTTACCCCCTTCTACAATTAAAATATTATTTATCCTCCTAATCATTTATTAAATGACCTAATTGTCCCTAATATTATTTTAATTTAGCAATGGCATCAAATACACATAATATTTTTGGGCAACTTTTTTTGATATTTGTTAAAATTAATATAGTTCCTATTTTTTTATTGTAGGTTATTTTCTGTAAACTAATATATTCATACCTTTGTTTTACAATAAATCTAAAAATTATGTATTATATTGTAAATTAATATTTTGTATTAAAAAAATCAACCACTTAAACCGACTATTTTTTCTCGCATAACATAGTTTTTGTATTAAAACATTACTAATAATATTTCACATCTTTAATAAAATTATATTACATATTATATAATTTTAAGTTTGTAATTAAATGTATGCGGCTCGGTGCCTATTGCTTTCGCTAATAATAAATTAAAGGTATAAATGTATTAGCTAATAGAAATATCCTGTAATATATTAATTTAATAAGGATTATATTAATATTAAATAATTAGCAAGGAAATGTAATATATAATAGTTATAATATAAGTGTTAACTAGTCAAGTTGTGAAAGTTAATTTAGAAAATAAGTACATGTTTATTATTAATAAGGGCTTTTAAAATAATTTTGTTATTTTAATAAAATTAATAGGTAAGGATAAAATGGTCATTGTGAAGCTCCATATCCGGATGACTTGGGAATTTTATTTTAAAGTTACTCATTATTATAATATTGATTTTTTTTTTATTCTAGTTGATACATTATCTCGATAATGTAATAAATCGAGTTACTGGAACTTAAGTTGAATCTAAGTAAGTAGAATATTGGTTTGAATTTGAGCACCGGTGATATTACTATAAGGAAAGACATGGGTCCTATTTATTGAGAGTTAATTAGATTTAATAGAATATTATGCCATGGTCTAACTTTAAATTATACTCATTCCTTAGTCAATGTAGAAACTAGATTAGTCAACTATATTAAGCTCATTTCCAAGCCCAATGTGCAACGGTATTCACCACTTTTGAATTAAATTGGGCCGAATTTGGATGGTTTATGAGAAAGTTTTCTTTTTTTTTTATTAATGATTTCCTCACAAATATCCCCAAGTTAATCCAATTTTGGAGCCCAAACTTTTCCATAAATCCATTTAAACTCAAGTCAAGTCCGCAATTTGTTTTATAAATAAGTTGGTTAGAGGCATGAAGCACCACTTTGTCATTTGAAGGAGCAACAATATTTATTTTTCCTTATTTCACCTTGGCCGAGGCTTTAGCTATAAGATAGGAGTGACTTTTTTTAGTTTTTTTTTTTTTTTTTTTTTTTATCTCAGTTAATTTTCACTCTTTTAATCTAACACCTTCAATACAATAGAGATCAATTGATATCAACTGTGTGCAAAACTTTTCATTTTAATTCGTGAGCTAGAAGTTCGATTTGGAGATGAAGGCTTTCTTGGATTCCACATGCAATAGCAAATTTGAATTGCCCAACACCTCTAGACTATAATTTGGTAAGTTGATCGTAAAATCCTTGAATCTCTGGTGGGCTTGAAGTGGGTTAAAATGGTATGATTTGGTATATTTTGATGATAATCACATATAGGTAATCGTGAGAGCTTGTTGTTGAACTTGGACTAGAGAATTTGAAGGAGTGGCGGTGATCACTATAAGGTGGACAAAAATTTATTCTATCTTTCTTTAAATGGATTTTATAAAATTATTGTTAAATTATGAAATTGATTGAGCTAGTATGCATTTATATGTGTGATTATGTGATAATTGTCATGGTTTGACAAATTGATGGTTGGTTTATTTATAGTTGTTAATTTAATTAAAATTTTGTTAAATTTGGAGGCTAATTTGTAATTATTAAAATTATGGGGCTGTTTTTGACATCTTTAAAAAGGTTATTTTGTGGATATTTGTTGATTACTTTGATTAGTAGGGGTTAATTTTTAGTTTATCAAGAGTTTGGAGGTGAATTTAGTAAAAATCAAGAATTTGGGGCCAGGTTGCAATTTCCAGAAACTATCCTACCCATTTTTGTGAATTTTGAAAACTGACTTGGGTTTAATTTTTATTTTTAAGATACTTGGAGTGAATTTTGTAGGTTTTAAAAGTTCATTTTGCAAAGTAATTTTGTTAAAATAGAAATTCTTGGGGTCAATCTATAAATTTTCGAAAATTGTTGTATTGTTCTAAAAATTTTTAAAAACTACCGCGGGCTGTCCGTATTTCTTCATAATTTTCTAGTAGTAACTATGAATCTCGTTTCATGTTTCTCGTTTGGCGTGTGTAGCTTGGGCAATCAATCGAACAGGTCGCCTGTTGATGTTTGCTCAACTACACATGTGTCTATTCTCATTTTTCTGGTCGGATCGTAGACGACGGTGAAATTTGGGTTGTAGTATTGGTATATTCCGGAATATCGAACTCTGGGTATAAATCCACAGCTAAAGAGTCATCGAGCCACTCGGAGGAATAAGGTGCCTGGAGGCTTCGGCCTAGTGAGTTGGAGAATGCAATAGTGTTCGGTGTTTGATCAACATCGACCCTGTATTTATTTTGTGCATCTCGTTGAGTTTTAAAATGGGACACAGAACCTTGCCCGTTTTAAAATCAGGCTTGAATTGGAACATTAGGGTGCGGTGTTTATTCCACATCGGCCCAGTGTTATTTTGTATATCTCGAACGTTGGATTTTAAAATGGGGCATAGAACCTTGTCAGTTTAAAATCGTCTCAAATACCGAATTATTTCTTTCGCATTTGAACTTGTGTTGTCACGCCCCAAACGGGACGCGACGAACGATTCACAACTTAAATACAAATGGACTAACATTCCAGACAATACCAATGAGAACCCAATAAGACAGAGTCTAAATAGCAGCGGAAATAAATAACAGATACAAGTTATCACTTAAAGTCTACAATCCAACATCCAAATTACAACCCGAAATTCAACAAGGTAGTAACTTAAAGTCAAGGGATCATACGCCCCTCAATTACAAACCCGAATTGATTAGGATACAAAAGTCCAACAACAACATAATAAGAAAAGAGTCCGATCAACAACAAGATACGAAGAAATCCAACAAGCGTAGTACAAGGTCTCAATCCGAGCGGTTCAAAGATCCCCAATAAATCCTCATCTAAGGTTAGAAAACAAAGTGGGGATGAGACAAAAATCTCGGTGGATGGGGTGATCGTAATGCGAGTGTGGCGTAATAGTTAATGTGAGAAAACGGTTATACGAAAAACGCATGAGTATGATGCATGGTTTTCACACACGATTCTAAGCGTCATGATAAATTATTTAAATAATAATTTTTTATACGATTTAAGAAAAATTCATGGTCACACAGCACTATGTGATACTGATCAAGACAGTAGGATTGCGTGCGGAAGTGTAACACCAATCCTATGCAAGGCAATTAATGGTTGCGTCACGGACTTGTAGCGCCAACCAATGCAAAAGTAAGCGGTTGCGTCACGGAATGTAACGCCAACCAAAAGCGGGACGATAACCCGAATCGTGTGGATCGATACAACGATTCCTTCGTTCTACCTTGTAACTCCCGTCAAACAAGATGGTCCAAGACCGCACCTTATCGCTCCGTAGGCAAAGATAAAATCCCGAGAGAGTGGCGAGGCTCGGATCCGTCATAATCATGATTATACCTCGATCTACGACCCGCTTCCCTTGGACAAACTCCGTCCCTCGATTTGCGGGATTAGGACGATGGGGCCGGAAGAGTGGAATAGCGGCCGAGCTGCCGGTTGCCCATCCCCGACGTATCCATTCGACTGTGAGCTCGACACACCAAGTTGACTCGGGCAGAAAGTAATTACAATTACGGGTAGTCAACCAGCAATGAGTATTATTGATTTGGGAAGCGAGTTTAGGAAAAAAATTTTGGAAAACGCGAGTGGCAATTATGGCGTTGGTGGAGTTTTTGGATGAAGATGATTATCGGAAGGATAAGCAACCTTCGATGTCTTGAAAGATTAGGTGGAACATGAGTCCCGTTATAGATTCAAATCGCAAGGCGAGGGAGTCGCTCCGCGATCGGGTATTCGGTCAAGTCGATCCGATAAGTCAAGGGTTTTGGGAAAATAAAATACTTCAATTAAATCTCCAAGTCAGAAGGTCCAGGGCAATTTTAGTAAAAGAGAAAATAATTTGAGTTAGGTCCTTTATAAAGGAAAAATTGTAATTTAGCCCCGTTTTGTAAAAACCAACACTTTTGGGTTTAAAAATTGAATAAATAAATATCCCGACCTTGAAAAATTATGAGGTCAGTTCCTAAATTCTCCAAATTGTCCAGAGATTCAGGTTTTTAAATTTTTATGGTCGAGTTTTTATAAAAATATCATATTGGCCCCAAATTTGTAAAAATTGTCAATTCGGACCTTAAGTTTTAAAAATTCGGAACTCACAAACCGGAAGGGATTTTAATGTTATTCCAGTTGGAAAATGTCACTAAGGTTGGTAGGATATTGGGACAAAAGCAGTTTTTAAAAGCAATATGTGTAGGTCCTTCAACTTTAGAAAATATCATTTTTGTCCCATTTTAAAATAATTGCCTTTAAGGCTTTTAGGGTCCAATTGTTATGAAATTTGAACCTTGGGTCCAAAATACAATTAAGTTGTAGTTAAGTTAGTATTTCCAGGTGCATGGGCTGCATAAGTCCTGGAAATTTCATTTGGGTCCTCAAGTTTAATATTTTCACATTAGTCCCTCATTTTTAGTAAAATTGTTTTCCAAGCCCTAACCACTTGGATTTTTGGAATACTTTTAAAATATGGGATTCCCAGTAACTTAAAAGTAAAAATTTCAATTTATAAAGTTTAGGTCTGGTACAGTTTTCAAAATTGCAAAGTAGCCCTTAAACTTTCAAAATTTTACAATCTAGTCCTTGGGCTTTTAAAGGTTGATTTTATTTATCTTAAAACTCTTAAAACATTATTAAAACGTCCAAAAGTCATTTTTGAACCTGAGTACAGTCCCAAATTTCGAAATTTGCAGAGGGGTCCTTTAACTTTTATTTTCTTGCAATTTAGTCCACCAACTTTCCATTTTTGCATTTTTAAGTCCAAAATTGAAATTTAATCAATTATGCTCGACTTTTCCAGGTTATAAGTCATCAAAAACATAGATTTTAAAGATCATAAACATGCATGTCCAATACATACAATAATTCATCAATTAAAGCATTAAAGTGTACATGCATGCACCTAAAATTCAATAAATAGCAAATTTGAGCAACTCTTGAGAATTTTCATGACTTGATATATGAAATTGACATGCAATACATAGATTATATATATCTCAAGGCTCATGATCAAATTTTCTACATGCATTTTAATAAAACACCTAAAAGTTGGAAAAATAATTTTCCACCCACCTTAATTTTGGAAATTGTGAAATAAAAGGATAATTTCACAATTTTTTGGATGAGGCTTCTTAGGTCAGCCCCTAAGTCAAGAAAATATCAAAATTTGGAGTTAGAAAAATGAGAGAAAAATTAAGGAGAAAAGAAGGAATTAAGAAAATGAAAAGGACTACACTTTACCTTGTGTAGTAGATGTTTGGAGACTAGTTGAAGCTCAAAATTGGAAATTTGGCTCAACTCCAAAAATCTCCTAAGGTCAGCCCCTATTTCTCAAAAATGAAAAGGGGTGTTAAAATTTTGAAAAAAATAGGAAGAGTAGGAAAGAAGGGGTCTAGTACACAATTCTTACCTTGTAGTCAAATTTTTTTCTACTATTTTCTTCTTCAAGCTTGAGGTCCTTCTTCAAAATATTGCCAAGCTCTAACCTTCAAGTCTTCTAAATGTACCTCCAAAACCAAATTTAAACTTAAGTTAAGAAGGTGGAAGAGATGAACAATGTGATATCCAAAAATGGATTGAAGCTAAAATTTCTTACCTTTTAGTAGTGGTTCGATTTTTATGATGTATGAGGAGGAAAATGTTGAATTTTTTTCTAAGTATGGAAGAAGAAAGTAAGAAGAAGAGTAGAGAGATGTTGGGAGTTTTTAGAGAGAAGGAGGAGGATTTTTGCAAGACTTAGAACATGAGTTGGTGAAATGAAGAGAAATTTTGTGTAGGAAATGGCCATATGGCCAGCCCACTTCAAGAGAGAGGGGGAGATGATTTTGATCAAATTGTGTCTTGTAATTTGTCTCTTGCATGGAGACAAAAATGCAAGTCAAAGTGTGGGTCAATTTGAATTTGAGAGGAATAAGAAGAATGTTTGTTAAGTGGGAATAAGTTGGGGAAAATAGTAATAAAGAATTGGTGTATAAGATGATGTGTATAATGTTTGAATTAATGATATAATTATACACAAGATGACTAATATATGGTGTATGTGTACACGAGTTGGATGATATTTTTATCCCAAAATCCATCATGGCCGTCCACTATGAGGGTAAAATGGTAATTCCATATATTTTTTTTTTGTCCCAATTTTGATGATAATAGATGAAATATATCAATCTCCAAAATAATTAGTGATTTCCTTGATCACTTGTAAGTCTCATGATCACTTAATCTAAATCAACATCTTAATTCCATAAGGTAAAAGTCTCTAAAATAAATAGTCTCTTAAAATTCTAAGGTGAGTAATAAATACAAAAATAGTAATAATGATCAATCAAATGATCATAAATGAGGAATAGAATTAGTGATGATCATGATCACAAGTAATAAAATAAAATGAAATAAAATATAAAATGTATATATTATTAATAATTACCCGTCAAAATGACGCGGTAAAATAGTCGATCAAAAGTATAAACAACAATAAGGTTCAACTAATAGCTTCGGAAAAATCGGGCTTCACATCCTCCCTCCTTAAAAGAATTTGGTCCCCAAATTCCCTTTGAAATAGTTCGGGATATTGATTCCTTATGTCATCTTCCATTTCCCACGTTGCGTCTTCGTCTCGGTTGTGGTTTTGCCACACCACTTTAACCATCGAATTTCTCTCTTACGCAATTGTCGTATCTATCTATTTGGTCGATGATCCCGATTGGCCTCTCGGTGTAGGATAGATTTTCCATTAGAGGAGGAGTATCTCGAGTGATGATATGCTCGGGATCCGGTTGATACTTCTTCGTCTCGACACGTGGAATACATCGTGCATTCCTACATATGGTGCCGGTAACTCGAGTCGTAGGCTAACTTCCCGATCCTCTGTAAAATCTTGTAAGGTCCAACATATCTCGGACTCAATTTGCCTCCTTTCTTCTGGGATTGATCAATCCTTTCCGTGGTGAGAGTCTAAGAAATACTTCATCACCGACTTCAAATTCCAAATCCTTTCTTCTCTTGTCCGCGTAACTCTTTTGGCGACTCGAGCCGTGCGAATCCGCTCCTTGATCGCTTGACCTTCTCCATGGCCTCTCGAACTAAGTCGACCTTTGGAATCGAGGCGACTTTCGTTTCTTCGGAGTCCATTGGTCATCAATCTCCCAATGTAGTAGTGGGGATCTACATTTTCGCCCATACAATGCCTCATAGGGTGCCATCCCAATCGTGGCTTGATAATCGTTATTGTAGGCGAACTCGGCTAATGGTAAGTGCGAATCCCAACTTCCTTGAAAGTCCAGGTGGGCTCGCAACATATCTTCAAGGGTTTGAATTGTTCGCCGGGATCTCCATCGGTTTGTGGATGTCTTCTTTGTCTTTGAAACTTAGTGAGGTACCCAATTCCTCGTGTAAGCACTTCCAAAACGGAGACAAACCTCGGGTCTCTGTCGGATACTATATCGACCGGTACTCCATGCAAATCGAATGATTTCTCGGATATAAATCGGCAAGTTTCGCAAGCTATCGGTTTTCTTAATGGGTAAAAAGTGTGCGATTTCGTGAGTCGGTCTACAACTACCTAGATAGCGCCCTGGCCTCTTCTCGTCCTTGGTAGATCCGCCACGAAGTCCATTGTTATATGTTCCCATTTCCACTGGGAATTCTCAACGGTTGTAGTAAACCGGATGGTCGTTGGTGTTTCGCTTTTACTCGTTGACAAGTCAAACATCTCGCAACGAATTCCGCTACCTGGTTCTTGAGTTTACCCACCAATAACCGTTTCAAATCTTTATACATCTTGTTTCCTCCAGGATGTATAGTGTATTTTGAACGGTGTGCCTCTGTTAGGATTTTATTCCTAACATTCGTCATTTGGTACACACACTCGATTTTGAACCCGATAACTCCATCTTCGTGTATCGAGAATTCGATCTTTCTCCTTTAAGTATCTTCTCCTTCGATTTTTGAAGATGTGTATCTTTTTCTTGTGCTTCTTTGATCTCACTCAGAGATGGGTGTAATCGAAATGTTAGCACATGAAATCGAGTATTGGTTCTCGCCGATTCCAATTGCTCGGCTCCTTTAATGATTCCCACTCTCGAATCATAAGTCCGGCTAAGCTCGCTTTCGCTTAGAGCGCGTCGCTACGACGTTAGCTTTTAGGGATGGTATTGAATATCAAAGTGATAGTCCTCAATCAACTCCATCCATCTCCGTTGCCTCGAGGTTGAGATCTTTCGGGAGAATAGATACTTCAAGCTCTTATGATCCGTGAAAACCGTGAATGTTGCTCCGTAGAGATAGTGTCTCCATTTCTTCAATGCGAAAACTATCGCCAATTCCAGTCATGCGTTGGGTAATTGGCCTCATACGGCTTGAGCTTTCGTGATGCATAAGCGATAACCTTTCCTTCCCGCATGAGTACGCTCCTAGTCCTTCTTTTGATGCATCACAGAGACGACAAAGTTTTCTGTTCCCTTTGGAAGGGCTAAGACCGAGCCGTAGTAAGTCGTTTCTTCACTCCCGGAAACTTGTCTCGCACTTGTCGTTCCACTCAAACTTGACTTGCTTCTCGGGTTAATCGAGTGAGTGGTCCGGCTATCTTAGAGAAGTCCTGGATAAATCTTCGATAATATCCACTAGTCTAGAAACTTCGATTTGCATGACTCGGGTTGTTTCCATTCAACCACCGTCTCGTACCTTCAAGGATCTACCGCAATCCCAGTCACCGGATACTATATGTCCCAAGAATGCGACTTCACTAAGCCAAAATTCGCACTTGTGAATTTAGCATACACCTTATGCTCGTAGTGTCTCTAAAACGATTTTCGGTGACGTTCGTGCTCTTCTCTAGACTTAGAGTATACAAGTATGTCATCAATGAATATCACTACGAATTGATCCAAATAAGGTTGGAAGACTCGATGCATCGGTCCATAAATGCTGCTGGTGCATTCGCCGTCGGACCGAAGGCATTACTACAAACTCGTAGTGTCCATATCGGGTTTGAAATGCGGTTTTGGAAATGTCTCCTTCGCGGATTTTCAGTTGGTAATATCCTTGTTGTAAATCAAACTTGAGTACACCGTTGCTCCCTGAAGTTGATCAAATTGTTCGTCTATCCTCGGGAGGGGATATTTGTTCTTGATGGTCACACCATTAAGTCCACGATAATCTATACATAGTCTTAATGTGTCATCCTTCTTTTGACGAACAAAGACAGTGCTCCCCACGGAGACGCACTCGGTCGGATAAATCCCACATCCATCAGTTTTTGTAATTGCGTTTTCAACTCTTGTAACTCAAGAGGAGCCATTCTATACGGTGTTCTCGCATCGGGCGGTCCCCGGCAACACTCGATGGTGAACTCGACTTCCCTATCCTGGAGGGACAAGTGGTGAGTTCTTGTGGAAATACGTCCGTATATCCGATACTATAGGTACTTGGTTGATTTGTATCTCAACCTTGGGTTTGTTAATTACAAACGCCAAATACCCCCGAGCCCCTCTAGTGATCGCCCTTCTCGCTTTCATTTTGAAATGATTGGGGCAATCTTAACTCGTGCCCTTCCCGAAATCTCCACTTCGGGTTTTCGGTTCACATAGCTTAATGGACTTGTTATGGCAATCCATTTGTGCATGGTGTGCGAGATAACCATTCATTCCCAATATTACGTCGTATTCGGATATAGGTAATAAGATCAAATCGGCGGGAAAGTTTATCTCAAAGAATCTTAACTTCGCATGCATTATAGATAATATCTCATTATCCGACTCGCACCCATAGGAGTTGACACTTCTAAGCATATAGGCATATGTTCCAAGCATGCATGCGGTTTGTGTACAAAATGTGGTGCAACAAATGAATGCGTTGATCCAGGGTCGAACAATATTTTAGCGTAGTGGTTAGATACTAGAAGCGCACCTTCCACCACGTCTGTTGCCTCCGGAGCCTCTTGTCCGGCTAGTGCAAATGCTCGCGGGAATCCTTGCCCGATTACCCTGGCCGTTTCCCGGCTTCTATGGTTGCGTTGGTTTGGATCGGTCATTGTACTTGGCAATCTTTAGTCTGGTGCCGATTACTACCACGCAAACATCTTCCTTGTTTACGCCCAGCTTGTCGGCAAGATGTCCCGCCGCAATGCGCATAACAATCGACCCGGCTTTCCTTAGATTGGTCTCTTTCCTTTGTCTGTGGTCGTTAACCGGTCCCTTCGAAACTTAGCGGCGGTTTAGACGTCCCCATCCCACCGCCTCTTAAAACTTTTCGAGGGCCTACTCTGTGACCGCCCAATACGGTTCGATCCCCGACTCAATGCGGAGAGTCGCTTTTATCATGGGCCGAGTAGGTTGCCATCTCAATCCAACAATCAAGCTTTTCAAGTTCAGTTTCAATCCTCGAGTGAACTTGTAAAGCTTATCCTCTTGATCGATTGTCCCCAGCAGCGTACTTGGACAATCGGTGAAATTCGAACTCATCGAGCCACATCAGGTTCCTTGCCTCGCCTATGAAATTCATCCGGCGTGCTTCCTTCACGACACTGGGAATATCTTGTTCATTGAACTCGGCCAAGAAATTTCCCATGTTCGATTACTCGGTCCTGTTCCCATCTCCTATCAATCGCCCTCCACCGTCTCTAGCGGCCGATTCTAGATGAAATACAAATGAGTGTGACTCTCTGCTCGTCGGAGTATTGAAGAGCATTGAAGATGTTTTCCAACTTCTCTATCCATTCTTCCGCTTTCACATCGTCGGCTCTCCCGGGAAGGTTGGTGGGTCGAACCGCAGAATCGCTCCAATGTGCGATCGTTCGCCTCTCGGGCGGGTTCGGGAGCACGGGGTTGAGGCTCTGTCTGTTGCCTCATAAACACCAGATTTTTGTAATGCTTGTGCGGTCAGATTGTCTCCTGCGCAGCAGTGGAGGAGGTGGTGGTAATTAGGGAGAGGGTACCCGGTCCCCGGGTACATCGTCGTCTCCTCGTGGAACGCGACGAGGTCTCCCACGTCCTCGATGTTCGCCATTCTCGTATCTTGGAGCGTTAGTTGCGATTTTCGAGTAAATGAATACAATAATTATTCGCGTAAAGTAAAAGATACCGCATGAGGATAGTAACATCAACACAAGACATTTGAATAAATGGCAAAAGGCATATCCGAGAATATAAAATTGAATACACCCAAAGTACATCAATGAGAATACTAAGTCGATACATGGAATCAAAATACATCCGAATCTAGTACAATAATGAAAGGTACAACACTGGATTACACACAGTTACAACAACAAAAGTAAAACAAAAATCTGCTAGCTAATCGGTGAGATCGCCATCATCATCGCCGCAGACTATGTCATGATCGGGTGGGTCGGGTTGGCGGCGCCTCAACCGCCAATCCACAAAGTCCAACCATGCTCAAATCCCCGAGCCTCATCGAGTGGAGCAGCCTCCGGCTCTCCAATGTCGATCGATCCTCCTCGGGATCCTCCTCGGGATCCTCCTCGGGATCGTACGGAGTTCGCCTCGGGCGGTGGCAATGGGCGAGCATTAGTGCTAAAGCGCCCTCTAGTGCGGCGCCCCTCCGAGAGGGGGCTGTGTAAGGTCCTCTCGATCAGTATCATCGCTTGATGAGGGCCTCCTCAAGCGATCGGCAAGTGCCCTACGGGATAGACGGGCATCAATCTCCCATTTTCGCGGCCGCCGTCCTCTTCATTTTCTCCCTCATGTTATCCAGGCGCTCCTGGATACTCAGATTTGGTCCTCCCGCGCTCTTATGGTGTTATCGTGGTCCTTGATGACAAGCGTGGTCGATTCGTTCTTCTCATCTTGGCTTATCGCCAAGCGCCGAGTCAGTCTTGCGTTGGCGCTCTGGGCTAGTTTCGCGGGTCGTGCGTTCGCTTTCTCGGTGCCAATGAATCATCGGTGCTCGGTAATATTCCCGCCAAAGACGGGCATGGAATACATCCCACCACGTAGGCGCGCGTCGGTTCCATCCCCGATAAAAACAACTAAGGCGGATCGACCACAGGTAGAGGAGAGATAAGAAAGAATAAGGAAGAACGAGTAAGGGAAATCGGTCAAAATCAACTAAGTCAAGACAGTATGATTATGAATCTCAAAGTATGCATTCTAACTTAGTTCAAATATCAATAAGACGGTTATATGCCAATTTGAAATCGATTTCACACTTAATTGGTCAAGTCGCGAAGATTACCCAAAACACGGATCGAGGGTCCTATCCTGGGTCATCTCGGTGTAAGTTTCCATCTTACTAGCCGAGCTCGATACCACTCTTCTTTGTCACGCCCAAATGGGACGCGACGAACGATTCACAACTTAAATACAAATGGACTAACATTCCGCAGACAATACCAATGAGAACCCAATAAGGAGTCTAAATAGCAAAAGCGTGAAATAAATAATGGATACAAGTTATCACTTAAAGTCTACAATCCAACATCCAAATTACAACCCGAAATTCAACAAGGTAGTAACTTAAAGTCAAGGGATCATACGCCCCTCAATTACAAACCCGAATTGATTAGGATACAAAAGTCCAACAACAACATAATAAGAAAAGAGTCCGATCAACAACAAGATACAGTAAATCCAACAAGCGTAGTACAAGGTCTCAATCCGAGCCGGTTCCAAGATCCCCAGCGAAATCCTCATCTAAGGTTAGAAAACAGGCGGGGATGAGACAAAAATCTCAGATGGATGGGGTGATGGGTAATGCGAGTGTGGCGTAATAGTTAATGTGAGAAAACGGTTATACGAAAAACGCATGAGTATGATGCATGGTTTCACACACGATTCTAAGCGTCATGATAAATTATTTAAATAATAATTTTTTTATACGATTTTAAGAAAACAGATTCATGGTCACACAGGCACTATGTGATCTGATCAAGACAGTAGGATTGCGTCACGGAAGTGTAACACCAATCCTATGCAAGGCAATTAATGGTTGCGTACGGACTTGTAGCGCCAACCAATGCAAAATGCGAAGTAAGCGGTTGCGTTTGCACGGAATGTAACGCCAACCAAAACGGGACGATAACTCCCGGAATCGTGTGGATCGGACAAGCGATTCCTTCGTTCTACCTTGTAACTCCGGTCAAGTATGGTCCAAGACCGGCACCTTATCGCTCCGTAGGCAAAGACAAAATCCCAAGAGAGAGTGGCGAGGCTCGGATCTGTCATAATCATGATTATACTCGATTACGACCCGCTTCCCTTGGACAAACTCCGTCCCGGATTGCGGGATTAGGGACGATGGGGCGGAAGAGTGGAATAGCAGCCGAGCCGCCTTGGTTCCCCCGACGTATCCATTCGATTGTGAGCTCGACACACCAAGTTGACTCAGCAGAAAGTAATTACAATTACTGTAGTCAACCAGCAATCGAGTATTATTGATTTGGGAAAGCAGTTTAGGAAAAAATTTTTTTTGGAAAACGCGAGTGGCAATTATGGCGTTGGTGGAGTTTTTGGATGAAGATGATTATCGGAAGGATAAGCAACCTTCGATGTCTTGAAAGATTAGGTGGAACATGAGTCCCGTTATAGATTCAAATCGCAAGGCGAGGGACTCGCTCCGCGATCGGGTATTAATCGGTCAAGTCGATCCGATAAGTCAAGGGTTTTTGGGAAAATAAAATACTTCAATTAAATCTCCAAGTCAGAGGGTCCAGGGCAATTTTAGTAAAAGAGAAAATAATTTGAGTTAGGTCCTTTATAAAGGAAAAATTGTAATTTAGCCCCGTTTTGTAAAAACCAACACTTTTGGGTTTAAAAATTGAATAAATAAATATCCCGACCTTGAAAAATTATGAGGTCAGTTCCTAAATTCTCCAAATTGTCCAGAGATTCAGGTTTTTAAAGTTTTATGGTCGAGTTTTTATAAAAATATCATATTGGCCCCAAATTTGTAAAAATTGTCAATTCGGACCTTAAGTTTTAAAAATTCGGAACTCACAAACCGGAAGGGATTTTAATGTGATTCCAGTTGGAAAATGTCACTAAGGTTGGTAGGATATTGGGACAAAATCAGTTTTTAAAAGCAATATGTGTAGGTCCTTCAACTTTAGAAAATATCATTTTTGTCCCATTTTAAAATAATTGCCTTTAAGGCTTTTAGGGGTCCAATTGTTATGAAATTTGAACCTTGGGTCCAAAATACAATTAAGTTGTAGTTAAGTTAGTATTTCCAGGTGCATGGGCTGCATAAGTCCTGGAAATTTCATTTGGGTCCTCAAGTTTAATATTTTCACATTAGTCCCTCATTTTTAGTAAAATTGTTTTCCAAGCCCTAACCACTTGGATTTTTGGAATACTTTTAAAATATGGGATTCCCAGTAACTTAAAAGTAAAAATTTCAATTTATAAAGTTTAGGTCTGGTACAGTTTTCAAAATTGCAAAGTAGCCCTTAAACTTTCAAAATTTTACAATCTAGTCCTTGGGCTTTTAAAGGTTGATTTTATTTATCTTAAAACTCTTAAAACATTATTAAAACGTCCAAAAGTCATTTTTGAACCTGAGTACAGTCCCAAATTTCGAAATTTGCAGAGGGGTCCTTTAACTTTTATTTTCTTGCAATTTAGTCCGCCAACTTTCCATTTTTGCATTTTTAAGTCCAAAATTGAAATTTAATCAATTATGCTCGACTTTTCCAGGTTATAAGTCATCCAAAACATAGATTTTAAAGATCATAAACATGCATGTCCAATACATACAATAATTCATCAATTAAAGCATTAAAGTGTACATGCATGCACCTAAAATTCAATAAATAGCAAATTTGAGCAACTCTTGAGAATTTTCATGACTTGATATATGAAATTGACATGCAATACATAGATTATATATATCTCAAGGCTCATGATCAAATTTTCTACATGCATTTTAATAAAACACCTAAAAGTTGGAAAAATAATTTTCCACCCACCTTAATTTTGGAAATTGTGAAATAAAAGGATAATTTCACAATTTTTGGATGAGGCTTCTTAGGTCAGCCCCTAAGTCAAGAAAATATCAAAATTTGGAGTTAGAAAAATGAGAGAAAAATTAAGGAGAAAAGAAGGAATTAAGAAAATGAAAAGGACTACACTTTACCTTGTGTAGTAGATGTTTGGAGACTAGTTGAAGCTCAAAAATTGAAAATTTGGCTCAACTCCAAAAATCTCCTAAGGTCAGCCCCTATTTCTCAAAAATGAAAAGGGGTGTTAAAATTTTGAAAAAAAATAGGAAGAGTAGGAAAGAAGGGGTCTAGTACACAATTCTTACCTTGTAGTCAAATTTTCTCTACTATTTTCTTCTTCAAGCTTGAGGTCCTTCTTCAAAATATTGTCAAGCTCTAACCTTCAAGTCTTCTAAATGTACCTCCAAAACCAAATTTAAACTTAAGTTAAGAAGGTGGAAGAGATGAACAATGTGATATCCAAAAATGGATTGAAGCTAAAATTTCTTACCTTTTAGTAGTGGTTCGATTTTTATGATGTATGAGGAGGAAAATGTTGAATTTTTTTCTAAGTATGGAAGAAGAAAGTAAGAAGAAGAGTAGAGAGATGTTGGGAGTTTTTAGAGAGAAGGAGGAGGATTTTTGCAAGACTTAGAACATGAGTTGGTGAAATGAAGAGAAATTTTGTGTAGGAAATGGCCATATGGCCGTCCACTTCAAGAGAGAGGGGGAGATGATTTTGATCAAATTGTGTCTTGTAATTTGTCTCTTGCATGGAGACAAAAATGCAAGTCAAAGTGTGGGTCAATTTGAATTTGAGAGGAATAAGAAGAATGTTTGTTAAGTGGGAATAAGTTGGGGAAAATAGTAATAAAGAATTGGTGTATAAGATGATGTGTATAATGTTTGAATTAATGATATAATTATACACAAGATGACTAATATATGGTGTATGTGTACAAGAGTTGGATGATATTTTTATCCCAAAATCCATCATGGCCGTCCACTATGAGGGTAAAATGGTAATTCCATATATTTTTTTTTGTCCCAATTTTGATGATAATAGATGAAATATATCAATCTCCAAAATAATTAGTGATTTCCTTGATCACTTGTAAGTCTCATGATCACTTAATCTAAATCAACATCTTAATTCCATAAGGTAAAAGTCTCTAAAATAAATAGTCTCTTAAAATTATAAGGTGAGTAATAAATACAAAAATAGTAATAATGATCAATCAAGTGATCATAAATGAGGAATAGAATTAGTGATGATCATGATCACAAGTAATAAAATAAAATGAAATAAAATACAAAATGTATATATTATTAATAATTACCCGTCAAAATGACGCGGTAAAATAGTCGATCAAAAGTATAAACAACAATAAGGTTCAACTAATAGCTTCGGAAAAAATCGGGGCTTCACATGTGTTATATCTGCATGACCGTGATAATCATAAAAAAATATTTACTTATAATTATTCTATAAGTTTGTGAGTAAATTAATTGTCTGATTATTTTCTACCTATTTTTTTATGCATGGAAACTATTTGGCACACCAAGTGCCCTGCTGGGTATGTTATTTAAAAAAATAAATTTATATGTTTCTCATTTTCTTAACTACTATGCATTCCCATCCCTTACCCACTGGGCTCGTTTAGCTCGCCCCACGTTTTTCTAAATTTTTCAGAGATTGGTGAGCCTAACACCAAACCACCTACGCAAGAATAGTAGCATGATGAGACTGCTGGATTGATCTAGTTTTGAGATCTCATTTAAGTATTTAGCTTAGGGAATTGTTGTCATATTATTTTATCTAATTTGTCTTTATTTTATTTTGTAAGTTTAGACTTCCGCTGTAAAATTTATAATAAACCTAGTTTATGTATCTCTGGGTTAGTGGACTTTTCGTTAGATTTAGATTTCGACAAGTTATATATTTCAGTTATTATAGTTTTGGGTAATTATTCTTGTGGAACCTAATTTGGTATAAATCCAAAGTTATACCTGATAATTGGGATTTTGCGATTAGTTTGGTTTCTTTAATTTGGGGCATTACAGTCATTATTTTGAGTATATGAGTATAAATGAATATTCTAAAAGCATAAGGGGGCAATGTGATACTAATTAAGAGTACAAGATGGTAAAGTGATACAATTGAGATTACAATGGGATAAAGTGATAATGAAGGAGAGTGTAAGGAGGCAATGTGAGATTTACCCAATTTAAGTTAACCATCACGAAACCAGTGCATGAAACAAAAAAAAAACGTGAGAAGATAAATAATTTAGTTCGTTTTGGAGGTATTTTGATATTTAACAGATGTTTTTTTGATAAGAGACGTGTAGGAGGGAAGGAAAATATTAATGAAATCTTCTCCAAATCTATGATAGTAAGATGTAATCGTCCCATATTTAGGATAATTTGTATTTTTGTTGACTAATTTTCCCTTAGTAATTTCTCCTAATAAGGTAAGAAATATAGAGGCTTAATATGGATCCAGTGTTTTAAATACCGTACTGGTGATCAAATCGGCCAAGCCACCGGTAAGCGGTTGAACCGGTCGGACCGGTTCAACCGCCAATTTTACCGGATTTAATAAAAACTAATTTATTTGAAATTATATTATATAAAATATGAATGTAATTATTAATGTAAAAAGAAATTTTTATATATTTAGTTAAAATAAGAAGATTTATATATTGTTGGAATTTGGTCTTGAGAAATGGGTGTTGATCCGATTTTGACCAAATAATTAAGTGGTTTCCATTAGTGAAAAATGGAATTAAATTATTTGTATTTAATCTACTAAGAGAGTAGATGAGAATATCATTTGGAATTTCTCAAAATCGATTTCGGGTGAATGAGAAATTAATGCTAGAAGTTAGCCACTTAATACAAATATATGGTATGGAAAATGGAAAATATGGGGAAGGAGAAATGCTCCATCCCACATAGGAAAATGATGAAAAGTTTGCACACTTAATATATCCCAAGTTGGACTTATGGGTTTGGGCCCTTGGGGGCAACCAAGTTTTTAAAGGGGTGAGGACCTACATGCTTGTGGGTTTGGTTCAAAGCACACGCGCGCCGCCGCCGCCGGCCGGCCCGGGTCCGGGCCGTGGGCTTGGGCCCTTATTCTTTTTGGACCAAAAACCTTTAAAAATAAATGTTTAATTAATTTTTGTAATTAATTAAATGGATTTAATTAATTTTTGTAATTAATTAAAATGGATTTCAATCTGGGAACGAGCACGGGCGGGGTCGTGCGACCTGTCGTACCTGCGCGAGTCCATGCACGGGCTGGCGCACGACCCGTAAGGTCGGTCGTCATGCGTCATCGGGGCGCATGACCCATGAGTCGTCGTGCGTCGATGACATCATGTCGATCGTCTGCAAAATGTGTCTTTTCAAGCCAAAAGACGTGATCTTTCTATACAGGGCAACAGAGGCCTATATTATTCGACCCCTGCAGACTGAATTAAGACACGAAAATCATCAGATAATAAACTGTCATTTTATATACGAGCATATTGACATTTCCCTTCCTTCTAAGCTTGGAAGTCAGAAACACTGAATTAAGACACGAAAAATCCGTTTCTGTTGAAGACGATGGCATCAACTTCAATCTCGTTCACACCAATGGTTGTTGCTCCCGCTCACAGCGAAAAGTCGCCCAAGTTCTTCGGCACCGACTTCAAACGTTGGCAACAGAAGATGTTGTTCTACCTTACCACCTTGGGCTCTACCGCCGTTGGAGATGAAGAAGTCGACAACAACCGGAGAATCGTTGTGGATGCTTGGCATAATAGCGATTTTCTGTGTCGCAACTATGTGTTGAATGGGCTAGACGACACTCTCTACAATGTCTATAGCATGTTCAAGACATCCAAGGAATTGTGGGATTCTTTGGAGAAGAAGTACAAGACAGAAGATGCCGGCACAAAGAAATTTGTTGTTGGCAAATTCCTCGAGTATAAGATGGTTGACACCAAGACGGTGATCAGCCAAGCTCAAGAGATTCAAATCACACTTCACGACTTAGTGTCTGAAGAGATGATTTTGAATGAATCCTTTCAAGTGGCTGCAATAATTGAAAAGTTGCCGCCATTGTGGAAGGATTTCAAAATTACCTCAAGCACAAGCAAAAAGAGATGGGGCTTGAGGATCTGATTGTTCGGCTTCGGATCGAAGAAGACAACCAAAAATCAGATGTGAAATCCAGTAAGTCTGGAATGGAGGCTAAGGCCAATCTTGCTGAATCGAGCACCAGCAAGAAACACAAGTACTCCGAGGAAAGAAAAGGGAAAGGCCAAAAAGTTCAAGGGTAATTGCTACAACTATGGCAAACCGAACCATATGGCGAAGGATTGCCGACACTTGAAAAAGGGCAATCAAGGTGGCAACCAACAAGCCAATGTGACGGAGGACAAGTCGGTTCCAATCGACAAGTCGGAGCTCGATCTCACCGCCGTTGTGTTTGAAGCCAATATGGTGGATAACCCAAGGGAGTGGTGGATAGATACCGGGGCTACTCGTCACATTTGTGCCAACAAGGAGATGTTCTCCTCCTACACTCCGATTAATGGAAGGAAACTGTTCATGGGGAACTTTTCGACTTCCAATATCGTTGGGCTTGGAAAGGTGGTGCTCAAGATGACTTCCGGAAAGGAGCTTACGCTTGTAGATATGCTGCATGTCCCGGACATCTGCAAGAATTTGGTTTTCGGTCCTTTGCTTAGTAAGGCCGGGTTTAGACTGGTGCTTGAGTCCGACAAGTTTGTAATGACCAAGAATGGTCGGTTTCTTTATAAAGGTTACCTTGATAAGGGCCTGTTTAAGATGTCTGTAATGTCTATTTTCCGCCAAGAGGCGAAGAATAAAAACGTTACTTCTGTTTACTTGTTGGATTGTTCTAATTTATGGCATGATAGATTAGAACACGTAAACTTCAACACAATTAAAAGGTTAGTGAATCTGGAATTAATACATATGTTTAAAACCAATTCACAAGACAAATGCGAAATTTGTGTTGAAGCAAAGTTGGCCAAAGCACCATTTCATTCGATAACGAGAAGTACCAAACCACTCGAGTTAATTCATACAGATGTGTGTGATTTAAAACTTGTGCAAACTCGAGGTGGGAAAAAGTACTTCATAACGTTTATAGACGATTGCACAGGATATTGCTATGTGTATCTTTTGAAAAGCAAAGATGAAGCTTTAGTAGCTTTTAAAACTTATAAAAGGAAGTTGAAAATCAGCTTAATTGGAAAATTAAGATGATTCGAAGTGACAGAGGCGGAGAGTATGTTGCTCCATTTGAAGAATTTTGCTCGTAAGTGGGTATAATTCATCAAATGATTGAACCTTACTCACCTCAATCAAATGGTGTTGCAGAACACAAAAATCGTACTCTTAAGGATATGATGAATGCGGCGATGTTAAGCTCTGGCTTACCCCAAAATTTGTGGGGGGGAGCCATACTTTATGCAAACTACATTCTTAATAAGATCCCACACAAAGGTAAAAATGAAACTCCATATGAGTTATGGAAGGAACGTAAACCATCATATAAATACCTCAAAGTGTGGGGGTGTTTGGCTAAAGTCGAAGTACCTAAGCGAAAACAAGTTAGAATCGGTCCGAAGATGATCGATTGTGCTTTCATTGGATATGCTAACAATAGTAGTGCATATTGCTTTTTAGTGCACAAGTCAGCTATTCCTGAATCCTGATATAAATGAAGGTATGATCATTGAATCAAGGAATGCTTTATTTTTCGAGAATATCTTTCCGAACAAAGAACGGAAAGAAGAAAGTTTGAGTAAACAAACTTATGAAACTGCAAGGTTACCTCAAAGTGATGATGAAGAAGAACCAGGACACAGTAAAAGGACAAAAGTAGCTAAGTCTTTTGGTCCTGATTTTCTAACTTATATGCTAGAAAATGAACCCCGAACTATTCAAGAAGCATTGTCTAGTCCAGAAGCTCCTCTCTGGAAAGAAGCTATCAATAATGAGATAGATTCCATCATGCAAAATCACACTTGGGAGTTAGTCGATCTCCCACCGGGTTGCAAACCATTGGGATGCAAGTGGATCCTTAAAAGGAAGTATAAAGTTTATGGATTTATTGATAAGTATAAAGCCCGTTTGGTAGCTAAAGGGTTTAGACAAAAGGAGGATATGCCCCTCAAAAAAAAGGAGGGATATGACTTCTTCGATACATATTCTCCTGTCACGAGGATTACGTCCATTCATGTTCTCATTGCTATTGCAACTTTACATAACCTTGAGAAACATCAAATGGACGTTAAGACTGGCTTCTTGAATGGTGAGCTTGAAGAGGAGATCTATATGGAACAACCCGAGGGGTACGTTGCACCCGGTCAAGAGCGAAAGGTGTGTAAACTTGTTAAGTCACTTTATGGACTAAAACAAGCACCTAAGCAATGGCACGAAAAGTTTGACTCGACTATGAAGTCAAACGGTTTCAAGATCAACGAATGTGACAAGTGTGTCTACATTAAAGGTACTACAAATGATTACGTCATAGTATACCTTTATGTGGATGATATGTTGATTATGGGTAGTAGTCATGATTTAATCATGAATACTAAGAACATGTTGAAGAAGAACTTTGACATGAAGGATATGGGATTATCTGATGTTATATTAGGGATTAAATCTCTAGGACTTCAGATGGAATTGTCTTGCCACAGTCCCATTATGTCGAAAGCATACTTAGAAGGTTTAATGCTTTTGATAGTCCTCCGGCTAAGACACCTGTAGATCTACATCTACACTTGGCCAAGAATAGAGGCGAACCAGTTTCTCAGCTGGAATATGCAAGGGTAATTGACAGTCTGATGTACTTAACGAATTGTTCACGTCTAGACATTGCATATTAAGTGAGTAAACTAAGTAGGTTCACAAGTAACCCGAGTACGGATCACTGGAAAGTCGTGACAAGGGTACTTAGATATTTAAAGTATACCATGAGTTATGGAATACTTTATACGAGATATCCAACAGTGTTAGAAGGATACTGTGATGCCAATTGGATATCTGACACAAAAGACTCCAAGTTCACAAGTGGATTTGTTTTCACAATAGGTGGAGGAGCGGTGTCGTGGAAGTCTTCTAAGCAGACGTGCATAGCTTGATCCACTATGGAATCCGAGTTCATTGCTTTATATAAAGCTGGAGAAGAAGCTGAATGGCTTAGAAACTTCTTAGAGGATATTCCTTATTGGAATAAGCATGTGCCTGCTGTGATGATACATTGTGATAGTCAATCAGCAATTGGAAAGGCACAAAGCAGTATGTATAATGGTAAGTCTAGACATATACGTCGAAGACACAATACCATTAGACAGTTGATTTCGAATGGGGTTATTTCGGTTGACTACGTGAAGTCAAAGGAAAACCTTGTGGATCCGCTTACGAAAGGCATAAATCGAGATCAACTGTATAAACTGTTCAGGGGAATGGGTTTAAAATCCACAACTTAAAGAATGTTCATAGCGGTAACACAACCTTGTGAATTGGAGATCCCAAGACCTTGGTTTAATGGGACAACTAAGTTATGAATGTTCAGCTGAACACTTGAAAATGTGTTAGCTCATTCTCGATACATCCGGGTCGTGGGTCGAGGGTTGCGGGGCGGGTCTTGGGCTTGGGCTTGGGCTTCAAGGCCCTTATTCTTTTTGACCAAAAACCTTTAAAAATAAATATTTAATTAATTTTGTAATTAATTAAAATGGATTTAAACCTGGGAACGAGCACGGGCAGACGCACGACCCATGCGTCGGGTCATACGACCTGTCGTACCTTCGCGAGTCCACACACGGGCTTGCATCGGGTCGTGCATCATGTCGCATCAACAAGCGGGGGCGGCGACGCCCGTCGCCGGTCGCGGCGTTGATTAACAAGTGCGTTTGTCAGTGCAAAATGTGTCTTTTCAAGCCAAAAGATGTGATCTTTCCATACGGGGCACCAGAGGACTATATTATTCGACCTCTGCAGACTGAATTAAGACACAAAAATCATCATATAATAACATGTCATTTTGTATACGAGCATATTGACATTTCCCTTCCTTATAAGCTTGAAAGTCAGAAACACTTCTGTAGTTCGTTGTGTTTCGGGTTTGCAAGTATCTTGCGGAGACTGAATCGAATTCAGGCCTCGACTAAAGCCTAAACATTCAAACCTTTGCCATTTCCTAAACAGAAACCATACACTATTTTCCTAACATATATTTAGCTCAAAATTCAAATAATGACATAAATATTTGATATATTAAGTTTATAAATTCTACTTTTATAAAAAAAAAACTGGAAAATACCAAAAAATTAAAAAAAAATTAGCAATTTCCGATTCAACCGGTTTTAGACCTGTAATGAGCGGCATTGTCCGGTTTGGCCGGTATTGATCGGCATTGACCGGTTTAACTGTAAAAATAGTTATTAGGACCTTACCGTACCGGTCCAACCACCAGTATCCGGTATAACCAGTTAAACCGGCCGGTAAGGTACGTTATTTTAAACAGTGATATGGACTATAGACTAAAAGAGATCGACGGACAAAATATGTTCCTACATACTTACCCTCGGATGATGCACCAATATAACACAACCATATATATATATATATATATAATATAATATGAAATTCAAAGCCTCATCATGGAAGGGTTAATTTGGCGAAGAAGACACTCAATACTTGTCCATCGTTAAATCTTTTGCTATGAAACATAGACACTTCAGTGAGAATAACGTACACATATTGGAGATAATATTTTATCCGATACTTCATGGATACTCTATGAATATATATCTTTAGTATCCATGGATATTTTCATAATATTTTATGGGTTTAATTGTAAAACAAGGACACTAACTATACATCAGTGGCAAAAAAGGATACTAAGTTTTCGGACTATCAATTTAGGACAATAACTTTAAAATTTTGCTGAATAGAGGATCAATTGAGCAATTCTGGCTAATTGCCATGTGAAGATCAATTTGAGCCAGAATTGTGCAAATTTAGGCTAATTATTTATGTGCCGAAAATAATTGCTTATGTCACGTAACATAAGTCTAATTTGTTTAAAAATTTACTAATTAACAAGTCTAAATATATCAAAATAAATGTGATAATTATTTTATATATTTACAATTTAACAAATAAATATAAATATATGAAAGTTAATCTGGAAAATAAAAAAATAAAATCATAAAAATTATTTAATAAATATTAAAATAACTAAATGAAATATAAAAATTTGAAATAAGATTTTAAAATTTATTAATATATCAAAAATACCTAATAAATTTCTAACTTATTTGAATAATTCCAAGAACTATCAATATAAAATCTAAATATTATTTAGTAAATTTATAGTTTGTTTAAAAATGTAATCATTATTTAAAGTAATTTCAAATTACAAACTAATATTTGAAAAATACTTAAAGAAATACAAAAAATATATGTTTTTTAAATGTAACTAAAATAAAATTTTGGATTCTCTTATAGTTTTATATTTATTTAATATTTTAAAATTTTAATTGTAAATTATTTAATAATTTTTAAATTTTAAATAAATAATAGATTTAATAAATTTATCTAGTTTTATTCAAATTTTCATAATTTATTCAGTAACTTTGCATATATATAATAATTTTTTAATCTTGTTTTCATATGTTCGAACTCCGTTTAGTTATTTTTAAACTTATTTCTTTATTATTTTATTTTTCGTATTTCTATATTTATATTTGTATATTTATATTTTAATTATTAATTTATATTTTTAAAATAATTATCAAATTTATTTCATATATTTAGACTCGGATTGTGAATTTGTAGTTTTTAAATTGGTTTAAGATCTTCAGATTTATATATAATTTTTTTTTAAAAAAAAAAAACAAGACTTATTTTATGTGATATAAGCAATTGGTCTAAATTTGGGCAATTCAGCTCAACATTGAGGTCCACATGGCAATTAGCCCGAATTGCTCAATTTGTCCCTAAATCGCCAAAACTTTAAGGAAAAATTACATAAAATATCATCTTTCAGGTAAACATACCACAAAATACGCTCCTATCACTTCTCTACCTATTTGTTTCCTTTTTTACGCTCCTGCATATTTTTTTATTAATTTTATGTTTTTTTTTTTTTTTTTTGTATTATTTTATATGTTATATATGTTGATTCGATGTTGTTTATATTTATTTCTTTGTTGTTTATGTTGTTTATTTGTTGTTTCGATGTTTCAAAATAAATTTTACCTATTTTTTAATGATGTTTTTTGTTCATGTATTATTTTGTACATTGTTTCTATTGTTTATGTGTTAATGTATAATATTTTTAATGTTGTTCTAATTTTTTTTTGTTTCCATGTAGTCATGTTCAATGTGTAAATTTAATTTTTACCTATTTTTAAGCTCTTTTTATTCATGTGGTGTTTTTAATATTTTTACGTTGTTTTTGGGTGGTTTCTATACCATTTTTAATGTTGTTCTATCTTTGTTGTTTCCACGTAGTTTTTATTTTTAAATATTTTTTTTATCTATTTTTAACCCTTTTTTGCTCATATGATGTTTTCTATATTATTTGTGGTTTGTTTCTATATTGTTTCTTGCTTGTTTCCATGTTTTTTTATGTTTTCATGAATAGGATCAAAAATAAAATTGTATTTTTTTATTCATGTTTTTTTCTGTAATATTTTTAATTTTTTTGGTTTTAATATGTATATTTCTTAATTTTTTATAAGATTTCAAGTATAAAATGGATTATTTAACGAGGGCAAAATTTATTTTCACTGAAATTTTATTGAAAAAAACATGTTTGAAACATGTTCGAAATAATCTTGAAACAACGTAAAAATGTTCGGAAATTTTGTCAGGAGTATAAATTTGTCCAAAAAGTACCGAAAAATGTAAAAAACTGTCATTGTCTCCGAAAAATGGGACAATTATGTCAAAAGCCCAAATTTTAAAGTTATTATCCTAAATTGAAAACCGGCAAACTACCAATAGAATATAGTTAGTGTCCTTATTTTGCAGTTAAGTCTATTTTATGTGTCTGTGAATTAGCACATTTTAGAATTGAGTATTGATGAAATTTAATTTTTTTATGCTTGAAAGATTATTTATTTTAATTGTAGATAGCAGTACGTCTATACTTTCAGTAATATAAAAATATATAATTTTATATGTGTATATATATATCATATTTATATTCTTATAATTTCAAAACACAACATATTCTCGTACTTATTTTCTATACCCGTATTGTATAGTACCCATTTCATGTGCCCGTATTGATACTTCATACATCATTTGTAAACTAAAATGAAGCCTTTATTAGAGCATCTCCAACCCATAACACCAAATTTGGTGTGAAAATCACACCAAATTTGGTGTTTTGGTGTAATTTTTGCAAAACTCATCTCCAACCCACTACACTAAATCTTACACCAAATGAGTATTTTAATATTTTCTTTTCATTTTGGAATAGCAAATTTATTTGTTTATGCAATTATTTCTTTTGCTTATATTTTATTATTATTAATGTAACTAAATAAAAATTTATATTTAACTAATATTACATTAATTAATTATATTGCAAAATTAATATTACAACTAATATCACAATAAATAAAAATACTAAATTGCACACTAGACAATAAAAACGACAAACCTAAAACATATATTTAAATGTTAGTGTTTTGTATTTTATGATAGACTTTGATGCTTTTTTAATTAAATTATAATTTTGTTTATTAATTATTTTAGTTTATCAAAATTTTAAGTTTAGTTTATAATAATTTATTGGTAAATATTAACTATTGTTCATCCAAAATAATAATTATATACAAAATTTAAATAACTAAAACCATGTTACAAATGAATTATATATCAAATATAGGATACAATTGTAAAAGAAATTGGAGGGCAAAAACTTCAAATTTGGTGTAAAGGAACATCATTTGTAACACTAAGGGTGTTTGAAGGTATTTTATTAGCTGCATTGGGCCCAAAAATTAAGCATCCCAAACCTCAACTTCAGCTGGCTCGCTTTGAATTAAATATGCTTCGTGGTATTGTTTCTTTAAGAAAATTAAAGTATGAGATAAAGACTGTTACAATATGAAATGTGGGCTTGAAAATTTGTCAACATGGAAAAATAGTCAAGGAAAATTAGTGATGGTCTGATGGATAAACAAATGTGTAGACATTGGAAACCACACAAGGTAAAGATGTCCATTGACTTTATAATTTTTCTTCTCTTCCTTTTGTTTTTTTCATAAAAAATCCCTTATTTTCCATTTTTCTTCCGGTTCAAAAATTGATCTTCGGATGGGATGCATTTCATTGACTTTGTAGAGTAAACTGATATCGGAAAATATACTTGTGGATCGGGTATAGCGGATTATGGGTCGAAGTTGCAAAATGAAGAGTAACTCATATTAGAGAATATATTTGTGAATCGCGTTAAGCGGATTATGGGTTAAAGGGTGTAAAACAAATCGAATTAAGTCGAATATCATGATATTCTATTAGTGTTTGGTTCATCTAAATAATATTTTTATTTAAATTTTTTAATATTCAAATACAAAAATTAATTTTTATTCTTATTTAAAAATATATTCAAATATATACGAATCAATTCAAATACTCGTATTTCAAATTCTAACATATGTTTATTTTTTTGAGAATACCAGATTAGATTGCAACAAAAAATTGATTTTAAAAGATACTAGTCTTTAACCCGTGCGATGCTCGTAGAGTTGTCGAAACGGGCGGGTGGCGGGACGGGTGGCCCATTCGAGATGGCGGCCGAGAAAATCTCACCAACCCAACCCGCTTTTTGCGGGTTGGGCGGGCCATACCCGCCAAAAAAAAAAAAAAATTTTTTATTCATATTATTAATTTTAATGAATTAAATATACTAATGGATAACAAGTACATATTTTATAAAAATATTATATACACTTTTATAAGAGATAAAAATATAAAATATCAATTATACTATTTTGTTGTCTATTTTATCTAATTTTTCTTTTTTTTTATTTCTGACGGGCTAGCCCGCCAAGCCCGCGACCCTCGGTGGGCTAGCCCGTTTAGGCCCGCCCCTTGGCGGGCTACTAAATAGTTAACCCATCCCCCTACCTTAGGTGGGGGGAAAAATAAATTATTATAAATCTGACCCGGCCTAGCCCGTTTTGATGACTACAGATGCACGGGGTGTAAGGCATTTTTTTTTCGCTGTGACACGTGCATTTTCCTAATAGTTCAATGAGTTATATCTCCTGCATTGTAATTATTTTAAAATAGCATCAGACAATACGTGATAAATATTATTTAATATTTTTTATTGATGAAATCAAAAAGAAACAAAATATTATACCTAGGAATCATGGAAAAAAATACATTCAAAACTATGTATTTGTGTTTTATTTTTGAAATCTAATTTTTTTATAAAATTGTACAAGGCACAACTTCTTCGCGCATTTCGTTTTAGTCATGTTTAGATTCTTAATAAGTGTGAGAATTAGTGTCATGCTTTTTTTTAAGGTTGTAGTGGTTAATTCGGATGCAACGTTATTTTCGAAAGTTGTTCAAATGTGTAAATTGGAGGCAAATATTTTTGCAAAGTTGGTCGTGCATAAATTAAAAATTAATACAAGTATAAGAGAATTGCATGCATACAATAATTTTATTTGTTCATGTTGTTAAGTTAATTTTTAATTTTTTAAATTTCATTATAGGGACTTTCTATTTATTTTTCTCTATTCAATTTCTTATATCTTGTATGTTTCAGACCATGCGATGCATGGACTTGATTTTATAAAATATTTTTTAGTGATTTGCAAAAAGTTTAATACTTCAATAGATAATTAAAATATAAAGATAGTTAATTTTAATATAAATCATCTGATTAAATTATAGAAAAATAAATTATTACAAATCATGAAAAAACCTCTTTAAATACAGATATTTGGTTGATAATAAATTGTGTGAGTGTGAATTGTATCTATTTATAGAGCATATTTATCTATAAAAAAACAAACATTTGAAAAAAGTCTTAACTGCCCAATGTTTTAAAATATTTAATACATTGTATTTTCAGTATAATTAATAATAAAGTGTTTTCAAATTTTAATACTTTTTAGGGTTTAAAAATATGAACAATTGTCATAATTATTAAATGAGTCAAATAAAAAAACATGTTTTACATTTAACAATATAATTTTAGGGGAAAATGAAATATTTAAAAAAAACAAACACTGTTATATTTTTTTATATATATACATATATAACACAAAAATATCAAACAGAAAATTTATATCTAATGGTAATTGCACAACTTTGAAAGTTTAATATCAATATAAGTTGACAAATATGAAAAATAATTTATATGTACATGAAAAGAACGTTATGATAAAAAAATAATTTTCTAAATACAAAATTATTATGAATATAATTTCATATAAAATAAAAATATTAATTGGTTCTTACATAAATATATATATATAATTTTATGTATGGATATATGTATATATATAATGTTTGAATATATATTTTAAGATATTTTCTTCAATTAAAAAAAAGTAATTTTTAATTAAATTCAATCGACTTAATTATAATTATATATAATTATGAAGATATGAGTTATGCCCAAATAACAACTATACATATATCATAAATAGCCAATATACATTATTATACAAATTAATGTCTAAAAGCCCAAATACATAATTTTAAAGTACATTACAAAATAATGATAAATGTATCTTACATTTTCTTATTTTTTATATTTATTTTTTATTGTATTTATGTAATATTGGTGTCAAATTGAAGATCGTTAAAAGATGATTAATTAGATATATTAGACATAAAAAAAGGTTAAAAACAAAAAAGTTATTAAGTTTAAAAAAACGACAAATATAATAATTAATGCAGTACACATACGGATTTGGAAAGTTTATTTTACATAATTCTTTTTTTATATAATTTTAAAATTAAATTATTTAAAGAAAGTTGACTATAAACACTATCAAATCCCAAACATTTATAATTTCTTATTTATCAATATAATTTTATTACTCTTTTTAGTATGTGATTTAGACGGGAAAATATTTAGATTACTATTCTAAAAATAGTCTTTCTTTTATATATATATATATATGTATATATATATACATATTACTTGTTGGAGGAGTGAACAACATGTTTTCTTGAGCTCTAATATTACAATTCATTCACTAGAATAGTTTAACAAAATATTTACTACTCTAGAATTTTATATCTAGATATTTTCTCAAGACATTTTTAGAGAAGTTCTAAAAATTGGACTTCTTGAGCTCTAATATTTTATTAATAGATGATGATATGTGTCTTTGTTTTTTTTTTTTTAGTATATTGTGTTGATTACATATGCGTGATTTGTATAAATATATTAATATTCTTTGAATATTTCGAATACTCGAATCGAATATAATGATGTTCATATTAATTAGTATTCACATAATATATATGAATCTGAATAAATGTTTTTATTTGACTAAACTTATAATCTCTTCCAAGTATCTCAGAAGATGTTTGAGAGCTTATAAGTTGTTTAAATTAATTTGGTAAACTTTTTAAAAATAATATCTTATAAACTCTCAAAATAAGATGCTATGAGGTTATAAGTTGTTTTTAAAAAATGTGGGGAGTCCCAATATATTTACAAAATAAGGTCTCATTTTAACAACTTCCTTTAATTTTGATTATTTTAATTACAAAATTGTCATTGTTGACTATTGTCTCATTTTGTTTGGCCCATTACTTTAACAAGTCAACCCACAAAAGCAACCCACTAGCCACCGACCCAGTTGGTGTTTTACCCATTTTTTCCATCCAGGTCTTGGACTCTGATTCTTGGGCTTTGTTGGGGACAAAATTGAATTTTCCCAATATTTTTTATTTTAATTATTAAAATAATTAGTCTAACAAAATATTTGGATCTTTTATCATGACATTTTTGATCTTGATTGAGCTCCAATTCTTGGGCTTTGTTGGGGACAAAATTGAATTTTCCAATATTTTTTATTTTAATTATTAAATTATTTAGTTAATTACCCAATATTATTAATTATTATTGGATCCCATATAAAATAATTTGGTCCACGCGCCCACTTTCTTTTACAAGACCCATATGACCCTCATTGTCTCATTTTGTTTGGCCCACTTTCATCTACAAAGCCCATATGGCCCATGAACTTCGGTACAAAAAATTTCATCCGTCCCATTTGTAAGTATTTAAATTAATCATTCTTAATTATTGTGTCCTTTGCTCTGCTCTGGATTTTTTTTCTCTTATCGTGATTGACTTGAGCATCAGAGAGGCCTTCCTGGGACAGCCCCAAGGCCCATTAATATTTGTTGAACTCTCGCATGCAAGTTCCCATCTCAAGAACACCAACTCTGGAGAATAAGTTGGACTTTTATCAGAATCCCTAACTTGGAGTGATTTGGGAATTTAAGCAGCATCATTTTGGTGACATATCTGGGAAATGCTAAGACACATTAAAATGTTGAATTAGATCTTAAGCCCGGAGAATAGAGTTGACTAACTTGGAGTGATTTGGGAATTTAAGCCACCGATACCGGGAAGCTAAGAAACCAAAGATTAAGATAGCCGTCAGAAGGCATTAAGATAAGAGACTAGCCCCTCCTCTTTCTAGAGATAGATCTCTACTCCTTCCAGAAGAGCTCTGCCTGCTAAAGAAGTTTTCTTGATGAGAGAACACTTCAAGCCTCCCTAAGTTGCCGGACTGCCCTGAGGCATCAAATTACAGCTCTGGTAGACTTCTCCGAGCTCGCCAGCCGTTGAAGACCTCAACTTTGGAGAAAGTGATAGAAGGAACAAAAGTCAGGGATAGAATCAAGAAGACTAGCGCACTTCTGCTGGAAGAGAAACAAGGAACGGAGCCCAACGTTCCCAAATCTACACCTACGCATTTGCCGAGGAGTCACAAATGGTACACGCTAGCCAGACCAACTCACGAGCCACCGCCTTAATGAGGAGAAGTCCCCTTACTCCAACCATCTTGACCGAGCTACTCCCCGCAGGCATGAAGACCTCCAATATTCCCGAGTATGATGGAACTAGAGATTCTCAGGAGCATCTAGACAATTGGTACACCAAAGCTGGTCTCTATGACATGGCGTGGTGGGTTCCTCTTGCAAAGTGTTCTGACTACCTTAACCAAGTGCGCCTTGATTTGGTTCAATCAGTTCCCAGTGAGATCAATCACTAGGAAGGACAAGCTTACAAAAAGTTTCATGCAACAATTATACATCAACAAGAAGTGCCCCAAGACAATTGCGCACTTGTTCCAACTCAAGAAAAAGAAAAGGGAATCAGTGTGTAATTATTTTTGTTCATAAATATGTTAACTATTTTGGATGTCATAATTATTGTTACAAATATCTTCTGAAGGATTTCAGATGTCTCGAGCTATCATAGAGCGCATCAGTGAGTAGGGAAGGGTTGAGGTCTCCCATGACATACCTTGTGCCTACACACAGAGTTTAGTATTCAGATTAATTCAAGTTGAGACTTAATAGAAATTGGATGAGAATATGGCTTGAACGAGCACCCCCCAAGTATCATTAGAGTGGATGATGGCGTACATGAGCACCTTGTAAACTTTACCTTCTCTTGACCTACATCCCGTCGGCAAAATATTCGTAGGCGATCTACCTGTGTTGCATCGGCAGATCCTTCGGCGTTCCGTCGGCATATGACTTCGTCGTCATTCTATCGGCAACAAATTGTCAGAGATTCGTTCAGCAAAATATCATCAGTGTAGAGATCTATCGGGTTGCATCCGCAAAAGTCTATCGGCGATCCATCGGCAATCCGTCATTACATGTCAGCTTAGCTTACCGATGGATATCATGTGCCGACATGAAATTTATCATCAACTTGTTGCCAAAGTATTATTGAGTCCTCATGTGGATCCGTCAGCAGCTGATTAGCATGTCGGCGAACAATCTAATCCGTCGGTTGTTACTGATAAGCAGTTTGTTGACAACTGATTCGTCGTGGACTTGTCATCAAACATATTTGCCGACAGATTTTTCCATCGGTGATATTTCAATTTCTATAATGTATTTTGGATGAACTTGTTTTATAATGGATTTCGAATCCTTAAGTACATATATGAACAGGGACGAAGCCACCTTATGCGTAAGGGGGGCACTGGGCCCCCCTGAAATTTTGAAAAAATCAGGGGTAATTTGGTAATTTTATTTTTTAAGCTTAAAAAAATGCAGAGAATAGGTAAAATGGAAAAAAGCTTTTCAATTCGTTCATTTTTGTTGTTCCCTTCTCATTTGTGAATTGAAAAGTATTTGAGTCTTGATCATTTCGTACATTTTCTTTTGCTCCACCATAATATTTAATATGAATTTTGGCATTATTTTCTAGTACCTCTATTCATCTCTTTTGGAATTATTTAATGTTCATTATCAAATTCCCACTAAATAATTCAACATCGGTGGGTTATTAAATGATTGTTTGGTAACATATACTAAAAAATATGTATATTATGAATGAAGATATTATGCAACGATTTCAAAATATGAGAAAAGAAGATAAATGTTATGATATTTTGATGTAATTGTATTATATTATTTATTTTTGAATATTAAGATGTAATTGAGATAATACAATGACATTATCAAGATTAATATTTATTAATTTATAGTATTATTTTTAGAGTTGATGTATTGCATTATATTTTTATATTAATGTTAATTGCCCCCCCCCCTCACAAAATTCCTGGCTTCGTCACTGTATATGAAGCTAGTTTTTTTGAATAGTTATGGTGTATTTCAAACCCATATTATAAGGAGTCATTTGAAATCCTTAATTCTACTCCTCAAAATCCGTCCAAATGCAACATTGAAGTATTACATACACATCTTTTTTTGCCCACCGAATAACCCCTCAATAGGATAAAAAACACTGTTGTAAATTAGGTATTTAAATTTTGATATATAATCGTTTTTTTCAATTAGATTAAACCTCACAAGTAGTATTTGTAATTAACCCTAATTTTTGTAGCTTTTCGGACAATTACTATAAAATGTTTTAGCAAATAATAGTTACGCTTATTTGGATTGAATGCATCGACAATGAAGAGTCAGTTATGTAATAATAAAATCTGAACTAAATTAACTTTTTCATTAATTAAAAGATAATTGAAGACGCGTATACGCCAAAGTTTGTGCCATGCTTGCAAATCAAAGAGACTAGGTCCACCATTTGCCCTAACAAAACGGCATTTACTTTCCTACAAAACTCCATTCTCAAGGGAAAGAGGTTAGTTTCATGCCCATTTCCCACCTCCTCTTCCCATCAAACATTTCAAACCAAAGATCCAAAATAAAAGCGAAATATATATCTTCTGGAAAAAAAGAAAAAAAAAACTATAGATAGTCACACATTTATAATTTCCAATTTATTGAAATATTATAACTGATTAAATGCATATTCCCCACTTTGGTCAAGGGGGCATGCCAAAACTCAATGCACTTGATTTTGTTAAGGGATTAGTATTTGCAATCTGATTAAGTGAGGTTAATCACATTTAATTTCATCAATGGCACTTTACTTTTTACTGGAATATGAATCTACATTTTGTGTTGACCCGAAAGTCCTCTTAATTGTCATAACAAAATCAAGATTTTCGATTTATGGGACTTTATTTTTTTTTCTTGAAATATATGACAGAATAAATTACTTCAATCTTTTTTTGAGTCAAGGATTAATATTTAATGGAGAGATTATTTGTTGTTACCTCAATGTTTCTTTTGTTGTTACAACTTTACAAACAAAGCAGTTTGCTTGACTTGCATAAAAGCACATCAGGTTTATTATTCTTGTAACCTCCCCTTAATTCCAAGAATACCCTCGTAATATTTTACATAATTGACCGTCTATTACTATACTGTAAAATGATTCAACTTTCCTTTGGAAAAATTTGGTCAGCAAAAGTCAAGGGCATTTAAGGAAATAAAAAAATAGGATGGATTTTAATGCAAATCGCGCATGTTACATGTTTACCCTTGTATTAGTTTTTTCTTATTAATTGCCTTTTGCCGTTTTAAAGAAAATATAACTTCAAATATAATCCAGAATCCTATAAGTATAATTCTTGAAGAAAAAATATTTATTTATACACACACACACACACAAAACACAGAGAAAGCACTATTTCATATGTGTGTGTATATATTCCCTGGTTGGAGGAATGCTTGTCACCTACTCCTTTCAGCCACACTCTGTGTACTTTCATTTCATACACAACTCTCCAGCAGTTCAGTTCTAAAACACACACACACACAAACACACTTACTGTGTGAGAAAAAAGAGTTTTTTTTTGGGGGGGTTGTTTGTGTGTAAAGATGGAAAAGAGACACAGATGCAAACTCTGTTACAGAAATTTTGCTAATGGAAGAGCTTTAGGTGGGCACATGAGATCTCACATGATGAAGTTATACGAAGAAGATAAATTATCAAAGCATGAAGAAGAAGAAGAAGAAGAAGATGATGATTTTCAATCATTTAATTCTTATTCATCAACTTTATTATCATCATCATCATCATCATCATCTTCATCATCAGATGAAGAAGAAGTAAAAGGGGTTATGATTTATGAGCCCATTCAGGACAGAGAGAGTGAAACAGAGTCATCAAAGAAGAGGAATCAGATTTTGAGAAGAAGGTCAAAAAGGGTTAAGAAATCAAGAATTTCTGATTTTAATGGATATTTTCAGGTGAAGAAACCAAAGTTTGAAAAAGAAATAAAGAGCAATAACAATGAGTACTCATCATTGAGTTCAATCTCAGACATTACCCCTGAGGAACATGTTGCTCACTGTTTGATAATGCTATCCAGAGACAAGTGGAGAAGGGCAGAACTGGAATTTCAAGAAAATGAAGAAGAAGAAGAAAAGAAAGTTGGAGATGATTATTCTGAAGATTCTGGGGTGGTAAAAGTAATAAAGAATAAAGTTAGGGGGAAATATAGATGCGAGGAATGTAATAAGTTGTTCAGGTCTTATCAGGCTCTTGGTGGACACAGGGCAAGCCACAAGAAGATCAAAGTCAACACAGAGGCGGCCCCGCCGGAGAAAAATAGGGCCGGCGGTGGTTCGGTGGTGGTGGAAGAGAAAATACATGAGTGCCCTTTTTGTCACAGGATTTTCTCATCAGGGCAAGCACTTGGAGGGCATAAGAGATCACATTTTATTGGGTCAGGGGCAATTTCGGCAAATGTTAACACTATAAGCCCTGTTAAGCAAAATTCAAGAATTGGTGAAATTTTGAACATAGATCTGAATCTCCCTGCACCAACTGATGATGAAGAAAATAGCCAAATTGCAGTTTCAGCTGTTTCTGATGCAGAATTTGTTCACCCCATTAAGCAATGATGATGAAATTGCTTTAATTTTTTTTTTTTGGCACAAATACAACAAACTGGATTAGAGGTAAAATTTATGTTATTTTGCTTATTTCATGGATCTGAGGCTTTGATTAAATTACAAAATGAATCACAATATTTGGTTGTAATTTAATTTTCTAGGACTATGTTATGTTATTGTAACATCTATCTAGATTTCTCATTATTATGAGTAAAAAAACCACATAAATTTATTTTGATTTTCAGTTTCAGTTTTGTAATGATTACAGTCTGTTTTTTTATGCTTACATTGTTTGTGGCTAAAATAATTCCGCATTCTGGCAAATGGGGTTTTGGTACGGTTCATATGTTCGACATGTTATTGTTAGCAGCCAACTGTTTCTGAAAATATTTTTTTAATTTTTTTTCAGTAAAACAATTGCATTTTTAAATGAAGTTGATCAAGAACAGGATATTATTTATCACAGAAAAAAAAGCAAAAGTTCCACCTGTCAGTGCAGTCAATGTACAGTTGAGAAAGTTCACTAGTTTTTTTTTGTTTTTTTTTTTTTTTTATTTTAAATTTTACTCATTCTTTAGTTTGTGTCAGTGAGTGTCTGAAAACTGTTTTACTTTAGTTGCAGTTATGAATAACAGTAAATGCTAATTGCTAGTAGTTTATTTGACTAAATTTTAAATGACAATTAATTTGATTTTAGAAATTAATCTCCTTTTGCCAAACTTAGAAAAACAATGGCAGGTAGAAAGTGCAAAATATCCCTTGTTTTGGTAAAAGGAATATTGCTTGTTGGGCATGAGCGAAGTATTCGGCTCATGCAGGCCTAGTGATAAAAGTTAAATCTCATTAATGAGTGGATAATAAATGGCCCCAACTTCAACTTCTTTCTGGATGAAGGGTGAAGTACTTTTCCATAGCGTTTGTATTTTATTTTTTTTCAAAAAAGAAAAAACTAAAAAAAAACATTGCTTATTTTTTTTTTTCATTTTTTGTAGGAAAGAGAAGTACCTTAGATATATATAAATTTCTCTGGTTTTTTAATGCCAAACAGATTCGGTAGACTTTTTTGTCCATGGAATAACTACTTTACTTTTGCTATGAGTGACCGTGTTAGGCGTTCTGTTGGCTTTTAATGGAATCGGTTTGAAAATATTGTGGTTGAGTTTGAGATTGAGTTTTTGTTGTATATGTAATACAAATTTCATTCTTTACAAAAAATTACAAGCTAGAGAAATAGTGCAAATACAATTTTGTTGAATTAAAGAAATTGAATGAGTACAAGTAGGGATGGCAATTTTGGTCCGATCCTCATCGACCAGCCCTTGCCCGACCCGCCTAGGTCGTTAGATATCCGTCCGTCTTATCCCATTGTCATCCCTAAGAATAAGTTTTGTTCATCTTATTCTTATATTAAAAAACAATGATCTTCGTGAGATGAAACTTAGAAGTGGAATTGCTGATTTGATCTCCTCCAAACTTGATTTTCTCCTTGAATAGCATTAATTCGAGGCTCTAATAACTTATCCCTGATTAGGATGTTATTACTTGAGTACACTTTGCGGTGAACATCTTGATTTTCACATTAAACACAATAGATCTTCTCTTGCGTTGAGAAGAATTTCTCTATTGCCTTTCTTGCTTTGATTTCGATTTAAAACTTCTTGGGTTTTTTGTTGTTACTCTTTGAAGATGACCCCTCTTGTACTTGTAGGATATGAGTTTTACTTTTTTTACTTGATGATATTATACAACTTGATTGGTCTTCATAATTCAATTAGTTATTATTTGGATTACTTGTAAATTTATTTTAATTTTTATCGAATATGCAAAATTTGTGTGTGTAGTTCTTAATGTACATCAAACTACTAATTATCCAGCGAGGTAATTCTAATTTTTCTCCCAAACTATGCGTATTTTTCTATGTTGCCGACTTAACTTTGAATTATTTTATTTTATCTCAGGAACTTTGAAAATTGATACGTTTAGCCTATAATTTCCAAACTTACCCCTCACTGTTAGTAACTATTATATCTCGAGCAATTACATGAATCAATTTTATGAAAATCTCCTCATCGTTAGTCAATATACAAATATCATTAAATAATAGTAAATTTCATCTATAAACCTAGTATAAGATATCATTTTCAAAGATCACAAAATAAAATAACCATAAAATATTAAATTTGGAAAATATTGACTAGATGCAATAGTTTGCAAAGTTTATGGGTAAAATAGAACAATTCAAAAATTAATTATATGGAAAAGTAGAATAACTCGCATAATGTAGAGGGCAAATTAAAATTATCTCTCATTCAAAATATTCTAACTAACTGTGATATGGGTCATGTTTTTTTAGTGAACTGTCACACCTTAGGACTACAATACCATTGTTAGCAAAAATATTGCAGTACAATTTGTTCTGAACAATTTGTATAAACTGGAAAACCCAAAATCTGAACAGAATTTAAAATTACAAATTGCAGCAAATAAAAGAAATGACCGAATAGTGTTCAACACATTATCTTTAAAACAGATTTATCCCCTATTCTGGACGTTTATTTCCCACGATAAGACAGGAAAATCACATTACCTTATACCCGGCGAATTAAAGAGATTCCTGAACTTATAATACATACTTTAAATTGAAAAAAATACAGATTTTACATTTGAAAGAAAGAATAATACAGATTTTAAATTCGAAATAAAATCTGCAAAACATAGATTTCAGTGCGACATTCGTGTCTATAGGTCGCGCTCGCACACAAGTCAGCGGTTCGGAGCTCGAACCGGACCTTGATTTGCACCTCTCTTGTGGGCGCGCGTGTAGAGAGAGACTAAATGCAATATAATCTTACACCTTAACAAAAGGTGACATTATATATACTATTCTTAAAAGCCATTGTTTTCCCATGTGGAACAAATCACGTTTCAAAGAAAACAAACTCATATGATTCTTTCTTTTAAATTAATTCCAATACACCAATTTAAGATTTAATTTCTCCTTCATCCAAACACCATTTTGGACAAACAAATATTTAAATTTAATATTCTCACAGAGTATGACAAGAATCCACTTTTACTTTTGTCATTAGACAATCGAGGTCCCAAGAAAATCCCACCCAAAGATACAATTTCCTTCATTTTCCCAACAACAATAAATCCATTAAATATCTTAGTGATATTGATCTCTAATATAAAGTCCGCTACATTCACATTTTTCATGTCAAAAATTTTTAATTTACATTTTCTTAATAATCATGATGACATCTACTCCTAATGAACATATTATCCATATACAACTAGACAATAACATAAGGGTGCATTTGGATGGGGAATTTGGAATGAGGGATTTGAAATCCTTAGCTAAATCCACACCCTTGTTTAGCATATAAATCCAAATCAACGGATTTCAAATCCATCTTTAAGTTTTAGTTCATTTTCAAAGAATTTTAAATCCCTCCCAAAACCTTGCCATTTGAAATTCATTTTTTTTCTTTTATTCTCACTTGCAATTTACATACACTTACACCCACTGCACACATTTAGACACACTGCACACACACTAAATACACTGTACACATTTACACATACTAACACACACTGTACACATTTACACACACTTGCACACATTTATACACAAACTACACATATTTACACACATGCGTACTCTCTCTCACATATTCACACCACACTATCTTCACACACACATATTCACACATAATAAAAGTTATATATTTTATATTTTTATTAGTGTATAAAATTATAATTATTTATAAAATAATAAGATTATATCTTTTATTTTTATTTATTAAATGTCAATTAAGAAAATGAATAGAGCTTTTAATTTTTTTAATCAAAATTTATGATGGATTTGAAATCCCTACACAAATCCACATCATCCAAACAATAGATGGATTTCAAATCCAAGGAGTTTGAAATCCATTCATTTGAAATCCCTTGGAATTTCAAATCCCTCTATCCAAATAGACCCTGAGTATTTGGTGTTAGTTTATATAAATTCATTTATCATATTAATTAATTTTAAATCCATTTGACAATATTAATAAAAAAAACTTTGATAAAAACTTCAAGTAATTGTGTTTTACAATATAAAAAACTATTATTTTTTCTCATAGTTTAAATTTATGAACTCAATCCTTTTTTCGACTCCGATCCCCAAAGCCGAAATCCTACGTCAGCGCCACTGTCTATAGAACTCTTGATTTTTTCTTGTAGTGAGCTTATTCTTTGAAGCCTGGTTTTCAAATTCACATTTTCTTTCCCAACCCTAGAAATACATATTGAAATGAAAGATATATATGTAAATATATATAAGACCAAATAATAAATTCATGAGAAATTTCCGATTGAAGTTAGTATAAGCTAATCCAAAAGAAAATGTAAACAAATTATTACATCATCTCAATTGATATAATAGATCAAATCACTTATACGAAGAACTACTTTGTAATCTCCATATGCAATTAAATAGAGTAATTAACATGCACGACTTAGTTATTCATTTCTTTCATTGAGGAATGAAAAGAATTATCACTCAATATTCTCTACACAAAAGCGTCGTATTAAGATTCTTTTTTATTTTTTAGCTTGCTATATAGCTTTTCCCATGAAAACGATATGGACTAAAAGAAAGTGCACTCATAACAGCCAATATAAGTTGGGGAATATACCATTTCTCTTTTCTTCCCCCCATATCCCATGTCACACACACACACAATATATATATATATATATACACACACAAACACACACACATTCAATTTTATTAAGAAAATAATATTAAGCATTAGAATAATTATTCATCATAAACAAAGTCCTAGCTAGTTTCAGGTTGATTAGTCAGTCCCATTGTTATCTTATTATAAAAGAGATAAAAAAAAAAAGTACAAGAGAAAGAAATATATTCCAATATATATTTGGCCCTTATTCATTGACCCTTTTTTTTAATTAATATATATTTGCTAATGCTGATCTAATCAGCCAAAAACACACATTAGCAAGCAGTGAAAATGGTTATGGGATAGACAGCATTTTGGTTGGGTGTGGGTGATCATGAGTCGGCTTGTCGGTTCTTGTTCCATTACTATATACTTATTCATAAAGGAAAAGAAAGAAGAAAGCTAATATAAATTAATAGTCAAGGGTTATTTCTCATTCTGGTGCACCATCAAATAAGTGGTGGAAAACAATTTTATTTTTTTATTTTTGGTTTTAATTTCTTATTTTGGGAATTGTATGATGATACTCTAATGAAGTTGAGAGTAAAATTATTCTCCTATTGTTATTCTTACATATATTCTAAGAGTTTAATACTTTAATATTACTATTTTCTGGGCCAAGTGGATGCTATATGTTATTTTAAAAGTTATTGTTTTAATTATTGGAGAAATATCGATATATACATTAATTATATTTTTTTTATTTTCGATAATTGCAATAATAACATCATTCATAATAAAATAGCAAATATTAATAAAATAAACTTATACCCGCTTGACATGTAAAATTTACTGTTATTTACTGTTATAAACAAAAATTGTAAATTCATCTATTACTTTTAAGATCGGTCCAAGAAAAATATTTTCATTAATATCATCCAACAACTATTTATTGATATTGCACATAACAAATAATTTCATCTACGCTCGACGCGTGGAAAATGGTCAACTAATATACTAAATAAGAATATATGCATATAAATAGATCATTCTTTTTTCATCTAAATTGTTTGTATATAACATAGCCAAGAAAATTTTCCACACCATGTCATGGGGTGTTTGAAAAGTTGTAGTTTTGAAAGGAAAAAAGACAAACAAAAAGACCATTAGTTTGCCTGCTTATGACTTCAAAATTAAATCTCTACAAAGAATGAGTCAAAACATTTTGGTCAATTTTCAACCCCTAACTTCCATTTTTTTTTCTTTTTCTTAATAGTGCCAACAATTACAACACCATCATAAAACTTAGTCATTAAAACACACTTTCTCATCTCCCCCTCAAAGTCTATTTTCATATCTATTAAAATTGGTTGGGCCTAGCTTGCCACTTTCATAGTTGTGTAAGTGCATTTATGTTAAGAGTAGAAAGCCAGAAAATATAATGTGAAAACAGACAATTCTATATTAAGTCCACTGATAGTGGCATCAGCATCACTATGAATGATGTTTAGGCTTTTTCTTGGAAGAAAGTAGATACATTTGTGTATATGACTTTTTATGTTTCTTTTAATTGGAGCAACTGTTGAGCATTTTAGTTTGGTTATAAATTAATCGTGCTAGTATAACATCATTACTATGCAAGAATAATTCATCAGCTCAGAATTTTCTATAACAATTTTCGCTAATTCGATGCTACCCAGATGGGTAGTGCCCAACTCCAAAAATTTGACATGTGAACCATTTTACAAAACATTGGTTGTATTGATTTCCAAAACAAAAGGTGGTCATAAATACCTAAAATGGGCACATGTTGCAACATCTAACACGAGTTGGGTTACTTCCAACATGGGTAGCATCCAATGAACTTTATCTCATATAAGATCTTATAATTTATATTACACACGTTTAGGGATGTAAAAATCCCCGGGGGTAACCATCCCCATTAGTACTCGAGCAATATGAGATTGGGAATCCCCGATTAATTCGGGGATGGGACGGAGATGGTAATTCCCGCTTCTCTAGAACTGGGGATGGGATGAAGATGGTATTTATCCCTCGTCGCCATTCCCATTCCTGGGATATATTATATTAATTTTATTTATAATATTTTATTTATTAATTTTAAAAACTAAACTCTTAAGTATTTAGAATTTTAATTGTTCTCATTATTTTTTTATGTATTGATTTATGTTATTTTATTTATTTTAATTATTTTAAGCAATTCATTTTACAGATTTTTTTATTAAAGAATAAAAAATGGGGAACCCGATGATGACCCGCTTCCTTGAACGAGGATTCCCCATCCCCGTCCCAAATACCTAAAGCAAGGAATGGTATTTGGAATGAGATTCGGGGAGGGGATGCACTACAAGAAAACAAGGAAATTTCAATGGGAAAAAATCTGTTGGAATTTGGCCAATTACCGTTGGAATTATCGATTCCAACGGAAACTCCAACAAAAGATGCATCGTTGGTGAAATGGTCGTTGGAATGGTAAAAACTCCAACGGAAATTCCAACGTTTAATTACAATATTTTGACTACCGTTGGAATTTTTGTTGAATTTTCCAGTGATATGTTTTAGCAATGGAATTTTTGTTGGAATTTTTAAAATTCCAAATATTATTTCCGATGGTTTATTCCAACGATTTTATTATTGTTGGAATTACTGTTGGAGTTTTCCAATAGGCTTTGTGGTGTTGAAATTTCCGTTGAAATTTTTAATTCCAACAGACTATACCAACAGTTTTGTTTATCGTTGGAATTTTCATTGTGATTTTTCAATGGTATAATATAGCATTGGAAATTCTGTTGGAATTTTAAAACTTCCAACAGATTCCTATTTGGTTGGAATTTGATTGTTTCTTTCAGTAATGGTATGTCCAAAACCAACCACCCACTCCCCACCTATTGTCATCCTTATTCCCTACACACGTTAAGTTTAATTTAAAGTACATTTATTTGTGAATCGAGTCTATTAATTCCATCAAATTAGTGAACTTCCAATTTTGCCCTTCGTCATTTTTTCTATCCTAAGTTTTTCCAATTTCTGCCCCCACATCTCCCAAACGTTGACTAGCTGGAAAAAATCATATCAAAATTAAGTGTCATTTATGTCAGATAAATTTTATCAAGTTATAACTAGAAAAAGTTATGAGGGACACAATTTCCACACCTAACAAATTGTCACTAGATTATCTATATAGAGAGGGAGATAAACATTAATCTTATATCTTGATTTAATTAGGTCAACTATACTACCCTATTATTGCACCAGATCAAATTTGAGCAAATATAAATGAGAAATTAGCTTCCACAAGAGCTCTTTCTCTATTGTCAATTATTTCTATGATTTCCCAACAAGCATAGAGCTAGACTTTGAGTTCAATTATTTGGTGTGTGACCACCAATCCAGTTAAAAAGATATAAAAGTAATTGTGCAAGAAAATACGGTATCAAGTAGAGCATGCAATTATTGGTGATTTAACTTATCATGAATTCATACCTAACTAATAAAATTTGAAAGTAATCCTTTACCAGCTGGCAGAGTGTTGGAGGAGGGTTATCTCAAGTTTAGAAAAAAATGGGTTATTTAGAAATTGGAAGTTGGAAGAGGGATTATTTTCTCTTTGTAGGAGGGGAGGTTATTTATGCTAAGAAATGTAAGAGGGTTTTTTGTGGAGAAATATTTGCTTGTATTGATTCTTCTCAAATTTTGGCTTGTTACAAAATGATCAAAACACCCCTATTTATACTAGTACAACTTCCTAACCAATTGCTAGGATTTATTTGATCTAATGGCTATAATTCATCCACTAGAATCATCCTCCAAAATATCTACTTTCCTAGAACATTCTACAAACTTTTCTACAAATAATATCTAAGATATTTTCTCAAGACATCTCTAGATAAATTCTAGAACTTGGGCCATTTGGGCTTGGGCTCTTATTTTATTCTTTTAACTCAAATATATATGGATAATAATTGGACCAAAATCAAGTTTAAATCCAACACCCCCTTAAACTTGATTTGTCATTCCGAGAAAACTTCTAAGTCGTATGAAGTCTTCATGCTTGAGCGGTTTGGTAAAGATGACCGCAATTTGATCTTGAGACTTTACATACTCCATTTGTACGCCCTTTCTTGATATGCATTCTCTTATGTAGTGGTAACAGTGTCAATGTGCTTGCTTCGATCATGAAACACCGGATTCTTTTGCCAATGCCATAGCCGACTTGTTGTCGACACAAATCTTAGTTGGATCTTCTGTGTCATTCCAGTTCCTTCAAAGAAATTTCTCATACCAAACCGCATGGCAAACACAATTTCGCAACGCAAGACTTCACGGGTTGGAGAGTGACTATCGAAATCGGTACGCTTCTTTGACATCCAAGTGAATGCGGTATCTCCCATGAAGAACACTTTAAAGTAGTATTTTTTGATCATCCACATCTCCGGACCAATCGCTATCACTATAGCCAACAAGTTTATAATCATTAGTTGTTGAATAAAATAAGCCGTAATTGATCGTACCTTTGAGATAGCGAAGAATCCTTTTAGCAAGATTCATGTGAGTAGTGGTTGGATTCTCCATGTAACTTATTATTCGGTGGCATAGAGAATGTCCGGGTCTAGTGCACGTCAAATGCCGCAAACTTCCAACCAAACTTTTGTACAATGTCAGTCCATTTTTTCTTCTCCATCATACTTTGATAGCTTGATCCCGCACTCCATTTGGTGTGTTAATAAAGCTTGGTTATCCATCTTGAACCTCTTGAGAATCTCCTTCACGTAACCTTCATTTTGCGAGATGAAAATCCCAATTTGTTTAACTTCAACGCCGAGGTAATATGCCATAAGCCCGATCGATCATCTCAAATTCTCTGGTCATTGCTTTTTGAACTCTTCAAACATGTCCTGGATTATTTCTGTGAAGATCAAGTCATCCACATATAAACACACAATCAAAACATCATCTTTTGACTCGACATAAAGTGCATGTTCGATGCGGGCATTTAGTGAACCCATTCTCTTGCAAGTATTTATCGATCTCGCTATTCCAAGCCCGTGGTGCTTGCTTTAATCCGTATAGAGCCTTCTTCAACTTCAAGACTTTATCTTCTTCTTTCTTCACCTCATAGCCCTTTGGGTCGCATTCAATGTAGATTTCCTCCTCGAGAACTCCATTTAAGAAAGCCGACTTTACATCCATCCGGTGAATCTTCCATCTTTTTGAGTTGCTAAAGAAATGATAAGCCATTGTTTCCAAGCGAGCAAATCGGAGCAAACACCTCATCATAGTCGATTCACTTTTGACTATAATTTTGCGATTTAAATTTGCTTTATATCTTTCAATTTCTCCTTTAGCATTCTTCTTTGCTTTGTACACCCACTTGACGCCGATAGCCTTATGTCCTTTTGGAAGTGAGGTCAGCTCCCACGTGTCGTTCTTCATGATTGCTTGTATCTCTTCATCCATAAAGCATCTCTCCATCTTTTATTTTTGGATCGCTTCTTCAAAAGTTGGTTCACAATCGCTGCAGAATAAAGTGATATCATTTATCCTCTCGGTGTTCTCATAAAGATCTTCTAGACTCCTTGCACGTGTTATGCCTCTTTCATTTAGAAATGATGGTGGCGAGTCTCCTTCGCCTATTGATTGTGAAGTGGATGGAGTAGTTGGCTCTTCTTGAACTTCTATGGTTGGCTTAATTGCCTCGACTCATTTTCTTGAAAAAAAAGAAATTGAAGTTGTTTTGGGAAAAAAATCCCAACTGATTCTTCATCAAACTCTACATCACGACTTATCACAAGTTTCTTAGTATTTGGATTATATAACTTATAACCTTTAGAATTTGAGTCATAGATGAAGATGAATGCCTCACTTTTGTCATCAAGTTTACTTTCTTCTCGCCAGGTATGTGTGCATATGCTTTGCTTCCAAATACTTTTAGATGAGAGATACCTGGTTTTCTTCCACTCCAAGCTTCTTGTGGTGTTTTTCCCCACATACTTCTAGTTGGTGAACGATTTGACAGTACACCGCACACGCCACGTCATTTTAACTCCTTTGGCGCCTTTTGCTTTTGAGCATGCACCTTGCCATTTCAAGAATTGTTCTATTCTTTCTCTTACGCCATTTTTTGGGGGATCTTTGGGGATAAAGGGGACGCCGGATTCCATTTGCTTCGCAAAATTCTTGGAACTCCTTAGATGTAAATTCTCCTCCACGATCCGATCGCATTGCCTTGATTTTGCATCCACTTTCATTTTCCACCATAGCTTTGAACTTGAATGCTTGAACACACTTTTGTTTCAAAAATATACCCAGGTCTTTCTAGAGAAATCATCAATAAAGAGGAGGAAATAATTATTTTTACCGAGAGAGCTTGGCTTGATTGGTCCACAAATCAGTGTAATGAGCTAGAGGCTTCGTGATCTCGAGCTTGATTCCTTTGGAAAACTCTTTCGGATTGTTTTCCCAATATATCCTTCACATAGTTGATCGGGATGATTGATGGACGGTAATCCTCTCACCATCTCTTTCTTTGATAGTAATTCTAATCCGCCAAAATTTAAGTGCCCAAATCGTAGATGCCAAAGCAAGATATATATTTTAAAAAGCTTTGAGACATTTTGCTACATCATTCGATATTTAATAAGAACATTCTATTTCTAGACATTACTTTAGTGATTAAATTATTTCTATCATCTCTTATAGAAAAACTACGATCTTTCATGTGAATGTCATAGTCTTTTCTAAGAGTTGTCCCAAACTCAAGATATTACTTTTCATATTTGGAACGTAATAAACATTTGAAATAAATTGATGACTTCCATTCTTCAAGCGGATTAGAATTTTTACCTTTTCCTTTGATAGGGACTTTAGACTCATCTCCAAAAGAAACATTGCCACTCACCGATTCATCAAGCTCCACAAACATGCTTCTTTTTCCACACATATGGTTGCTTGCACAAAGATCAGGTACAAGTGTTGTCGCCTTGTCTTCCATCACCACCTTTGTATGCTAGTAACAAATTGACATCTTCTTCGTTTTTATTTTCCACATAGTGGGTCTTTTCTTCAACCTTGTTTTTGGGAGCTCTACACTTGGAAGCATAATGTCCAAATTTTTGACAATTATAACACTTACTTTGTGATTTTTCGACCTTGTTCTTGGATTACTCCTCCGCGCCCAAATTGGTTAGGTATTATCTTCTATCTTCATTATTATTGAAACCTCCTCGTGCATGTCCACGACCACGACCTCGTCCGCCTCGTCCTTGGAAATGACCTCTTCCATGTTGACCACGTTCATTGCTCATGCTTTCTTCTTTATCCTTCACTTGCATTTTAAAAAGTTGTTCTACAATATCTTGCTTCTTTTTATGTTTTTCTTCATATGCTTGTAATGACCCCAATAATTGATCAATAGTCATCTCCTCCTAATTTTTTGTTTCCTCAATTATTACGACAATATGCTCAAATTTAGGACTTAAAGAACGGAGTATCTTTTCCATAATTCTCACATCACTTAATTTTTCACCATTTCTTTTCATTTGATTAGAAACCGCCAAAACTCTTGAAAAAAAATGTGAAAATAGATTCGAACTCTTTCATATGTAAAGCTTCAAATTCACCTCTTAATGTTTGGAGACATACCGTTTTTACTTGTTCGGCTCCTTTGTGAGAAATTTGAAGCTTCTCCCATGCATCCTTGGCGGTAGTTGCACTTGAGATCTTTTCGAAACCATCATTATCCAAAGCTTGATAGATGAGATAGAGAGCTTTCTTGTCTCTCTTTCTTGACTCTTTCAAATTATCCTTTTGAGTTTGGGATAGTGTAGTCTCGTCTTGTGACTCCACATATCCTTTTTCTACAATATCCCAAACATCATGTGCACCCAAAAGGGCCTTCATCTTGATACTCCAATTATCATAGTTGCTTGTATTGAGCATAGGGACTTGAAAGGAAGCCACACCATTTGCCATATTTTTATGTAAACCACAAGTGATCTTGTGGCTCGATAACACTTTGTTTGAGGGTTATCTCAAGTTTAGAAGAAAAGGGGTTATTTAGAAATGGAAGTTGGAAGAGGGATTATTTTCTCTTTGTAGGAGGGGAGGTTATTTATGCTAAGAAATGTAAGAGAGTTTTTGGAGAAATATTTTCTTGTATTGATTCTTCTCAAATTTTGGCTTGTTACAAAATGATCAAGACACCCCTATTTATACTAGTACAACTTCCTAACCAATGGCTAGGATTTATTTGATCTAATGGCTATAATTCATCCACTAGAATCATCCTCCAAAATATCTACTTTCCTAACATTCTACAAACTTTTCTACAAATAATATCTAAGATATTTTTCAAGACATTTCTAGATAAATTCTAAAGCCATTATTAATTTTATTTTATTCTTTTAACTCAAATATATATTTTCAAGCCCAATATTAATTGGACCAAAATCAAGTTTAAATCCAACACACAGATCTCTATAAGAATGCGACCTTTCAAAAACAAATCAGTATTAATCAAAATCCTATGTGGTCATTTTTTACTTTGTGCATTGGCCTTATTTTGTATTTTCACAATATCTAATTGAGAAAAAATCACCAAACTATTTTTACTTTTTGGTACTATGCACCGATCGATATAACGATGACTATAACAATGTTTGGTGACTCTGATCTCTTCTAAAATATCAATGATCTTGTGGAAATGAATGTACTGTATTACTATATATTGTAGACAAGATTTTACCAAATTATCAACATGTTATATCAGTAAAATTTACCTACCGAATTCTTTATGCTCATCCAATTATAACCCAACAAAAAGATAAGTGATTAGCTTAACAACTCTAAATAAGATTAATTAGTGAACAGCTATAAGAAGACAAATTAAGTTGTGGTTGGTTAGCTTACATTTCCAATGGAGATAAGCTTTAATTTTGAGAATATTGTCCATGCTTATTAATCAATAAAATGGCTATTTAGCCATTCTTATTCAACTTTAAATGTAATAATTTCCAAAAAAACAAAAAAATTATGTGGATTGTTTTGAACTCTCTATTGAACTACAAAAATGATGAATTAGTCTCCCTTCTTTCTCAGGAATTAATTGTTGCATAAAATTCCAAAATATTACTCATTTTATTATCTAACTTATATCAAATTAAATTTTTTGAACAAGATATTGTGCTACTCATCTCTAGGCCTATCCAGGACCATATATCACATGGCTCTCCTCAATTCATTATTGTAAACAACTATCTAACAAGCACAGTATTTTTTTAATTTCTTTTCCTTTTCTCTTTTTCCCAAATGAAGCAATATCCTTGAAAATTAATCTAATTTAATACATACAAAGTATGCTTTTCATGCAGCATCTAAGTAGATATTCCCTTTGATTCACGCCACAAACACCATGATTCTTCCATGCCCCTTTTTGTCAATTTACACCGCGCACTCAATGCCCTCACACAGTATTCTTACGTGCTCAACATGTGACCTTTACCCAAAAATCCTGTTACATGTTTGCTTTTTTCTACTCACACCCATAAATTATCCAATATTAATTTTGCATCTTATGACAATAATGACCTCCGGTTGACTTTTTTTTTCTTTTTTTTAAGGTCTAGGTTGGAAAATACGGGGAAGTCAACTTTTTTTGGAGTTGTATTCATATATATATATAGGAATAGGATCAAATGACAGGATAATTATAAGCTAAAGAATTTAATTGCCACAAACTGTAATTTTTAGATGGTTGGAATTTATCCAATTTAATAATTATCTTCAATTTATTTTAAACCTGAAAAGGGCATCATTGTAATTACACTATTACATAAGAACCAATCAGTCTCTTTTGTAATCTGTTTAAGCGCACAAAACTCTTAACCCTTTTCTCTACTACGAGTTTTGCGAAATTGAGATGGCGGGTCGGGGCAAGACACTCGGGTCTGGATCAGCGAAAAAATTTCAGTCGAGAAGCAGCAAAGCGGGACTCCAGTTTCCTGTTAGTCGTATCACCCGTTTCCTGAAGGCCGGCAAATACGCCGAGCGTGTTGGTGCCGGAGCTCCGGTGTACCTCGCCGCCGTTCTCGATTACCTTGTCGTTGAGGTGTTGGAGTTGGCTGGAAATGCAGCGAGGGACAACAAAAAGACCAGGATTGTTCCTCGTCACATTCAGTTGGCTGTAAGGAATGATGAGGAGCTTAGCAAGCTTCTTGGCGATGTGACTATTGCTAATGGTGGAGTTATGCCCAACATTCACAACCTTCTGCTTCCCAAGAAGGCTGGTGGTTCCTCAAAGCCTTCTGCGGACGAGGATTAAACTGCTTCCCCAAACATGTTCTCTGAATACATAGATTCAGAGAAACCTGAAATTTTTTGTTTATAATGATTTTTTTTTGTTTATAATCAGATAAATTCATCTCAATGACAGTTAATTGGTGTGATTAATGGTGGAAAATGAGATATTGTGAGTGGTATTTACACTGTAGAGAGAGATGGAATTTTCTAGCTGTTGTTGTAGATGGAAATGAAGAAAATCCGTGAAAATTAATCGTAAAAAATAACGATATTTAATTGTTTTTCGTATAAATAGTTAATTTTTTATGTATGTATTTATGTTGTTGTATACTTATTATTTTTTTGTATACTTATGCCACTTAATAAATATACTTATATTTTTGTTTGACAATTGTAATATGCAATACAAATATGTTAAATACACAAAGAAAATAATGTTTTTAAGTTGTACATCAAAATATATTAAATACTACAAAGACAATAATGAACGTGATTTTTTCTCTCTCTATAATTGATTTTAATTCACTGTGCCCCCACATGTTAATGAATGATTCTCTCTTATATATAACTGCCCCCACAAGTTTTGTTTGACCATTTTAATATGCAAGAAATTATGCTAAACATACAAATAAAAATAGTATTTATATACAACAAATATATGATTTTTCTTACAGAAACACATGCATGATTTTTTATTTTCTCGCGATTTTTCTGTCCCCACGTGATTTTCTCTCCTAATAATTTACATTCCATATTTAGATATTGTTTCATAATTTGACTACTATACCCTTATTTTGATTTAATTAAATATTTAATGTAATTATAACCCCTATTTCTCTTTTGATATAACTAAAGGTCTAAAAATACGGGGAAGTCACTTTTTCACTCTAATTGTATTCATTTTAACTATATATATATATATATATATATATAGAGTGGAATTTGGAAACACATTATTTTCAATTAGTAACTCTTTGAACAAAAAAATAAAAAGATCTTACAGTGTTCAGCACTCCATCAGGCATGTCGATCGACGATAATATGTTGGAATTTTCTTATGTTGAATTTTTTGACATGTCAAATGTCATATCGAACACGTATCAGAACCATATATATTGCCAATGTGAACATAATAATTTGGAGTATGTGTACATTAATTCTGAAAATGCTATGCTAAACATAATTAACGTTTCCTAAAAGCAGATAATGATGACTCAATGTGTTCAAACGCATATCAGAGAATAAAAATCAATTTAGTGACAAATTTGATATACTAAACTCGTTATTTTTAATTTTGGACCAGGGCTCTTTCGGCTCCATACATACTTTTAAATATGTATATGTCTATTAATTAAATATTTATTATATCCCACGAGAATATTTTTCTTGTCTCTATTCTTTCTCTAAAAATCTTCTTGAAACCTGACACTTCTGCAGCTAGCTATGATTGCGAAGGGCTTTATGCACCCACTATATTTTCTTAATAACTTGACAATATTGAGATTCATTTGGACCTCCGAATCATACATAGGCCTGTTTTGATGTGAGTTCAAGCCCGGACCCCAATGTAATATCTTTTCTTTTACAATTTGATTGGGCTAGTTGCCCCAATAGCCCAACTCAATCCCAAAAGTCAGATATTCAAGGACCAGCCCCTCCCAATTCAAAACATTTCGACGGAACAAAAAAAATTTGAGAAATTGCTAGAAATACGACCTTTTTTTTTTTTGGGTTGGGGGAATGACACTGTTTACCTTTTAACTTTTGTACCTTTGTGGTTGACTTTTTTTACTTTTTTACGCTTATGTATATTTTTTTATTTTTACGTTTTTTTCAATTTTTTTATTTCACTATTGTTTTATATGTAATTTTTATTGTTTCGATAATATTTATATTTGCTTCTTGGTTGTTTTTATGTTGTTTCAATGTTGTTTCGATATTTCAATACAGCTTTTATCTATTTTTATGTTTTTTTCTATTCATGTGTTGTTTTATATATTGTTTATGTTGTTTCTAGGTTGTTTTCTATAATATTTTTAATGTTGTTTTGATGTTTCTTTATTGTTTCCATGTAGTTTTCAATGTCTCAATACAGTTTTTACCCATTTTTAAGGTCATTTTATTGATTTGTATTTTCTATATTGTTTATGTTGTATCTGGGTTGTTTCTATAATGTTTTTAGAGTAAGTCTCATGTGAGACCGTCTCACGGGTTTAAATTCATGAGACGGATCCAACCCATTTTATAAATCAAAGCAAGTTAGATCCAAATCCAAATGAGTTATACATAATATGGGTCAATTAGGATCCGTCTCACAAAAATAATCCGTGAGACCGTCTCATATGAGTTTTTGTCATGTTTTAATGTTGTTCTAATGTTTCTTTGTTACTTCAATGTAGTTTTCGATGTTTAAATACAATTTTTGCATTAATTTAAGCTATTTTTCTTCATGTGATTCTTTATATATTGTTCATGTTGTTTTTGGGTTGTTTCTATATAGTTTTCAATCAGTGACGAGGCTACCTTGGGGCCAAGGGAGGCACTGGGCCCCCTAAAATTTTGAAAAAAATCAAGAGTATTTTGGTAATTCCACTCTATAACATTAAAAAAATGCAAAAAATGAAAAAAGAAAAATGGTACAAAGTTTCTAATTCCTTCGTTCTTCTTGTTAGTTGTTACCTTCACATTTATGAATTTGAAAGATCTTTGAGCCTTAATCATTTTTACCTACTTTTTCAAAATTTTGTTCATTATCTTTTGGTCCGCCATAAAATTGAACATGAATTTTGGCATTAATGGTTTTCATATTTTGGGATTATTTTGGTTCATTATCAAATACCCATTAAAGAATTCAACATTGATAATGAGTTATTAAATGATTGTTTGTAACATACATTAAAAATATATACGTTAGCAATGTGATATTATGCAACGATTTCAATAATATATATATATATATATATATATTAGGGAGGGGATCCTTGAGACCACCCCCTAGGTTAGTCCATAAGACCAAATCCACACCATTAAAAACATAAATCAACGGCCAGGATCTAAATGAATCTATACAACTTTACATAAGAAACTATTAGGAGGGGTAAAATTTTTGAAATAAAAATGGTAAATCGAATTTTAAAAATTGGACATGATTTGAATTGATCACGCCCCATAATCGATGGAAATCCACCCCAACCCTTCTTCCTCACCACGACATTCTATACCATCATTGACATCAATCTCTTTTTTAAAATTATACAATATACATTTTCATTTTAGAAAAAAAAACATACAATATATTTGTTAATTTTGAGGTTGTCATCAATTAGAGCAAAGGGATTGTACAATGGCGTAAGATCTTCCTCCAACGCGATTGGAATGTTTCCAAGGTAATATCTTACGATATACTTGCAAAACAATTTTTGAAAAAAAACATCAACGCAAAATCGAACCAATTGTATGTTTTTGTTCGTAATTTGTATGTTTAGTATACAAATGTATATATATTTAGTGTACAAACATTGTATACATATTTTACATTTTTCAAATTTTGAAATTGTCTCGTGCATTGTATATTTCTTGTTAGTTTGTATATGTAGTGAACAATGTTAGTATATTTAGTATATAAATCTTGTATTTGAATATTTATTTCTTAAATATTTACAACTAGTCCGGAGATTGCATATATGTTGTTAAGTTTTACGTGTATATTTAACATATTTAACTTGTATACATAGTTGAGTGTTGTATAATTATAATATAAACTTGTATGATTGTTATATTAGTTTCCCCTAATTCCATTTAGTTGATTGGATATTTTCTAAAAAAAAATTGTATGGTGGTTTATATGAACGTAGTTACTAATAATAATAATAATATGTATGTATATGGTTGCATATTGTATAAATAATACATCCATTTTGTTTTTATAATGTCTTGTTTAATGTAAAACATTTGAACCAACCAACAATTTCAATTTGAAATCTCAACTCAACTAAATATAATAGAGAAGAACAAGAAAAGATTTACGAGTGGGCATGCATTTCTCTACATTAGAAATTTGTATAAAATTTTACAAAGAGTATCAATTAGCGGGTTTGACATTGAAGGAGCACGACAAAGAAGTTCGAAGTAATATATCATGTTACTTAGTTAATGTGATTTGTATAATTATTTGTTCAGAATGGACAATGAATGATGTTTTTTTGTATATTTAATACATTGGGGCATATAATTTTTCCTTTTAGTGTTGTATACTTATTTTAGTTAAATTGTTCATATAATTGAGTGTCATTGCATGCCAAATGATTTATCATAATGTGAATAATGTGTATTGTTAAAAAATGAAACAACTTGTATTTTTTGTTGTTTATTTAGTTGGTGGGATTCATACATATTGGATTGAAATTGTACACTTAGTTATGTGTTTTGTATATTTAATACAATGCGATCATATAATTTATTAACTTACAATTGTATACTTAATTTTGTCATAGCATTATGTAACTTTGTTAATTTATCTTTAAGAATATTTTTGCTTCTCATACATGTATTGCATGTAAAATTACATTGAACTAAATATACAATAACACAACACTAAGCATACATAATTATTTAACTATATATACGATTACTTTTTGAACTAACTATATTATAAACATTAAAAGTATGCAAAAATATTAAACTAAATTTATAATTTTTGAACTAAAAATACAAAACCACTTAACCACCTATATAACTAAGGATACAATTCCACTTAACCAAGAATACAATTCCACGTTACTAAGTAAACAAATACACTAAACTACTTTACAACAAATAATACAATTCAATTTATCCAATTATTTTGAAATTGTCTCCGAACTTTCCTCTTCGCGACTACCAACCTCTCTTTCATGTTCTTCGCTTGACATTTTATTAACCACAACTCCTACATAAGAAAAACAATTTTGGATATCAAAACTTTATACAACGTTATGTTTATATTCCACTTAATGTTGTATATTTATCATAATATTTGTATACTTAGTATACAACATTCACATTTAGTATAAAGATGAAAAGAAAAAAAGATGGGTGTCGAGAAAAGAATAGAATATAGATTTTATCAACTCCTTCAAAATATTTGTTCATTTTTTTTTTGAGTACAAATCGCGGAGCATAAAAAAAAAAGAATAAATAAAAGATGGGTTTCAAGTATCAATCATTGTTTACATTCCACTTAATATTGTATATTTATCATAACATATTTGTATACTTAGTATACAACATCAATTTTTAAAAAATACGAACTCCTTTATTTATGAGTTATTATCAAATGGGCTTTTGCCTCCTAAAATTAGGTGGGATAGGAAAGATTGTATTTTCCTAAAATTAAAGAAATGATTTTTTCCATGATAATGATTTTATTAAATGATTTTTACATTCCAAAAAAAAAAAATGATTCAAATTAAAATATTTAAATCAAGGGTTTATAATTGGTCTCATGGATAAAAAAAGGGATTGGTCATATATATATATATATATATATATATATATATATATATAGAAGAGAAATGTTATGATGCATGATGTTATTGTATTATTACTACATAAAATTTTCAGTTTACCGACATAAATGATTTTGTCACTAAATTTATAGTTACGTACAAAATACTTAAAGAATAAAAAATATTGTTTTTTTTCCCAAAATATATCAACAGATCACCGACAATTTATAAATTTATCGACAGAAATACTGCAGGTATCAACAATTTTAGATTTTGTAGGTAACTATTTACATACAATGATTTTAACTACATTTTATATTTATACTTATCTGTAGGTAAACTGATTTTTTCTTGTAGTGATATGTTATTTATTTTTTAATATTAAGATGTAATTGAGTTAATACATTGACAATTATCAAAATTAGTATTTATTTATAGTATTATTCTTAGAGTTAATGTATTGTATTTTATTTTTATATTAGTGTTAGTTGGACCCCCTTACACAAAATTTCTGGCTTCGTCACTGTTTTCAATGTTGTTCTGCTGTTTCTTACTTGTTTCCATCTTTTCGACGTTTTCAATGCATTGGAAGCAAAATTGAATTGTGTTTTTCTATTCATACGTTGCATCTATATTATTTTCAAATTTTTTTCAATATGTCTTGTATTATATGTATAAATCTTGATTGTTAAGATTTCGAGTATATAATTGATTATTTAATGGGAGAGTAAATATTTTTTCACTAAAACTTTATTAGATAAAACATGTTTGAAACAATCATGAAATAACAACGTACAAAAATCTAGAAAAATTGGCGGGAGAGTAAAAATGTCCAAGAAAAAGACGGGAGTATAAAAAAGTCAGGAAAAAGCACGGGAGTATAAAAAGATGTCCTTTTCCGGAATATTGGCAATTGTGTCCATAATCCAAAACAATTTGCTTGTCCTCTCATTTCTTTTATATCTATTTTGGAGAAAATAGTGTAAAAAACTATTTGAAAAAATAAGAGTGAATTGTGAGATGGTAATTGAATATAAGATGAAAATGTAACGATACAAGTTATGTGATCGAATATTAGTAAAATAGTGATTAACTGTGATTGGTGATAGAGAATGATACAAGTTCTATGATGGTATATTAGTATAACAGTGATTAACTGTAATTGGTTGTTGAAAAAATAAGTAGTGAATTTTTTTATTGAAATTAAGTATGATTATGATAGTTGACGTAATATTTTTCTATTAAAATTAAGTAGACGTTTTTGATGAATGATGGTAAGTGAATAGTAAATTTTTTTAAAAAAATTTGACGAGCAAGCGAAGCATTGATCCAAATTCAATTTTCACAATTTATTATCTTGAAGTGGGGAGTAATAAGGGGACCATTGTTCAATCCAATGCCTTTGATGGAGTTGGTGCCAAAAATTAAAAGGCTCTTTATTACAGACTTTTACCACACTTTTATTTCATATTCAAACCACAATGATGTTAGATATCATTATTCTCTTCCCTTTTTTAGTTTCAAACATCTTCCTAATGTTGCTTCAATTAAATTCTTAGGGTGAAATTCCTCTTCACCCCAATCCCATAATATAATAGACCTAAATAAGAAACGTATTATTGGAAAGTATATAAAAGAAAAAATCTTTATTGCTTTTTTAAGTGCAAAATTACATATTAAAGTTTTATACTCAATATATTATAATATACTATTTTTAATAAATAATATTCATTATTCATTTAATCTATCTTGGGACACAATTGATCTTAAAGAATATTTTAATAATTTTAAGTTTGAAAAAGCTTCTTTCACCAGAAGCAACTGTCACAAATGTGGTTAATAATATTCTACAAGCAATATGCGTATTTGAAAAGGCTTCTTTCAGCAAAAACCATTGTCACAAATATTTTATATAGTTTAATACCTCAATTAGAATCTTACTTTCTGTGTTCAAAGTTTCTTTTAACACTCTTAATATGACCAAATAAAATTTAAATTTGAATTAATATATTAAAAAGATGAAAATATAAAACTTGGAGAAAATCCAATTTGTGTTGTTTCTTTTCGGTGGCTAATGAGTATGATTTTATTATGTAATATTTTTAATAGATAGTAGAGATGTTACCAAAAAGATAGTAGAGATGATGTATAGATTGCTTATGATATAATATTAGACTATTAGATTTATATAAAATCTTATTGAATATTTACACGTTAATTACATATCAACTAATTCCTACTTTTTAGGCCTTTATTTATCTAATAAACATGAATTGAAATGTTATATTTTTTTAATTTTAAAAGTAATTAAAGAAACTAATTATCTCTTGTTTTTTAGACACTTAATTGTCTCTACCATTTTCAAGTTGCATATCACTTTGTAATTTTTAATCCCATTATTTATGCACACAATCTTTGAATGTTGGAAAAAAAATTAACATTACTCTTTATAAATATGTGTGTTAAATAAATTAAATTAGGGGCCCCAAAAAAATTGGGGGCCTTAGGCGATTGCCTAAATGGCCAAAGCATACCACACGGCCCTGATCCCATCACTAGTAATTAATTACCACCGTTCAAGATTTACCAAAAAACAAAAACCCTTCTCCCCAAGGGCAAACTAGTCTTTTCCCAGAAATGAGCTTTAATAGGAACTGGTAAGCATTTTATGGGTTGTGAGTTGTGGGTCAGCGCGCATCTAGCCGTTACACTACCAAACATTTGAAAAAAGCGATTACAATAAATTTTTAATATTCCGAAATGACCGTTAAAGTCTTATTATTAGTTTTCCTCATCAAAACCCTTCTCACTCTCTGTTTTCCAGCTTATATTCTGTAATCGAATTTTCTTCCAATAGAAGATTATTATAGACCGGATGGCGAATAATTTTGTGTTCACGGAGGAAGAAATGGCGGTGGACGATGGGCTTGGATACCCGAAAGCCTACGCTAAGCTCTGTCGAGATCGGAGTTTCGGGCCCTTCAGCCACGGCCCGCCTTTTACTTTCACTCCTTATGCTTTGGTGCAGCAAGAGGTAAATAAAATGGATAGATTTTGCTCTTTCTGTGATGAATTGATTACTTAATTGAACTTAGAATCAGAAAGTATAATGGACTGTGGAATATGGTTTTATTTTTATTTTTTTTCCTTTTAATGTCTTGAATTGAAGCAGTGGTTATATGATTTAGGGAGTGTTTGGAAGCTCTAAAAACAAAAGTGATTCTCAGTTTTTAGGTAGAAGAACACTGTTTTTTACGTAGAAGCTGAAAATCACTTTGTCAATCACGAACCAGATATTTTGTTGCTCAGAAAATCGACTGTAAAGAGAAAAATCTGAATTTCACTATGTGTGTGTGTGTGTGTGTGTTTCTTTGGCCAGCATGCTCTGTTTTCCTGTACTCTCTGAGTTTTAATATAAATTGCTTTCGTTCCCCTAAAAAACAAAAAAATTGCATACCGAAAGTTTAAAATTTATAGGAATAATTGGATTTAATCTCTGTAATAACACTAATGTGTACAATTTAAGCCGAAATTCTGAAAGTTCAGTTTTAAGTGAAAATTTATACTGTTTATTAGAAATCTGTCAGCACCTTAATGTAGGCAATCATTAGTTATTTAGGATTTATTTTAACTGGTCTTTATATAATCCTTTTTTCTCATGATGCAGGATTCAAGAACAAAAGAATTAGATGAGATGTTTCCAATAATTGACCCTAAAGCAAAACCTACAACAAAGCCCAAGATATTTTTGAGTCTGTTGTGGAAACAGCTGAATCATCTTGGGTAAAGCAATTCAATTTTCAGAAACTATCTGATTTTCAATTATCTTGATCAAAAAAATTCAAGGCTAGACTTTTAATGTATCTAAATATCCAAAATTCTTTCCAGGAATGCTGGTTTCGATCCAGAAGTAATTCGTGTGGATTCATATGGAAATGTTGTGTACTATCATGCTGATGCTTCTTCCCCTCTTGCATGGGATATTGACCATTGGTTTCCTTGCTCAAGTAATTGCAATTTATAAATGTGTCTGTTTTAGATTGTAGATTGGGATAATTATAAATACTACCCTTGAGGTTTAGCCTAATTACAAAAAAATCCATTTATCATTTAAATTTACAAATACCCCTTCCAGGTGTTACAAACACCTCCTTTAGGTTTGAATTTACCTAACAAATACCCCTTTTGAGGGTGCAATTTGTAAAAGTCGGTTTTTTTTTTTGTAATTAGGCTAAACCTCATCGGTAATTTTTGTAAAAATACCCTTGAGATTTAGTCTAATTACAAAAAAAAAAAAAAAAGCTCAACTATATTTTAAAATTTTAAATACCTCATTGATACTTGCTTTTATTCTACAAATTACACCGGGATATTTGTTAAGTTATATACAAACCTCAATGGGTGTTTGTAATACCATAACAAAATATTTGTAATATTGAAAGAATACTGGAATTTTTCATAATATTGAATGTCAGGGGTAGTTTTTGTAATTTAACCCTTTTTATAAATGTCTGTTTTTCAGCTGAAGGGGGTTTGTAATTTGTGATTTTTGTTGGTTAAAACTGCAGGAGGAGGACTGACTGTTCCAAGCAATCTCAGAATATTGCAATGGCAAGTCTGCAAAAGAAAGCATAACAAGCTTGAGTTTCTCATACCTTGGTGGGATTTTCAATTAGGCATATCCATTAACCAGTTCCTGTCCATCTTTGCTTCATCCAACTCAGATTTCAGGTTGGTAATATCATCATTCACAAGTATTTTCATAAGGGAAAACAAAAATAATGCGATGATTTTTACTAGGTTTACACTGTTTGTATTTCAGGCGCAGGGCATTTTCATGGTTGTTTAATGAAGGTGAAAGTGAAGAACTGAATGATTCACAGACAGTTGATTCCCATGTTTTTCCTCAACATTTCTTAGAATCAAAAGGTAAATTAGGCCTAGCTCCAGCTGCTGTTGTTTTGTCTCGACGGGAATCTTATGATGCTCCATTGAAATCACTGGATGTTAACAGACGGCCCAGATCAAGCACCCCCATTGTAGGTTAGTATAGCAAATGATCTACTCCACCTCTTCTTCTGAGTTTGAAGGGTAAATTGTAATTTTTTTTATGGGTGTGGCAAAATGATCATTTAATCAGTTTGTTAAAAAAAAATTCGGATTTAGTTCTAGTTCGCTAAATATTTCAAGAATGAGGGAAAATTTCTCGTGAGTTGTGCATGTGAACCCAAAAAGTTTGGAGGTTTTCGAATCTTCAACCAAAAATTGAGTTTTTTCCCCAACACCTTACAAGCAAGTGCATCCGCGAAAACCCTACTTTTTTGCCGGAGATTCGAAAATAATTAAGGACTAAATCCACGAGTTTTTTTAAAATAATTAGGATGATTTTTATAGACAAATTTAAAAAAGAACCAATTTTGCCCACACCCCTATAGTTAGGGGACTAAAACTGCAATTTACCCAAGTTTGAATGAAAATGCAAATTCAACAACCTTCAATTATTGTCTTCTCTTTTAATGTCTTCATTTGATTATGGCAGCCGTGAAGAAACTAAAACAATTTCCAAACGAAAATGAAAACGCTACAATGGTGACAAACCCATACCAAGCCATTGTCATGGCTAGAGATTCCTTAAAGCAGAGAGAACAAACAGCAAAAATGCAGGCAGAAATACAGAAATTAGATAATGAAGCCGGTGAATTGCAGCAGAAGACAGAGGAAGAAAAAGTTTCCATCCAAGAACTGGAGTTGGTGCTCGTAAAGAAAAGAAGGCGAGCCGAAAAGTGCAGACGCTTAGCAGAATCACAATCTTCTTACAGGACAATGTTGGAGAAGATGATCAGAGATGCCATGCACCAGTAAGAAACATTAAAAATTCTTGTTTTAACATAATATTTTGGGATAATTACCAAAACCACCCTGAGGTTTAGCTTAATTACAAAAAACTCAGTTATCTTACAGAATTACAGATACCCCTTAAGTGTAACTAGGGTGTAATTTGTAAAAGAGAAACAAATATTACTGGGATATTATTTGCAATATTGAAGAAGATTGACTTTTTTTGTAATTAGGTTAAACCTCAGAGGTAATTTTGTAATTAACCATAATATTTTGGGTAAAATTATTACAATACAATCCAGTTATCTTTCAAAATTAAAAACAACCCCTATTTACTTAACAAGTACCCCTACTAGTATGCAATTTGTAAAACAGAAACAAAATGTCAGGGGATATTTGTCATTCTAAAAGATACCTGTTTTTTTTTTTTTTTTTTTTTTAATTAGACAAAACCTCAAGGTACTTTTTTTTATAATTATGTTTCTTCTTGTAGAAGTGTAGTCTACAAGGAACAAGTGAGGTTGAATCAGGCAGCAGCTAGTGCTCTTTTGGCTAGACTTGAAGCCCAGAAAGCAATTTGTGATTCTGCTGAAAGAGAACTTCATAGGAAGTATAAACAAAGAGATGAGTTAGAGAAACAGATAAGGCCTGAATGGGAACAGGCAAGAAAAAGGTCAAGAATGGATGATACACTTAATGAAGAGAAAGATGGCAAGATTGCTCTATATTTGCCAGAAAGCGAACCAAAAATGCAACACGAAATAGAAACGAACGATACTTCACTTGCAGAAAATGCCAAGAAAACTATTCTTTATTTGCCGGAGCACAAGGAGCTGAGAAAGTTCTTGGAGGAAGAACAGAGTACCTCAGCAGCAGCAAGTTTACTGTGTAATGAGGAAAAGAAGAAAGAAGAATCTGAAGGAAAAGAAAAAACTAATAATGTGGATAAAAAGGAAAATGGGTATATAATTGAAGAGAGGCTTGAAAAGCTGGAGATACAAGATGGAGGGAAAATATATGATATTCAGTTCCCATTTCCTCATGAATTAGACGAAGAGGAAGACGAAGAGAGCAGAAGGCAACGTGGGAAAGGAAATATAGATAAATGGCTGCAATTTCTACTCGAAAGTACACAAGAGGATGCTGAGTTAAACACTCAAAGCACAGATGAAAATGGAACCTCGAGGTCCGATGAATTAATCAAGAAGCTGAATATGATATATCCACATAGAGAGATCAAACTTTCAAGCACTCAGGTTGAAAAGATGGACAAAAATGATGAGAAAACAGAAGGGACTGTTATTTCGCCAAAAAAATTATTTCCTACAAAAACAGAAGGGATTGTCGAAATGGAAACTAGGAAGTCAATCTCAGACAGAGAAAAGGAAAATGGGAAAAAGCATTTAAACAGTAGCAACACTTCCTTTAAGAACCCTCCTTACAAAATTGTGCCAGAGAAAATAAAAGGAAAAGAATTGGTGACCATTGGTAAAGGGGCAGGAAGAGTAAGTAGCCCTGATGTGAATGCGAGAAGGGAGAAAATTGGCAAGGAGAGAGAGCTTTTGAGGTCAGAGAGTGCCAGAGCATTTCGACGAATACCGTCTTCTCCGTCTCTTATCCTGGAAGGCATGAAAAAGAGAGTGGACTGCATAGGGAAAAAACCGTTAGTACTTGATGATAATGATGGTGATGAGGGTTATGCAGCGAGAAACAGCTTTATTAAATCGTCGATCAAAACAATAAAGAGAGCAGTGAGGATTTAGGTTGTTAGTGTAGTAGGTTATTTTTTTTTGTGTGTTATTTGTTGAGAGACATCTCTCCTAACTAAATAATGGTGTGAAATTTGTTATTTGCTTGTTTGTTATATGGTTTGTGAAATATATATGTAATAACAGCTTGTTGTTTGACAGACTCTATTGCCCTACTGTAAGATCTTTACTTGAGACTCCTTATATGAGAAAATAGTGTGCAAACAGAACAAAGTACTAAGTTAAGTAACATTACATGAGCAGGAAAAATTAAGACAGAAGTCTTCAAGCACCATTTTTTCAAAAATTAATTTGCAAAGAGAAATATTTTTTATTTTTTTAATAAGTTTGGAAATCTGTACACAATAGTAAAACAAGTTCAACAGGGAGCTAGTTGTGTAAACTTTAGACCCCATGTATGTCTGTATATATCTTTTTTCTTGTAATTCTGACACTACAACAAAATATTTTACAACATATGACCACTAGGAAGAAGGAAGTATATCACCCTGACGACGAGTTTGTTCAACATCTTCCATATTTACCCGCACCCAGCTTCGTAGTTGTACAAACAAATATACAAAGCTCGGCATCTGAATCCACTTTGCCAATAATACGATCTCCAAAAACCCTAATTTCGTCGCGAGCTGTTCAAAGATTCTTGAAATGTAAGCTAAAGTAGCATAAAACTTGTCATTCAAGATAGTCCCCAATAACCCTCGTCTCCACAGGAGCATCTCCCATCTTTGAAATGGTGAAAATGTTCAGTATCTCTAACGTAAATCTCTCTCCTTACAACCTTAGACATAAATTTGATTGTATTATGACAGCTCTCGCACATGTAGAGATTTTTCGTCACCCAAATAGGCATCCCAGGAGAAGTGTTTATGAGCCCAAATGCAACAGCCAGTCTCTCGCTGTGTCCACAGAAAACTTCAGCTTTTGAAGCCTCGATTTCATTTGTAAATCTTCTATCTGGATTACCATGGCCTTCTGCTTTCATCTTCTCATAAAATCCCTGCAATATAGCACTTATTTCTCTCATTTGTGGGTGAAAATTATCGCCGCTAAGAAAAGCATGGACTTTTCCTTTAACTTCGACCCAACTGCACCCAGGATCAATGGCGAGCCCCATTTCTCTCATTGTTTTCCTCAACTTAGCAACTTCATCCCACTTACCACTGTCCGAATAAAGATCACACAACAAAATATAATACCCTGCGCTCCTGTTATCCATCCCGAAAATATTTTTAGCAGCTATCTCGCCAAGTTCGACTCGTCTGTGAATTCTACATGCATTTAACAAGGCTCCCCATATAGCTGCGTCTGGTCTCATAGGCATTTTGTCAATAAACTCATAGGCATCATCTAGTTTTCCTGCACGGCCCAGCAAATCGACTACACAAGCAAAATGCTTCAGGTTTGGAGTAATAAAATAGTCGGTTTTCATGCTATAAAAATACTGCAAACCTTCTGTTACCATCCCAGATCTACTACAGGCACATAATAGAGCTATAAAAGTGATCTCATCAGGCCTTACTCCTGATTTGAGCATTTTATGAAATAACTCTGTGGCAAGTGCACCTTGGCCCCTCTGGGCATGCCCAGTCAGCAGAATATTCCATGAAGCAACATCCTGTTTTTGTGTCTTAAATTGATTTTGTGCTGTTTCCATTCTCCCACACCTCACATACATGTCGAGGAGTGCATTGGGTAGAAAACCGTCAAACTCTAATCCATTCCTCAGTACATGGGCATGGATTTCCTTTCCACACATCAATGCCCCTATTCTTGCACACGCAGAAAGCACGGATATTAAGGTAACATCATTTGGGTTTAGACTTAGTTTCATTTGCCTAAAGTAAAACAATGATTCAAAGCTTCGGTTATTGATCCGAAGCCCTAGAATAATTGATGTCCAGGACACTACGTTTTTATCTGGAATTTGATGGAAGACTTCTAAAGCCTCGTCTATGCATTTACACTTGGAATAGAAATCAATGAGAGCATTAGCAACCATTAGATATCCAATAAGTCCTGTCCTTTTGGCCGACTCATGAAGCTTTACGCCTATGTCTAATAAACCAAGAGAAGCACAAGCAGATAAAACACTAGCAATAGTGATCTCATCCGGCACAATACCTTCTAGTTCCATCATTTTATAAGTTTCAACAGCCTTGTCGGCCACCCCATTGTTGTTATAACCTGAAATCATTGATGTCCAAGATACCACATCTTTACACTCAATTCGCATAAAAACTTTTTCTGCATCACCCCACCTTCCAAACCCTGAATACATCTGAATCAATGAATTACCCACCGACTCCTCAGCCCCGTATTCCGTCTTTGCAACGTAACCATGAACCGCCCTTCCAAGCTTCTCATCACCAAAGACCTCACATGCTGAAATCACACTAGTCATGGTCATCAAATCTGGATGAAAACAACACTCCCTCATTGAAAAGAACAATAACAACCCTTCCAAATACTCTTCATTCTCAAAATACCCCGCAATCATCGCATTCCATGAGATTCTATCTCTCCTAGACATTCCATCAAACATCACTCTGGCGCTCCACAAATCGCCACACTTGACATACATAGTTATCAAAGCATTTACGACATCGATATCGGCCTCAAACCCAAACCTTAACACATGAGCATGAATCTCCCTACCCCATTTCCTATTGCTCAAACCACCACTAGCTCTCAACACACAAGGAAAAGTATAGACATCAGGCCTAACTCCAACCCCACCAAGCCATAACATTCTCCCATACAACTCAATGGCCTCGTCGAGAAACCCATTCTTTGCATACCCTCCAATCAACACATTCCAAGAAAACACATCCCTTTCCTCCATTTTTCCAAACACATACCATGCATCACTTAGATTTCCCAACCTCACAAACATGCTCAACAGCGCATTTCCTAGCCTTAAACTCAAATGGGTAGTCGTATTAGATACAAAAGAGTAAATTAACGACCCTTCGTTAGAAGCTCTCTTGAATTCGCACAATCTTACTAAAGATATGAAGGTTTCTTCCTCGATATCATTTTGAGGATCTTTTCCTACAGAAGTTAGGAAATTTATTGCTTGCTGTAGTTCATTTTGAACGCAGAGCTGAGTTAAGTACGAGTTGGGGTCAGTGGAGAAGGAGGAAGTGGAGTTTAAAAGAGAATTCTGGTGGCTTTTTTTCAGGGAAAATTGATTGCTTTTGGAGATGATTTGAGCAAAATTCTGGGTTTTAAGATTAGACAATTTGGAAAAATGGGGATTTGGGTGGTCGGAATTGAGAGAAATAGGTGGGGTTTTCGCCGAGAGAGCCATTTATGCTGAAGCATGGCAAGGATGGAAGCAAGGGTTTTAGTGGAGGTTTAACGGCTTACAGTAATTTCTGCCTCAAAAACAACTTCAGATAATGTAATCTATAAATATCCTGATAGCTTGTAACAACGACGTCGTATAGTCTTGTTCTTTGAGACGTTTTCATCGTCGGTCCCGTTTTGGATTCATTTAATAATGTCCAAAATGTGGGTAAATCTTTTTTATTTTCGATTGGGAATTAAAAATATGGTTGGATTTTCTAATGGAAAAGTTTAATACTTAAAAATTATGTTTGTAAATTTTGATGTTTAAAAATAGAAACTATATTTAGTTTTTTTCTTCTTTTGGAAAAAGAATAAGTGAAGTTTTTTAGAAATAGGTTTAGAATTTTGATCTTTAAAATTGGGGTTGAAAGTAATGTTGTGTTTTCATAAACAGACAGCTAGCACACTCAAAAGATGTGGAAAAATATAACACATTTTGATACTTTTGTTAGTTGAAAGTAGTAACATATAATCTAGGAAGCACGAACACTTCTCCGAGGAAGGTGTATCCGTATCAGATACGTATCTGATACGATACTTTGTCCGATACTTCATGGACACTCCATTAATACATCCACTCATGGAAATAGGTAGAATTTATTCTAATGTTTATTTTTTTAGAATTTCTTTGTGTGTCTACGTGAATTATTGTGAAATTTTAGTTTTTTATGCTTGAAACATTGTTTTTTAAATTGTACTTAGTACGTATGTATTTTCAATAACATAAAAATATATAATTTATATGCATATGTGTACCGTACCCGTATACTTAAAATTTTAAAATATGTCATATTCTCGTACCTGTATCGTATCATATCCGTGTTCCATATCCATATCGGTGTTTCATAGCATATAATTAAGGGGGCCACTATTTGCTCCCCATTTTTTATGAACACACTCCCTCTCAATATTTACAAAAATTTTATGCTTTAAAATGACTATGATCCCTTAATAACACAAAAAAAACACCTATTAAATCTCTAAATACACCTCCCTCTCCTTTTTAAACTTGCATTCTTCTTCCTTACACCCTCTCACATTATTCCTCTTTCTCTACAAAATCTACAAAAAAAATCTTCAAACCCTAATTTTTCAACACTCACATTGCTGCAATTATGGACCATAATTAATTCATCGACACCAATAATGCAAGAATCTTATTATTATATTGCTTGAAGTATAACATTTTTCATATTTTTCTCGTTCAAAATTTCTACTGTATCGCGCACGCCCACATTTCGACATGGCACGAACATGCCACTATTTTACATGGCACATTTGTACCCCTTTAAAAGGAGGCACGATCGTGCCATGTATTAAAAGGTGGCACGATCATGTCATATATTAAAAGGAGACACGATCGTGTCTTATGTTAATATAGGCATGGTCATGCCATGTATAATAGTGGCATGATCGTACCATTTATTAAAGAATTGCACGATCTTGTCATTTTAAGCTCTTTTTTTGTTTAAGTTTCTTTTGATGAATTTGTTTAATATTTTGACAGGAATCAAATACCCACCCCACAAAGTATAATGTTGTTGGTCCAACCAATAATGAGACGAATCAAGTCCAAGACTTAAGTATTATTACGGATTACACAAATGCGTTCACTGACAAACTTTTCTCGTCTCGTGAGAAGTTATTTGAATGGGTGCGTGAGCGAGGGAATGAACATGTCATGGTGATAGTAATAAGTAGGTTGGATAGTGGTAAGGGTAAGAAAAGACCCGTATGTTGTTGGCTTATGTACATAGTGAGCAATACCATGAATTTAATGGGAAATTATCTCAAGGAAATCATCAAGAGAAAAATGCTGAAAAGATGATGTCCCCTCAAGCATTTTAAAAAAAAGCTCGTGGGAGAGAAATTGGAACAAAGAAGTGTGGATGTCTATTTCATTTAAAGGGTAGGCAAATCTCCATTGAGGGACCATGGGTTTTGAATGTTGAATGTGGCGTTCATAAGCATCCGATTACCCAATATTTGTAAGGTCACTCATATGCTGGTCGATTGTCCAAAAACGAGGAGGAATATGTCACAGGGTAATACTCGACCCAAAGACATTTTATTTGGTTTGCAAAAGAAATTTGTAGATAATAAGTCCACAATAAGGGCTATCTACAATGTTCATATGAAGAATAAAGTTGTCGAATGAGACGGTCGATCTCAGATGCATCAACTTATATGAAAATTGAAGGAGCATGAATATTTCTATCATCACAGACGCTGTGAAATGACTAACACTGTGAATGATCTATTTTTTGCTTACTCGAGGAGCATTGAGTTGTTATGCGCTTTTCCAAAGGTAATTTTTATGGATTGTATGTACAAGACAAATAGGTACAAGTTACCTTTGTTGGAGATTGTTGGCGTGACATCGACACATATGACATTCTCTATTGCAACCGCTTATTTGGAGTTTGAGCAAGAATACAACTACATATGTGCATGTACAATTTTAAAATCCTTGATGGACCCATCCTCCCTCCCTACTGTGATTGTCACAGACAGAGAAATGGCTCTAATGAATGCAATTGAAAGAACATATCTGTAATACCCGAGCCTCTCATGACTCACCTGGCCAATATAGTTCATGCATTTCATGTTGATTATGTGCTATTTGCATAACTCGATTATTTGATATGACATGAATAGTTCTACATTTGTGGAACTCACTAATAGTATTTAGTTGTCGGACTATTAGAGGCTGGCTATTAAGTTACACTTGGTAACATTAAAAGTATAAAAGTTGCAAGATTACACATGGTTAATTTAGAAGTGAAAGATGACATTAACGTGTCCATCGGGTTGATATATATATATATATAATGTGATTAAAATCAATCTATTTATACATATATATAGTACTAAAGATAGTTGATATATATATATATATAATAAATATGCGTAGTATATTAAAAATATGGACAATCTATTAAAAGATTATAAAAGAATATAAATGTGGTGTGTGAGAATATAATGGATATATAATACATTTAGTATATATAGTTAGCATGCAAAGTAGGACATATATATGTGTTGACCGACTTACTCATAATCTGAACATATCAAATACCTTTTTATACAAATATGTGTTTCTAATGACATATGGCCACATGTTTCCATTATTAAAGTTTAATTATTATATATCAATATTTACTTAACCGCCATTATACTAAGGATATATACTTGGGTATATCATATTCACACACACATGCAATCAAGTCCGAGGGAAGGAAAAGCTAATTACCATACAAGAAGCCATATTGGTAAATGATGTCAATTCATATTCCTTTGTCTGTTTGGATAATAAAAATTCAATAATAGGTTGAAGGATAATCACGTCTTGATAGGTGCTGAGCATGGGAAATTTCCTGCTCATAGCTATATTTAAGGAATTAGAGATAAAAATGAGAAAAAAGTTCATTAACATATATGCTAAGTGCTAATGATAGAAAAGAAAATTATTACCGGTTATAAATAGGGTAGATATCGGTTCTAATTTAATTACCCGTTATATATGAACATATATATATATATATATTTTATATATAGGGGATGGGTTATATAGGACCCCCCTATTATGTGAGTACGTAGGACCAGATCCAAGCCGTAGATAAATTGATGTAGATGGCGAGATTAATCCTTTCTAATTCTTTGGTAAATAATTCGAATCAGCCATATGGAGGGTACATTAGTCCATACCATAATAAATTATGGTAGCTAAATCTAGTAAATCCCACAAAAATAGGATTAGTTACAATCAAACTCCACCATATCTGTTACTGAATTAAAATCGTCCACTTTATTTCACCTTGTCCACCATTCTTCTCTAACGTAGATAGTCTCCCAACTCACTGAAAATTCACCATTTGCAGCGCTGAAACAAGGAAGGAGGGAATGGACGACACATATGAAGAAAGCTTCAATACTAATGAAGAACAAGGTAACACTTTTCCTTGACTACGAAATTGTATTGATTGTTCATTTTGTTACTGATTCTCCTTAATATTTGATTCGTAATTTTTCCTAAAATCAATGATTCGATCAATCATTTTCATTTTTGCTTGTAATTATTACCCAGAAATATGCTTATACGGGCCTGAACTATTGCGTATGCCTTGAGAATATTATGCTTACAAATGTGAACTTCTTAGTAGTCCACTTTTCCTTGACTACGAAATTGTATTGATTGTTCCTTTTATTACTGATTCTTCTTAATATTTGATTCGTAATTTTTCCTAAGATCAATGATTTGATCAATCATTTTCATTTTTACTTGTAATTATTACCCAACAATATGCTTATGCGGGCCTGAAACTTTGCTTATTCCTTGAGAATAGTATGCTTACAAATGTGAACTTCTTAGTAGTCCATAAAAGGGCATATCTTCATGCCATTTTTTTTGTGTGTGTATGTTTACCCATTGAGTTGCTTGTTCATTATGATAAATTTGCTTTCCAGTTGCCTATAAATGTTCTTATGATTACCACCATACTTACGAACACCTTAAATTTAGTTCCCCGTCCACGTTCTTTTTCTTCATATTAACCAGATAATATGCTTATTAGTATCCATAATAATGCTTATACATTAATTCTAATATGCTTATAAGTATGAACATATATCTGAGGTATGAAATTTAATTATTCGTCCCCATTTTTTTCTTTAAAAAACGTATATAATATGATAGAAAAAATGTTGCATAATAAACCATGTTGCACAATAACCGATCTGGTTAATTGATCATTATTTAGGTTGTATGAACTGAAATTATTTGATTACAATGCCGGTTGTTCTAGTCATGTTCTTTGCTTATATGTTAGTATATTATTGCTTATAAAAAGTGACCATTATGCTAACGTAGTTTCAAAATCTTGCTTATTTATTTCTTTTGTTGAGACAGTTGTAATTGCAAGTGCTCATGAGAACGGATTGAAATAACAACGGATTCGTCTGTGAATTGGATACCAGAATGTGATGAACATCTGACTCCAAAAGAAGGGATGATTTTTGATAGTGTCAAGAGCGGAATACAATTCTACAAGGATTATGGGCGTGCCACCGGATTTGATGTGAGAATTAGTACAACCAAACGCTTCCACAATGATATAATACGCATGCAATACGTTGTTTGCAACCGCGAAGGGTTCAAAAAGGTTGGCAACTCATCTGCATCTCCTGAAGAAGCGGAGCTAAATGATGACGAAGTCTCACAAGTGAGACACAGGAAACCGACAAGGGTGGGATGCAAGGCGCGTTGCGTGTTCCAAGCCACTGAATCTGGTTCTTACACAGTAAAGAGTTTTGAAATCCGGCACACGCATTCATTGACGCCCGGGGTGTACAGACACTTTCTAAAGGCGAATAGGAATTTAAATTTGGCTCACCAAAAATTCATACTAAGCTGTATAAAAGCAAACATTGGGCCAGCGAAAACTTATCGACTGTATAAGGAGATGGTTGGAGGGTATTCGAATGTAGGCGCACTGCCAATCGACTTTAAAAATTTCAAGAGAGAGCTGAAAGCTTATGTCTGTGGAGCCGATGCACAACTTATTATTGATAAGTTTTTGAAAAAGATTGAAGTTTGTCCAAATACAGCATTCAACTATGACGTTGATGAAAACGACCAACTTACACGATTATTTTGGGCTGATCCAATGTGCAAGCAAAACTACAGAATGTTCGGGGATGTTATATCTTTCGATGCAACATACAACACTAACAGTATGGGGTGCAATCGCAATGAATTCATGATCATTCATCTTTTTTTTTTTTTAAATAGTCCACAAGAATGCATAACAAAAAGGAAAAGAGTGCTTACGAGTTGCTTTCATCGCATACGAAAATATATAATTTTTAAAGAAAATGACCATTTCATTACAACATGTATTGATGTGTGGATATGCATACGAATTTAACATAATATGCTTATATATTATTACAATGTTGCTTATGTATTATAGAAAAATTGCATACATGCGTCTAAACTTGAATGAAATTTCTTATCTTGTGAAAAATGAGACTGACTTGTCACAACAAACCTAGGTACAAAATGGTTTTGCGCCGTTCACTTTGGTGTGGACAATCATCGAAGATGTGTTACGTTCATGGGTTACTTCTAAAGGAAGATGAAGAATCGTATGTCGGCTATTCAAAAATTTCTTAAAGGCAATGGGGCATGAGCCAACATACATAGTTACTGATCAAGATCCCGCAATGAAAAATGCTATTAAAAGGGTTTTCAAGAACAGTATTCACCGACTATGTATGTGGCATATCATGGAAAAGGTTGGTGCGAAAGTGGGGCATACTTTGCTTAAGGACGAGGAATTCATGGAAAGATTGAATCGCATTGTTTGGAGTAACTACATTGAACCTCCAGAATTTGAGGAGAGATGGGCAGAGTTGATGAATGATTACCGGTGACTTCGCATTCATGGTTCAAAAATATGTTTGAAATCAGAAAATCGTGGATACCCGCTTATTTTAAAAATGTGCAATTGAGCGATTGCTCAGAACCACATCAAGATCGGAGAGTGCTAACAGCTGGTTCGGGAGTTTCACCAACCCACAGGTTAGTTTAGTGGAATTAAAGCATTTGATACTGCTTATTTATGCATATTTTATCGCTTATTTTTTAAGTTAATTTTTTTTATCTTGCACTTTGATTATTTTCTGACAATATAAAATAACATGATATACGTACCTACAAAAACATTAAAATTTGCTTGGACAACATTTAACTCATGCTAAAACACATTTGATTACAACTATATAGTATGACATACTTGATAAGTTATAATTTTTGAAATAATGCTAACAAGACAAATGATTTCTGCTTGTGCATCGTTTGAATATTCGCTTACAAAACATTTGTATACTTGAAGAAGTTAAAACATTTAAATATTGCTTGCGGTGCAAGATTTTGCCACTACGGTGAAGAAGAACACTGCTTAAAAAAATATTTGAAGTAATGCTAGAAACATTTTATCATATCATGAAAATGATTGCTTGCAAAATAGAGTAAACCCTGCTAATTAACCACTTGAATTCTGCTTACATAGGCACTAATCAAAAAAACATTCAAAACACCACTAAAAAGTACTTCAAAGACCAAGCAAGTTAACCGTGTCTGGAAGATCGCTAAAGAGTACTTCAAATATCAATAAAAAGTACAAAACAAATAAAATGTTCCGGGTTGATCTTAATTCTTTTTGGCAAACACCTTCACTCGCCCCATTACCGCCTCCCTAAGATCATTCAGTGAGTCCAAGCATATTGCAGCTGCGTACTTTCTACGCATCATCAAAAGTTGCGCCTCGTCGTTCTTCCGGAGCCCGCTATCCCAATTTCTGATCCCATCTCCCATATAGGTCTCCATATGGCGCATTGCGAAGATACCACAATCAACTTTGTTATCCTTGTCCCTCCAGGGCATGCACAAACGAGATGCAGTCGTTTGCTGGATCACACGAGCAATTGACGGGAAACCCTTTGTCGATAGGTATTGCGAAAATACTTGTCGCTTTCCATTAAAAAAATATATATTTGAATCAGTAAAACAATAAAGAATGAAAATATATCTTCAATCATCTATAGAGACGAACTGACCAATTTATCAGGAACGCCGTCGTATTTGAGGGTTTTGTTGCCGCCAACCGAAGAGTTGTCTAATACGTGGCAGAACTTTTTTTAACGTCGAAGCATACCACGAAAAAATGTTCACTCTTGAATATTGGGAAGAAGAACTACACAATGGGTAACAAAAATGTTAGGTTCACGGAACAAAAAAAAAAAAAAAAGCCTCACCATATCATACATACCAACCGGATCTCCTCCATCCGCCGCGCTGAATCGCTAAACTCGACGTCGAAGCTTTATTTGAATGTCTTAACCATTTCACTTGAACGGGCGCATTCTTTGGGCATTGCAATTGTGAATGTCGCAATAAAAATATGATTAAATTAGAAGTAATTAACTCTCGGCAAGCAACATTTAATGCATACATAAGCATTGTTCATAATGAGACACAAGCAATCTATTATACATAAAGACATAATGGGGTGAATAATAAAGTAAGCAATATGCATAACATTAATAAGCATAACTCAAACCCAACTTAAGCAAATTTATAATCCATGAATTCACAGAAACACTAGCATAATGGAAAGCATCCAGGAAGCATATTTTGATATATCCATAAGCATAATATACAAAAACAGAGCATAATAATGGATACTACTAACAAAAAGCATATAAACCAGTCAAAACTCATGCATCACAAAATTATCTACCAAGAAATGCGGGTGAAACATACAGTGGGATATGTCTGGCAAAGAATCTACGCGGAGAACTATCAGCCCTCAACGATTCCTTGCGATTCAGGATAAAAGACCAGGTATCCACAATAGCCCGCCGACTTTCGTCCGCCTCTTCAAAGTCTCCATATCTTGTCTTGTTATATTAAATTCACCACTACCAAATATGACTTCCTCCCTGCATGTTCATACAATTGCTCAAACTAAAAACATCATAAAAAAGTCATTTTTTAAAATAAACAAAATAAAAAGAAACTTACGATTCACCGGCCGGATTTTCAAAAATCCAGTTCGAAACCATAATTTCAAGTTTTGAACATTCGGACAACACGTCAATCAATCTGTAATGCATTCTCAATTTGCCCTCCCTCCATCTCATCGGCCTTTGTTAACCTCATCTTCTTCGTTCCCACCTGTCACCGCCGTCTTGTTCCAACTCGGCGTCGGCCAAGGATCCCCTCATCATCGTCACTACTACCATCCTCATCCTCATTTTCGCCGCTCTTACCCTCATCCTCCTCGTCATCCTCGCTGTCATCCTCCTCGTCATCCATCTCGCCGTCTTTGTCCCGACACCGTCTCAAAGATATCCACACCATCTTCGCCAACATCACGTGCCCCGCTAACCCCACCCCGTTAATAAAACAAAAAAAAAGCAACAACACACATCAGTACAATACAGAAAACCAACATTCTATTCATAGTAAGCGGCGTATACCGGATGTTAAAAAAATAACAGAAAAAAAAGATCAAAAAATCTTACATCCCTGCCCACAATTTTAACAGGCTCTTGGGTAACACCCAGACTGAAACTTGGCAAATCTTCCCCACCCTTTTCGTACTCTTCCCTACGACCAAGTGCAATCTCAACTTTTTCGACTGCAGCTATCGTCTCGGGATTATTCCAAAAAGCTTCATTCATGCGTCTCGCTCATATCGTCAGCATGGGGTCCGCCCGCGTCCAATGTGTGCTTACTGGATGAGCATATAAGCATCATCGCCGAATCTTGTAATTTGCAAAAGTCTGCGTCGCCTGTCATCTCTTTTGGAGCATTTTCAAGCAACACGATTATGTCGACCACATATGTAGCAAGGCCTGACAACTTCTTCAGCAATCTCGATTTATACTCCTTTCCAAAAGTTATCAAACCAAAAATGTCAGTTACAGGAGAAATATTTAAATGACTACATATCATGATTTACACTTCATCATTACTTGTAAGCATAATAAGCAGCATATATAAGCATAATTTGCAAATCCATAAGCAGTCCAAAGACATTAGACAATAATACCAAAAATAAAAATAATTAATACTTCATTATTCTGTAAGCATTATTAGCAACAATATAAGCATAATTGGAAACTATCATAAGCAAACCAAACATTAGACAAAAAAAAATAGAAAAGTGCAAATAATTAAATACTTCATCGTTATGTAAGCATTATATGCAACACATATAAGCAGAATTGGCAAAACTCATAAGCAAGACAAAAAATATTCTGTGAGCAATATTAGCACCACCATATAAGATGAATGTCATATGTCATAAAAATATTCCAAAGACATTTGAGGGAACCAAAAATTACAATAACAATTTGTAAGCATTTGAGCAACATATATAAGCACATTTGGGAAACATAATAAGCATTATTAACTATAAATGAATGCAACGATTACAACAATCAAATTCTCCATCATTTATCTAATAAAAGCAAAATTAACTACATGTATAAGCATATGTTTTATCTACCACAAGCATTAATCAAAATGGATTCAACCAACCAAACCAAACTAAAAATTTTACCTCGTGGCTCTCAATCCCGGACGACGTGCGGCCCTTCACGATCGACTTCCTACCAGCCCAATGTCACCGCCCTAACCCTTCGTTCAAAACCGTTTATGCGGAGGCGGCCAAATGACCCGCCCAAATCCACCTTCTTTCATCTCCTTGCGTACACTTTTAGGATGATCCGAGAAGTCCAACCTCTAATCTTGGGGAGAGTTCTAGTCACGTCCCTAGTATGGAAAACAACCCTATCCAAATAAAAACCTACACAAACAACAAAAATTAGAAAAGTATGCAATGTAGTGATACAAAAATGTAAAACAATAATAATTTACCGCTTACCGATAAAAACAAAAGGGGGCCATTGAACATTTTTTGCTTCCCTTCTCCCCAACGTGCATGGTTTGTCACCAGCAGTATTAATTGTGTGTACTCGCACCAGCCAAGGTTGCGAATATTATGAACATTCTCCAGTGTCCATCATGAGGGGGTTAACATAACCAATAGGGTTATTCCCAATAATCAAGCGATCCACCAGGGCAACAAAGTGCCTCTTGAACCGATCACCTCCGTCCTCAAATTTTAACATCTCCGTAGCTACGTGTTTTGCCGTGATGTGGTTGTTAGGCTTATTAAAAATCTCTAGCCATTCTTTATAAAGTTCACATCCCCCGCTTTGTTCTTCCGTTTCAATATTCACACTACCATTTGGGATTCCAAGAACCCGTTCCACATCCGTGGCGTCTACGTGAATTTTTTCCTCTTTGATATCACCAGTTCGACTAATCGGGTTGAAAATTTTAACCCGGCCCATGAAGTTAATGTCTTTGGTATTTCCACGATCTTCATGTGCAATGATCCACCGAACCCAATCTCGTTTAACCGCCTGTGCAGGGTTCAATTTCTTAATAACTTTGGCGAACCTCCTCGGCGTTGATCTCGTACGATCGGGATATTTGGATTCTTTGTCACTCGCTACCGCTCTCATCACTTTTTTACCTTTGTCCTTTCCTTCTTTTTCTTACTCGCTCCGCAACAACATCAATATCTCCGCCGCCTTCCTCTTCTTGCTCCCTTTATCCAATGTACCCTTACTCTTCTTGCTCTCCTTAGCCATCTCCAAAAGAAACACTAAAAAAAAATAAGGTAGCAAATAGTCATTCAACTGTCTCATAAAAACTGGTAACAAATTTAAAGCATACTACATAATATAGGTAAGCATAATATAAAATGTGAGCAAGCATAATTGTCAACACCAAAAAGCAGTACACATTATCAACAGGCAAACTTACGGACTTGGAAAAAAGGTGGGGAATAAATAGTTATCAAAGAACAAAAATGTATGTAAAAATCACATAAGAGCTAACCCTAATAGACTTAAGCATTATATATAAGATAAGTAAGCATTATATATAATGTAAGTAAGCATAGTTCTGAACACAAATAAGCATTACAAGTCACCATCGTTCAAAACTACCAGACTTGGAAACAAAATGTAAGGAATACATAGTTATCAGAACAAAAATGTATTTAAAAATCCCATAAGACCAACTCTACAGACTTCAACTTTTCAAGATAATAAAGACAATTTAAACCAACAACACAAAGAAATGTCCTAACCATAAGCGATATTGTTTTTCGATTTCCACCATTCCCATTATAAGCATTCCTAAGCATATTTACGGGGACAATCCTAAGCATATTTACAGGGACAAAATATAGGCAATATTAAAATCAAATCCACCAATAAAAATAGAATACTACATAAGAAATGCAAAAAAATAAAAAAAATTACGAAAATAAAATGAGAAAAAAAAGTTGCCCTAACCTACAATGTTGTGGGGACGCAATGGAAATTCACACAATTTGTTGTGTTCTTCAGCGAAAACTAAGGGTTCCAATGGGCTTCTTCTCGAAAAAACAACAATGTCTGATTTTGCCCTCACCGGATTTTGATTCATTTGGAGATTTGGTAATTTTTTATTTGAAGAGATGGTGTTGTGATTTTTGTTTCGCGAAGAAAGATGGTGGAAGACGATGGAAGACGGGTTTGGAATTGCAGGGAAATATGGTGGATGACGAAGCGAGAGAAATCTCTTGTGGAAGACTCGTCAATGGAGGAAGACGGTTTCAGACTTTCAGAGACTTTGAGTGTGGAAGACGGTGGATTGGATGAACTGACTTTTTAGTTACCAAATACTGAAAAGATATGGAAGATATTGGATTTACACGTCCATCATAACCAGCCCCTAAAATTTAGCCCACTACCAAAAATAAATTCCCTCCCAAAAATTGATTTTAAATAAAATTACTAATAAGCCCTTATTTAAATTAAGTTATATATTAAATAATATTAAAACCTGATTAATCTTAACCGTTTAAAAATTGAATCAATGACTCAGATTTGGTCTCGTGTACTCACCTAAGATATGTGGACTCACCTGATCTAAATCCTATATATATATATATATATATTTAATCTTCATGTGAGGAGAAAGAATCAAGTTATAAGTTAACTATAGAAAAGGGTGTTACATATAGTCTCATCGATTAATCGAATTATTACTGAGTTAATACCTTTTTTGTGGGATTAGGCATAGTAAACTTGTTGATTGTATGTTAGAAGTTAATAATTTGTATTATTACAGATTGTTCAGGACCGAGATTAGGAGGGAACAATTAATGAATTTGTAAGTAAAGCGTGAGCTTGTATAAGGTAAGTGAAAATCCATCTGCAACTACAATGCATGAACATAGTATTTCAGGTCTTATTGATACTAAATACGATTCTTGTATCTTGATGGATGCATGGTGGAGATTGGAGTGTGATGATTATTGTAATATTGAGCATGTCATTCATTGGCATTTGCACGTGCATGCAAACATATGAGCATTGTTGGGATGAGACATGCACGACATAATTTGCTTTGAAAAGAAAAAGTTTTGGTTGGCCACTGCTAGTGCACCGAGGCATGCGAGGCATGATTTTATGATATATTTTAGGGTGCAGTGGGTGTTACCTCTCGGAGGATCATAGGGGTTGACAGGGGGTGTGCCTCTGATGGTCACGAGGGGACGGACCACTTGACTGTATCCTTATTGACACGTCAGGGGGAAGACTCCTAGGGGATCATTGGGGAAGACAGGGGGTGGACCTCAGGTGGTCCCGGGAGATGGCCCTAGGCGGTGCCAATATGATTATGGCCATGTGATTATTGATATTGTGTTGAGCTCTTTCCGGTGCATAGTAGATAGGTCAAGGGCCCGATAAAAAGAAATAATTCTGAATAAAATGTTTCAACTCATCTTGCGCACTTCTGGTAAAATATCTTGGAATGCATCGCATTTGTATTACATTGTTCTTTCAGCATGCATGATTTTCGCTCATTGGGCATTAGCCCACGTAGTTCATGCATTGTAGGTGAGTCTGGTGATGCTGTTGGATTTCATGGGCTTACTGGGCAGGCTGCTGGAGCTCCTACAGGTTATTGAGGACAGTGTACATGGATGACGACCTGTTCGGCTATATTTTGGGTCACTTTCCCCCTTTTGGTCCTGTATTATATTTTGGTTTAGGGTTGTACCCTCTTTTGAAAACTCTTATGTAAATAGGTATATGTAAATAGCTGGGTGATGTGGGTTATGAGTTGGGTCACATGGATGTCTGTTGTGTTTAATAACAGGGTTTGTTACCTCTTTTGCTTGTGGATATGGCTTGTCATTTTCTTATAAGTAAAGTGATCTTCATCGTTTGTTGTTAAAATATCACAGGTAAAAAAAATATACATGTATATAAGGTTTACGTTGTCAAGTTTCACTTTTTATTTAGCAATGTAGTAGTAGGGGTGGGCGTCACAGAGCGGTATCAGAGCCCGGTTTGTAGGTTCTGTAGACTGTCCATGTACACGAACTCAGAACTCGTGGAGCTCAAGCATGCCAGTATGTTTTACTTTATTGTTTTCTGCACTTTATGTTTCATGAATTGTATTGGCCATGTGTTATCAAGTTTCTCCTAAGACAGTGTTCCAGTTATGGTGAGAACTAGGGGTGAGAGTAGTAGTGGGGATAGAAACCAAGGAGGGGAGACACCTATACCAACTGATGACTGAGATGAGGTCATAAGTCGACTTACAGAGCTCATCCAACGACAATCTGAACAAATTCAATAGCTCATCCACCAGAGGGATACTAATGGACAACAAAGAGCATAAATGAATCAACCGCAACAAAGGATAGATCAAGTCGAGATTATGGGGGAAAGATTCCGAAAGTTAAACCCACCAACCTTTGAAGATGCAGTTGATCCAACAACAGCAGAAGATTGGTTACGAACTCTAGAGAACATGTTCCAATATAGTAGAGTTCAAGAAGAAGAGAAAGTGATGTGTGCATCTTTCTTACTTCGCGGAAGTGTCGGGCATTGGTGGGATATGATGAAGAGTATTGAAGATGCTACAATCTTGACCTGGGAAAGATTCAAGGAGTTATTTAGAAACAAATACTTCACAGCTCATGTTCGAGTAATGAAGATGAATGAATTTATACAATTGCGACAGGGAATTATGACAGTAGGGGACTATATCCGCAAATTTGAACAACTGTCTAGGTTTGCTACACATATGGTTAGCACGGACACCCTAAAAGTGGAGAGATTTCTTGAAGTCTTAAGGCCAGAACTATACAGAGATGTCAGTATGGTAGGAACTCAAGGAGTGACATACTCACAAGTTGCAGAGAGAGCACTGATGGCAGAACAAGCTGAATTAAAGATCATTCGTGCTCAGGAAGCCCAACGCCAGTTCAAATAGGGACAAGGACAAAGATGGGTTGGAAATCAACAGAAAATACCTTTCCAAACTCCACAACAGAAACCTAGTTTCCAACTAAAACAAGGTCAACAACAGTGGGATCCAAGCAAGAAACCTAGGGTGGAATAAGGGAAAGCACCAATTCCACTTAAGTGTCTGAAATGTGGAATCCAACATATGGGAAACTGTCCTGCAGATATTAGAAGATGTTTTATGTGTGGGAAAGTCGGCCATCTTGCCAGGACATGCCCAGAAAACTCAAATCCTAAAAGGCAACATAATGTACCAGCTAGAGTTTTTACTATCACTAGAGCAGATGCAAATCCATCGGTGGTGACAGGTAAACTTTTTATCTATGATGTTCCAACATTAGTACTATTTGATTCAGGAGCTACACATTCATTTGCATCAACTGAGTATGTGAAGAGGCTGGGTAGAACACTAGACATTACGAATGTTAGTTACAACGTGAGGATCCCATCTGAGGACTCAAGGCAAACCAATCAAATTTTGAAAGCGTGCACTGCTCCAATAGAAAATAGAGAACTTTATGTTGATCTTATTGTATTACCGATGAATGATTATGATATAATTTTGGGTATGGATTGGTTGTCAAAGTACGGTGCTACAATTGATTGTCAGAAAAAGACAGTGACATTTCAACCCCCAAGGGAAGATTCATTTACCTTCGTTGGAATCATGACCCACTTTAGATTTCCAATGATATCGGCATTGAAAGCACAACGTTTACTGAATGCTGGTTATGAAGGATACCTAGTAAGTGTCATGAGCATCGACGAACAACATCAACCAGCCCTTGATGAAGTTCAATAGTACGAGAATATCCTAATGTATTTCCAGATGATCTTCCTGGATTACCACCCGACCGTGAGATCGAGTTTGTTATTGACTTATGTAGGTCCCAAAGGGGTGTGAGTGTAAGGTTTAGAAGTGGGGGGTTGAATAAACCTTACCAACTTTTCGATTTAGTCCTTTTAAAAATTCAGAGTTAATACTTCACAGCTGAGTCCTTGATGGACATCTAAGTTAGTTAATCAAATAGAGTTAGTTACTCAAAGACTGACCGAGTTGTTGATAGAATAACTCAGCTGTTTAGACTAAAGACTTAACTCGACTGTGGTTTGTTTTCAGCGGAAGACTTTACACCCTTAAAATTGGTTTAGTATTGATTTAATACTTGGTTTTAGTACTTAGAGATTATTAGGTGGATAGCAAATTTATCAGCACAATTAAATAAATAAGATGCAGGAATTAAAGTGCTGAAATGTAAATGACACGATAAGTTTTTATAGAGGTTCGAAGATGGGGTAATTCTTCTACTCCTCTCTTCTCCAACTCCTGGAGGAATCCACTAGGTATTGATCAAGTATAGAAAGTGGTAACAGTCCGGATACAAGTCTTGATCACACACGGTGACTTGATCCTTTGGGACTCGATCGGAGATGCCTTGGTCACGCAGGTGGCTTCTCGTGCGACTCGGCTTCTTCACAGGGCATTTTGCCTTGCTACTACACAGCCCACTTGCTCAAGCTCTTTGGATTTGATCACGAAGCCCTCCAAAATTTGAGACTGGTTCGACCTTGAACCTTCCTACAATCCTCCGTGGAATGTAGACCCCTTGATTCTTCAATAATTTCCTCTTCAACGATTGAAGTTATCTTTCCTTCACGGTGAGTGTTGGATTGATTTTCTTCGTAATGTAGGCTTGAGGATTAATCTTGAATGATTTGAGAATATCTTAGTTACTGATTCAAAATGTTTACTTGAATGTTCGTGGTTCAGGTAACCTTCTCTCGAGTCATTCCTCGGCCTTTTATAGTGATCTTTCAAAAATCGCCCGTTGAAGAGATAGCTTATTTTTGAAAGTCACTTGTGGTCGTTGGCTTGACTTGTTGCGATCCTTGGAGTTGCCACTTCCTCGTATGAATTGTTCTTGACTTTTTGAGTTCGACATGGTGCAGTGCTTCCCATTGGTTTATCCCTTTTGCACGCTTCGGGGGTCGAGCACTTCGAGAAAGGTAGTATGGAGGTATTACTTGTTTAAGTAATTCCCTTGATTTCGTGCAACGGATCTCTTCCGATTGTCTCGACTTGACTGCATTTCCTTGCTTTCCCCCAGGTGACTTGGAGTCACTTCCAATCATTGGATGACTCTTCCGTCACTTCAACTTGAGACTTGGCTATCTTGAGTTGACTTGATCGATACTCCACTCACCGCATCTCATTTGCTCCTTGATCGAGTTCCCATCTTTTCTTCTTTGCCATACTCTTTTGTCTTGCAATGAGTCTTCCTTTTAGTCTCCAGTTGTCTTCTTGCATGTTTAGGCATAGCCGACTTTACTTGATCAGCCCCTATTTATTACAATGAGTTTACAACGAAAATGGGGTGCCAACTTCCTATTCTAAGTTTTACATGGCATTCATCAAAATCTAAACAATAAATTTCCCAATAATTTCCCCCTTTTTGATGATGCCAAAACTTAAAACATTCAAAATGTAAATAGCAAAGATACATACAGATAGTGCATTCACAGAGAATGTATTCGTAGAATCAATTCTTTTATTGATCATAACATTCTTGTCCTTTACACAACTATTTACAAAGTGTATCAGAGCAAACATCTACATCTACGCAAAAATAGAGAATTTACAGATTTATTACAGAAGACTTACATAAAATGTATTTACATAGTAAAATACATGAAGGGGTGGACAACAACACTTCATCTCCTTCGCTTCCTCCTTCTTTTTTCTTCTTCTTGACTCTGTCATCTTCGGTCTTCTTTTCTTTTTCTCATCTTCACCGCTTTCTTTTCTTCTTCTTTTCATACGCCTTCCGGGCGACTTCATCTCTTCTTATTCTTTCTTGTCTCTCCTCCCATAGCTGAGTTTGTCTTTTATTTTCTTCTTCAATTCTTTTCACATACTCAGCATTGTTCTTAGCCACTTGCAGATTGGCTACTTCGTCAAAACCAGCCCAGTAGATCCCTCCTTTCTTGCCTCGGATCTATGTACTCAATGTTTTTGGGCAGAGGTCAGGTCCGAAACCTCTTCCTCCACCACGCTTCTTCCTCTACCTCTTCCTCTCGGGCGTGTATTGTCTTTGGGGTCTTCTTCCCACGGTGAGTGACTAGCAGAGTGACAGAGAGGACTGTCGGTCGTCGCACTGTCGCCTTCTTCACATAGCGTGAGACCCTTTTCCCAAGATACAAGTCCCAGGCTTGAGCCATGGACATGTTTGCGAAGTATCCTTCGAGATGTGAGCGTTTTAAATTCATCAAGCGATCTTGGCTCGATTCCCAGCATCCGAGATGGCATAAGTGTCTCTATCTCTTTGGAATGCCTCCATGTTGTTTCGAATATCCATAACTCGGGCATTCATCCTTCCTTCCACTTCCTCCATCCCTCGCTTCAATGTCTTTCTCTTGTCACCATAGTTACAACAGTGTTGGAGTGGCGAGTCATCGGGAGTTTCTTTGATAATATCAACTATGACAAGACATTGTTGGGGGTTTGTGCAATCATCAAGGTCACATCTCTCGATCCTTCCCCCTCAACATACTTCCCTTTATTTTTCTCTTGAAACTTCCTCATTGTCTTTCCCTTCACTTTTGCTCCCCTTCTCAACTTGAGGATCTCTTTAGCGCTTTTAGGTATTCCTCTTCCCCTTTTTGGCATCATCAAAGGAGAGAGGAACCCCTAGAAACAAACTAGTGAGCGGGAAGTCGAGTTGCGATAGTCAAGTTCGCTTCGAGTGCATTGGAGTATGCGGCGCGAAACTCGAGCGAGTAGCGTTGGATTCAATTTGTAATTAACTTCATCTCGGCCATGAGAAGGCTGAATTTTCGATCCATGTTTTCTTCCATACGCAGGAGCTCATTCTTATTTTGCTCACGCAATGACTTGATCTCGGCGGTGTGAGATTCATGCATGTGCTCAATGTGTTCTCTCAACTTTGTCTTTGCATCAAGCATTCTCATTTCGCCATACCAACGACTTGTTGAACAATGTTCGAAATATCTAGCTTGTTCCACGCACATTGTTTTTCTTTGTTGCCACCACTCCCGATTCGACTATTATGCCTCTCAAGTCGGCAGTAAGGTTGGCATCTCTGTTATTTAGTCTTATGTCCATCAAGGCTGGTGCCTCTCCATTCGTTCAATTTCAGCAAATAATGCTTTGAACACCTCCCAAACTTCAGTTGTTCCTCTATTGCGGTGATGGCCAAAACAACGTCAAAATCATAGTAAATTTGGAATGATGGTATACGATGGAATGACAGGATGCAGTCCGTGGAAGCACGCGAGATCTCTCTTTCGACTCTTCGAGGGAGGTCGGGTACCTCTCCAGAGAGAAAGGAAATGATTCTACAAAGGGATCATCACGAGCAACTGGAATTTGTTCAATGATGAGTGGTGCTCGTGAAGTTCCTTGTGGAGTCGAACTGCGCAGCGTGGGGAACCCGCGCAGTGGACTCTGTTTCATTTTGGGGTCTTGCGAAGTTGACCCCTTCGAGCCGAGCCTTGTCTCAACAACCGTTGGTCTTAATTTGGTTTTTCCACGTGAGTTGTGGTCCTCGGCCTTTATCGAAGCGTCATCGGACGATGATGAGATTTCCATGGGGTGGCTCATCAAAGTTGAAAGTTTGACGAGTAGACTTGAGGTCGACTTACTCGTGGTTGGAACATCCTCAATCGAGTCTTTTGGATCATCACGGGGATGACTCGGCTTCATCGTCTCCTTCCGATCCTAGAAAGGTTACATCGGGATTATCTGGGAATCGTGAAGCGCACTTATCTCCTTTTCTAATGGATCAATGATAGCGGGAGGGATGTTTGTACTTGAACTTCTTTACCCCGGAAGTCTCAACCTCCCGTTGGCCTTCATTACCTCCTGCAGTCTCAATCTAGCGAGGCCTTGGACATCCCTTTCGATAGTGTCAATGTCTTAGGGTCTTCGGTGGCATCCATTTGAGTCTCAACTCCATGGATTGCACTTTTGTCCCAGTGTTAACTCCCGGGATGTTCCTTCCTCGTGCCTCGATCGCATCAAAGATCGTCATTAGCCTTCAGAGCGGTTGGCACCTCGGTGAGACGATCTCAAGCTGTTTGAGCCTCGTTGATGACAACTTGCTGTGTACTTTGTGTTTGTTCCTTCTCCACTTCGCCTCCTAGATTCATTGTGGAGTCAGTGCAAAGCATCCTCGACCTTGCTTTGCGGTGGAGGGAGTTTCCCCTCGGTGGCACACCCCGGTGAGTGACTTGATTGGGGTCACTCGTCTCTCGGACTCGGCTATTCCCATTGAGTATTCGGCCATTGGGGCGGTGGTAAAACACCTTCATTAGGGGTTGGCTCGACCTGGGGTCCCCACTATCCCGATTTCATCGCCAGTTCCCTTAGTTCCTTCTTCGAGTGAGTGGGAAGTGGTGGCAAGCAACAACGGTGGCAAGATATCCGCACCACTCCCATTGGGTCTATCTCCATTTGTGTTTTGGAGGACTCTCCGGTCCCTCCATCATTCTTTGCTCATGAAGGATTCGGATTCTTCCATTGCTTCTTTGCATTTGCGGCTCTTTCGCGGGCGCAAGAGGGTCGGTCCTCATCACTTGCGATGGGGCCAAAGTGAGGATGTGTATGTTCGTAGGGTGGTGATAGGGCGAGATCTTTGCCGGCCTTCTCACGTGCCTCTGCGTCTGTTTGCTTTAGCCCGTTCATTTTCTTTTCGAATTTCCAAGTATATTTATGCAATTATCTCGTCAAGGGCTTGCAAAGATTGTGTCCACCTCAAGAAATATGAAGAGTTCTTCTTCCTCAAAGAATGAACTCGGATGTTGAAAGCGCACTGGATAGGCTCAACTTCCATTTTTCCACTCATTGACGATTTTGGATGTCCGGATACAATGGAGAGTGCATGATTAAATCGTCTTCATCATCTTCTTCTTGGCCCTCGTTTTCTAGGTATTGAAGGTAGCGACTTTTTCGCTCGACACCTTCAACCGACCCTGCTATAGGTGGAGAAACAACCCTATCAATAGGTGATTTGGTTGTCTCACGGTGTGCCTTGTTCTCGGCTTATTCATCAACGGGTCATCGAGTTGCCTGTCATCGAGTATCGGCCTCACCCAGCAGACTTGGCCGTTTCATCAATCACGTCTAGAGACTCTACTTCTCCAAATAGCCTCGGGTATCTTTTCCGGTGAGTGGTCGACTCGCCGGCTTCTCAAGCTCGGAGCGCTTGAAAATTTTTCTTCTTCTTCTTGTTTGAACCAGAGGGATTTCGGTTCGACAAGGTTTCTTCGAGTCTTGGGCGGCGGGGGCGGTCTTTGTTGGTGGCCGTCTTGGCTTATCGTTCTCCTCTTCTTAATGACCCAGGAGAAGGTATTTGGGATTCTTCTCTGCTGCGGCTGCAGGGCGGGAGACACGGCCGTGGGGACAGGTGACTCGGCAGGGGCGGGAGTGATTTGTTTTTCTTTCTTTGCGGGAGCATCGATCTTCTTAGCATTGCCGCAGGGGCAACCTTCTTCTTTGGTGGAGAGGAGACAATCAGATCTTCGTGGTCGGTGATTCCCCCTCACTCGTATCGCTCTCTTAGCGTAGCTCTCTCGTGCACAGGAGAGGTTTGATCGAACATCCTCTTGTTTACATGGAACACCTTTCCATGTCGAAGAGGACTCTTTTTACCTCCATCAACCAATCATCGGACCATATTCCGGGGATCCTCCAAATGCTCCATTCTCCTTGAAGGATTTGTTCTACAAACATTGCAGAGTCCGATGTAGACAAACTCAGCCCAATTCACTTTCTTTTCTTCAATGATCGCAGCCAATACGATCAATTTCGCGCTTTGGACGATTGGTCAAAATACGCCAAATTTGATGTCTATGCATTTGGCGACGATGTCCAACAATTTTGTGGTAGTCCTCCTTCAAGATCTCTCTTGTTAGTGTGTAGACTATCTTTTCAAAGATAGTCGGTCTTGGCTATTTCCTTCCAAGCAAATCAAAGCCAAGTCAACATCACTTTATTGATTTCTCGGTGCTCCTTCCGCCGTGTAATGAGCGGTGTTATCGCCAAATCCTTGGCGGTGATGATGAACTCCTTCCCGTGAACAGAGGATTTGATCCCCTCATCGTGAATCTCGGCATTCACGTAGAAGCTGGATTCGACCTCTTCCACATAGGTCATCGGAAAGTCCATCGCCGAGTCAAATGGTTTTAGCCCCGATCGTTTCGAGTTTTTCAGCGATCTTCTTTATGAGGGCGTCATCGGACCCCTGTTTGACCATACCCTCGAAATCCATAGTAGACCCGGTGTGGATTTGTTTTCCTAGCTTGACTAAATCGTGAGTAGATGCCATTTTTCAGTATTTCACCGAATGAAACTTAGAGGATGATTTGAAGATTGATAGGGTTTTTGAGAGAGTTTTTGCCTTTGCTTTTGAGAGAGAAAAGTGAACAATTTTTGGTAATGTGTGAGAGAAAAAAAAATGGTTTAAGTATGGTTCTGAAAGGACGTGCGGGTGGTTTTTGAAATGTGATCGAAATCAACGGCTTAGATTTTGCACGCCGATTAGCATTTAATGTCTCGTATTTAATGCGGCAAAGCATTTATATCCAATCATAAGCTTGGTGTGCGGCTTTTGCTCACCATGAGTTGACACGTCATAATTATAATTATGCCGACGTCATTCTTAAAAACATTCCCGCTTAGTAAAAACGATTGCGTTTTTGTCCCTTTGCTCATAAATGACTCACGTATCCCTTAGCCGATTTAACTCTTCTTCTCACAGTTCTCCTAGTGACTCGAACTATCGCCTAATTCGGTACATCTGTCTTTCCGATATGGTGATTCACTTAGCCGATTTGAGAGTTCACTCTTTTTCCTTTTCGTGTTTCATTTTTTTTCTTTGAGTCTTTCGAGTGTCACTCACTCAATTAACCCTAACTCATGCTTGAGTTCTTCAAATCTTGACTCACATAATGGTTTTGTGAATATGTCACCAAATGTTTATCGGTTGATATATATTCCAAGGTGATGTCCTTCTTTTCAACATGATCTCTTATGAAGTGATACGCATCGATATTCTTTGTTCTTGAGTGCAATACAGATTTTGAGTGATTGCAATTACTTGTGTTATCACACATGATTGGAATTTCCTTTTCTTCAACTTCATAGTCTCTCAAATTTCTTTGTTTCATCCATAGGACTTGGGTAGGAAAACAATATCCGCCCGCATCTATGTATTTCTGCGTGGTGTGGAGGTGACTATTGAATTTTGCTTTTTGCTAAACCAGAAATTAGCTTTGTTTCCAAGCATTTGACATGTGCTAAAGGTGATTTTCTGTCAACTCTAAATCCACCATAGCCGAGTCCGAATAGCCAATTAGCTTGAATCCACCTTCCTTTGGATACCATAAGCCAACTTCTTGGCTTCTTTTTCAAGTATCTCAAAATTCTCTTGGTCAAAGTAGTCATGTGGCTTTCTTTTGGAGCAGATTGAAATATTGCACATACACATACAACAAAGGTGATGTGACGGCCCGCTTGCCGTGAGATAGAACAATGATCCAATAAATGCTTTGTATCTTGTTTGATCTACTGTGCTTGCCATCCCGCATCCATATCCATTTTGGTGATGTATTCATTTGGTATTTTCACGGAAGACTTCTCTTCCATACCAAATTTCTTCATTAAATCTCGGTGTATTTTATCGACTTATGAAGGTTCCATCCTTCACTGTTTAACTAGGAGTCCAAGGAAGAATGCGACTCTCCCATCATGCTCATTTCGAATTTGCTTTGCATGAGGTTTGAAAATTTATCACACAGACTCTTTGTTTGTGGATACAAAAATGATGTCATCCACATATATTTGAACAAGGTAAAATATGCTTTTCTGTCTTGAATTACGAAGAGTGTTCTATCCACTTTTCCTTTTGTGAATCCGTTCCCAGTCAAGAATTGTGACAATGTATCATACCATGCTCTGGGTGCCTGTTTCAATCCATATAGAGCTTTGTTGAGTTTGTATACCTTATCTCCAAGAGTCTTCTGCTCAAATCCTGGAGGTTGTTCAACATACACTTTTTCTTCCAATAAACCATTAAGGAATGCACTCTTTACATCCATCGATATACAATAAAATTCTTGTGAGTCGCATAGGCAAGAAACATCCTTATAGCTTCCAATCTTGCTATAGGGGCAAATGTTTCATAGGGGCAAATGTCCTTTCTATAGGCAAGAAACATCCTTCTTCTTGGCAATATCCTTTGGCTACTAATCTTACTTTGTTTCTTACCACAGAACCTTCCTCGTTCATCTTGTTTCTAAACACCCATTTAGTGCCAATAACATTTTGATGGATGGGTCTTTGAACTGATTCCCATACTTTATTTCTTTCAAATGATTGACTCTTCTTGCATAGCTTGAATCCAATGTGTGTCATCCAATGCTTGTGACACATCTTTAGGCTCTATTTGTGAGATAAAGCATGTGAACATAGCTTCTTGTTGAGTTATGGATCTTGTTTTGACACCTTCTCTTATATCTCCAATGACTAGTTCGGTGGATGGTCTATCAACCATCTTACATCGGGTTGGAGTAAGTTAGTTGGATTGATCGTCTTCTATGTTGCTTTGATCGACTCTCTCTTGTCATCACTTAGCTGCAGATTTTCCAATTTGTTTTTGAGACTCAACTATCTCATCTTCATCCGGGTTTATAATTCAGCTCGGCTTCAAAGATAAGGACTCTTCTTTCAGTATGGTTGGTTGATTCAACTTATCGGTGACTCTTCAATGTCTTCTCCATTTACATTTGGCTCATCAAACACCACATGAATGGATTCCTCTCGTAACCATAGTCCTCTTGTTGAGTACTGTAGGCTTTGCTTTCATTGAGTATCCCAAGAAGATATCTTCATCACTTTAGCATCAAAAGCCTTCAAATTATCTTTGCCATTATTATGGATGAAGCATTTACATCCAAATATTATGAAATATGCAACATTTGGTTTTCTCCCTGTCCAAATCTCATAGGGAGTCTTTGTCATTTGTCTGTTTATCATGCATCTATTTTGAGTGTAGCATCTTTGTGTTTATTGCTTGACCCAAAATCTTTTAGGTAGCCCTGCTTCACTAACATGGTCCTTCGCTTCTTTGAGAGTTCTATTCCTTCTTTTCGCAACTCCATTCTCTTTGTGGAGTCCTTGCTGCAGACAATTCATGACCAATACCGTTTTCTATACAATATTGAGTTATTATACCATTGACAAACTCGGTTCCTCGTCGATCTTATTTTGATAATGGTTTGGCTCTTCTCATTTTGAATTCTCTTCATCATAATTTGTGGTAGTTTCTATAGAGTTTCTTTTCTTCTTACACATGAATATTGTCCATGTATATCTTGAGTAGTCATCTACTACCACCAAGGTGTATTTCTTCCCGCTTATGCTAGCTGGTTCAACTGGACCAAATAGATCCATATGTAGCAGATGCAATATTCTTGTTGAAGATGGAAATGTCTTTTCTTTGAATGATGATTTGATTTGTTTTCCTTCGACATGCGTCACATATACTCTCCTTCTTGTACATCGAGTCCGGAAGTCCTTCCATAAGATTGCTTCTGGCAAGCTTGTTAATCGTTTTGAAATTCAGGTGACTCAGCTTCTTGTGCCACAACCAACTTGATTCAGTTGTGCTCTTTGCTAATAGGCAAGTGCTTGGTGTTGCAGTTGACCAATCTACTACATACATGTTCTTTTGTCTGCATCCTTGCAACACAACCTCATTGGATTGATGTCCTTGATTTGGCATATTCCCATGTTGAATCCAACATTATAACCCTTGTCACAGAGTTGGGTGATGCTTAGCAAGTTGAAGTTGAGTCCTTCAACATATGCAACATCTGTGATTTGTAATCCGTTCTTCTTGATGGATCCAATGCCTCTTATTTTTCCTGGAGCTTCATTTCCTCCAAATATGACTTTTGCTCATTTGACTTCCTTGAATTTTTGACATGATTTTTCTTGTTTTCTGTCATGTGTCCGGAACAACCACTATCCATGTACCAGGTTCCTTGGCACTCACTGCTCCTTGAACCCGCAAACAAGGAAATTAAGTTTTAGGTACCCATACTTGTCCAGGTCCCGAGGGGTCGATATTGTAAGATGATCCAACCAACCTATAGCCAAATGGTTTGACTCTAAGGGGTTCCATCTATCGATTGCCATAATCATAATTAATTTTGGCAAATTGTTTGGGGATTCTAGGTTCATACAAATTGTCTCTTTTGTCAGTATGCCTGTATATGTGTTTTAGCAATTCCTTCTTTGGGTAGTTGTGATATCTCGAGTGTAGTGCCTAGGTGCATATGTATCTTTGATGAAAGCTCTTATACCTTTGGAATGGCCTTTTTGAGTTCTAGGCCTTTGCCATTTTGGCTTATATTCCATAGGTCTTTTCGATAGTTCACATTATTCCAATCAGCTTGGCTTGGGTATTTTCTACCATTCCCTTCATATGTATTTCTTTTAAGGAACTTCTGGGGTTTTTGGTAGCTCTGTTTCTTCTTTACAGAGTATTTCCTGTTTGGAGTTTGCTGAGGAACTCGGCTGGATTTCTTCTTAGCCTCTCAAAGACACTCAATGATTGTTTTCCTTTTCCTTTATAACCAAGGCCAGTTTGTTTGCAATTGTGTTTTGGGATAAATGTGTGTGCACCGTTTGGAGTTTTGGATTTTTGAGATACTTCATTGCTAGAAGATCCTTTTTCCAAAATCACTTTTGGAGCTTGACATAGCACAGAGGAATTAAATCCTAAGCCTGTCTTGTCTCCACATTCTCTTTGACTCATTATAAGATCATCCAATGATTTAGATGCCTTAGTGAATGAGGCGATCACATTTTTGAGGTCATTTTCCCTCTTTTCTATAGCAGCTATTATTTCGCTATTAGCTTAGCATTTTCAGTCTTTAAACTTTCATTCTCATTAGCTATTTGACTTAGAGTACTCAGCTCCTTAGTCAGCTGTGAGTTTTGGCATTTAAGCAGGCTGTTTTCCTCATTTAGAAGTGTGTGTGAGGATTTAATGTGTTCAAAATCTTTCATCATTTTGCCTAATGAATCATAAAGATCAGTGGGTGATGAAGTGTGTGTGTGTCACAGATCACTATCACTAGAACCGAGTGTGATGAGTTAGAGTGTACCTCATCTTCTTGGTCGAGTTGGTCTTGTTCCTTGGCCATCAAACAGATCAAGGCTTCTTCTTTGAGTCACTTGAGTAGTCGGCTTCACTACTCTCTGAATCTTTGTGTCTCTTAACTTGGTGTTTTTCAGTAGTCTCTGCAGCCAACATTGCCTTTTTCTTTTCTTGTCTTCTTTCTCTGAAGACCTTTCTTTCTTCTTCATTCCTGTATTTGTTAACTACAGGATATGGGCAATCAATGGCATAGTGACCTGGTTGCCTACAGTTCCAGCATAGATTTTCAACCTTTTGATCAACTCTTTCCATTCTTGGATTGTCAGCCCTTTGATATTCAGCTTTTTGATGCTCTGTTCTCTTGGTTGGCCTATCTTCCCTTGACTTGGAAGGAGCTGAGTGTCTTCTAGAGGATTCGCCCTTGCCTCTCTTGTAGTTCTTATTGAAGAACTTGTTAAACCTTTTAACCATCGGGTGAGGTCCCAAATGGTGTAAGTGTAAGGTTTAGAAGGGGGGGGTTGAATAAACCTTACCAAATTTTTGATTTAGTCCTTTTAAAAATTCGAGTTGATACTACACATTTGTGTCCTTGGTGGATGACCAATTTAGTTAATCAAGAGAGTTAGTCTCTCAACGGACTCAATCGAATTTATTCTTTGGAATAACTCAAATTTGTTAAGTCTAAATTAACTCAACCGTGGTTTGTTTTTTGGAAGACTTAACACCCTTAAGTTTGGTTAAGTAGAGATTTAGAGCTTGATTTAGTACTTAGAGATTATCTAATGGATAGCAAATATGTCGTGAGAAATAAACAAATATGATGTAAGAATTAAAGTCTTTGAAATGTAAATGACACAATAAGATTTTTATAGAGGTTTGAAGATGGGATAATTCTTCCTCGTCTCTTCTCCAACTCCCGGAGGAATCTACTAAGTATTGATCAAGATACAAAGTGGTAAGTCCGGATACAAGTATTGATCACACGGTGACTTGATCCTTTGGGACTCGTCAAGACGCCTTGATCACTCGCTGGCTTCTCGTGACGACTCGAACTTCTTGATGCGCTTGCTACTACACTCACTTGCTCAAGCTCTTTGGATTTGATCACGAAGCCCTCCAAAAGCTCAAGACTTGGTTCGACCTTGAACCTTCCTACAATCTTTTCGTGGAATGTAGACCCCTTGATTTTTCAAGATTTCCTCTTCAATCGATTGAAGTTATCTTTCCTTCACGGGTGAGTGTTGGATTGATGTTCTTTGTAGTGTAGGCTTGAGGATTGAGAATATTTCAGGTTTTGCTTCTAATAATTTCTTGAACATTTGTGGTTTCGTATTTTTCTTCTCAAAGTCATTCCTCGGCCTTTTATAGTGATCTTTCAAAAATTTGCCCGTTGAAGAGATAGGCTTATTTTTGAAAGTCACTTGCGTCGTTGGCTTGTCTTGTTGCGTCTTTGGAATTGCCATTTCCTCGTATGAATTGTTCTTCACCTTTTGAGTTCGACACGGTGTAGTGCTTCCCATTGGTTTATTCCTTTTGCACGCTCTCTGGGACCGAGCACTTCGAGAAAGGTAGTATGGAGATATTACTTGTTTAGGTAATTCTCTTGATTTTTGCGGCAACGGAAGATTATCTCGACTTGATCGCATTTCCTTGCTTCCCCCAGGTGACTTAGAGTCGACTTCCAATCATGGATGACTCTTCCGTCACTTCAACTTGAGACTTGGCTTTTCTTGAGTTGACTTGATCGATACTCCACTCACCGCATCTCACCGCTTCTTGATAGAGTTCCCGTCTACTCTTCTTTGCCATACTTCTGCCTTTGGAGTCTTCCTTCTAGTCTCCATTTGTCTTCTTGCATGTTTGGGCATAGCCGACTTAACTCACCTTGCCCAGCCCTATTTATTACAATGCGTTTACAACAAAAATGGGGTGCCAACTTCCTATTCTAAGTTTTACATGGCATTCCTTTGTCAAAAAAGTTTTACATGGCATTCATCAAAATCTAAACAATAAATTTCCTAACAATTTCCCCCTTTTTGATGATGCCAAAACTTAAACCATTCAAAAATGCAAATAGCAAAGATACATACGAGATAGTGTATTCACATAGAATGTATGCGTAGAATCAATCCTTTTATTGATCATAGCATTCTTGTTCTTTTACAATTGTTTACAAGGTGTATCGAGCAAACATTTGTCTACAAAAAAAAATGAAGAATTTATAGCTTTATTTCGAGAAGACTTACATAGTATGTATTTATATAATAAAATACATGAAGGGGTGGACAAAGAACACTTCATCTCCTTCCATTTCTCTCCTTCTTTCATCTTGTTCAAAGATCTTCTACTCTTCTTCTCTTTTTCTCATCGTGCGTTTTTCTTCTTTCTTTTCATATGCCTTCCTCGGCAGCCTTCATCTCTTCTTAATCTTTCTTGTCTTTCCTCCCATAGCTGATTTTGTCTCTTATTTTCTTCTTCTATTCTTTTCGCATACTCAAAGCATTACTTTTAGCCACTTGCAAATTTGCTATTTGGTCAAGATTTTGAAGATCCCCTCCTTTCTTGCCTCGGATCTACGACTCAATGTTTTTGGGCAGAGGCCTGGGTGAAACCTCTTCCTCCACCACTTCTTCTTCCTCTACCGGGCGTGTATTGACTTGGGGTCTTCTTCTTTCCGGTGAGTGACCACGGAGTGACCAGCAGAGTGATCGCCGGTAGTCTGCTGCTGTCGGCTTCTTCACATAACGTGAGACCCTTTTCCCATAAAAGTCCCAAGCTTGAGCCATAGACATATTTGCAAAGTATCCTTCGGATGCGAGCGTTTTAAATTCATCAACTGATCGTGGCTCTGTCCCGACATCCGAGATGGCATAAGTGTCTCTCTCTTGGAATGCCTCCATGTTGTTTCAAGATGTTCATAACTCGGGCATCCATTCTTCCTTCCACTTCCTCCATCCCCGCTTCAATTGTCTTTCTCTTTTCACCATAGATATACAGTGTTGGAGTGGCAGAGTCACAGGAGTTTGTGCCGATAATGTCATTTTGTGACAAGACCTTGTTGGGGGTTTGTGCGATCATCAAGGTCACATCTTTCGATCCTTCCCCTCAACGGACTTTCCTTTCTTTTGTTTCAACACTTCCTCATTTTGTCTTTTTCCCTTCGCTTGATCCTCTTTTTCAACTTCGGATCTCTTCACGTGCTTTTAAGGTATTCCTCTTCCCCTTTTTGGCATCATCAAAGGAGAGAGGAACACTGAAACATCTTGGCAAGCGGGAAGTCGAGCCTCGGGCTGATAGTCGAGTTCTGTCTCGAGTCTGCTGCGGAGTATGCGGCACGAAATTCAGAGCGAGTAGCGTTGGACTCTGCTTTGAAATTAGCTTCATTTCAGCCATGAGAAGGCTGAATTTTTGTCCATATTTGCTTCCAGAGCATTTGGAGATCACTCTTATTTTGCTCACGCAGCAGACTTTATTTCGGTAGTGTGAGCTTCATGCATGTGCTCAATGTGTTCTCTCAATTTCGTTTTTGCATAAGCATTCTCAGCTCTCCCATACCAGACTTGTTGAACACTGTCTGAAGTATCTAACTTGTTCCACACGCATTGTTTGTCTTTGTTGCCACCATTCCCCGATCTCGATGTTATGCCTCTCAAGTCGCAGTAAGATTGGCATCTCTGTTGTCCATCGCATGTCCATAGAGGCCTGGTGCCTCTCCATCCGTTCAATCTCAGCAAATAATGCTTTGAACACCTCCCGAACTTCGTTTGTTTCTTCGATGCGGTGATGGCCACGCAGCGTCAAAGTCATAGTCACCGGAACGATGGTACCGACGAGATGATAGGAGCTAGTACGTGGAAGCGCGTGCGAGCTCGTTTCTCGAAGGGAGGTCGGGTACCTCCAGAGAGAAAGGAAAAGATTCTATAAAAGAATCATCACGGCCAACTGGTATTTGTTCAATGATGAGAGGTGCGCGTGAAGTTCCTTTTGGAGTCGAACTGCTGCACTTGGGAGCTGTGCGATGGAGACTGTTTCATTTGGGGTCTTTAGTGAAGTGGACCCGACTTTGCCGAGCCTCATTATCTCAACAGCCTTCGTTGGTCTCATTTGGTTTCTCCAATTGAGTGGGTGGTCTCGGCCTTATCAAAAAGCGTCATCGGACGATGATGAGATTTCCATTTGTGGCTCATCATCAAAATTGAAAGTTTGTGAGTAGTTTTGAGATCAAACTTGCTCGTCCGGGAACATCCGCACAGTGAGTCTTTTGGATCATCACGGGGATGACTCACTTCTTCGCCGCCTTCCGATCCCGGAAAGGTTACATCGGGATTATCCTGGGAATCATGAAGCGCGCTTATCTCCTTTTCGGATGGGTCAATGATAGCGGGAGGGATGTTCTCTACTTCAGTTTTCTTTACCCCGGGAAGTCTCAACCTCCCGTGGGCCTTCATTACCTCCGGTAGTCTCACCGCGAGGCCTTGGACCTCCCTTTCGATGTGTCACTGTCTTAGGGTATTCTGTGGTGGCATCCATTGGAGTCTCAACCCCATGGATTGCACTTTCATTGCCCAGTGTTAACTTCCGGGGTCATGTTCCTTCTTGTGCCTCGATTTGCATCGCGCTGAGCCGTCATTAGCCTTTTAGTTGGCACCTCGTGAGACAGTTTCAACTATCCGAGCTTCGTTGATGGCAACTTTTTGTTCGCTTTTTGCGTTTGTCTTGTCTCCACTTCGCCTCCTAGATTCGTTGTGGAGTCATCTGCAAAGATTCTCCGACTGCCGCGGTGGAGGGAGTTTCCCCTCGGTGGCTCACCCGGTGAGTGACTTGGAATGGGGTCACTCGTCTCCAAACTCCCTACCGTATCTATCGAGTGTTCACCGTTTGGTGGTAAGACACCTTCGTTAGGGGTTAGCTCAACGGGGTCCCCACTAACCCATTTCATCGCCGATTCCTTAATTAATTTTCTTCCGAGTGAGTCGGGGAAGTGGTGGCAAAGAAAAAAATGGTGATTTGTTGAACCACTCCCATTGGATCAATTTCGTTTGTGTCTTTGCCGAGGACTCTCTGGTCCCTCCATCAATCTTTTCTCGTGAAGGATTCTCGATTCGTGCAATGCTTTGCATTTGCAACTTTTCGTGGCGGCAGCAGGAGTCCTGATCCTCATCATCGGATAAGACATCAAGGAGATGATGTGTGTGTTACGTGGTGCCGGTGATAGAAGCGGCGCCTTCTCACGTGCCCTGACTTCCTCCGCCTGTCTTTCCTTCTCCTTGTCCTTGAAGATCTGCAAGATATCATGCGATTTCTTCACCCGGTCTTGGACCACGATGGTCACCCAAGGAAATTCAACATTCCTCTTCTTCTTCTATAAACTCGGGCCGTTGGAACTTGGTCGACTCAATTTCCATTTCCTCCACTGCAGACGATTTTGGATATCGGGTAAAGTGGGGATAGGATCATCACATCACTATCACTCTATCACCGCTTGCTTGTGTCTCAACGGCGCGGACTACGATTTATTTCTTGATTTGCCTCTGTGATCGCCTTGTGAGACTTACTTTGTTTCATCTATAGTATCGGAGACTCTTTCCGGCCGATCTCCGATTCTGCTCGGTGAGTGGGCCGACTCGGCCCGGTTTCTCAAGCTCGGAGTGCTTGATGATTCTTCTTCGTCTCTACCAAGAAAGAGACGATTTCTTCGAGTCTTGGGCGGCGGGGGCGTGTCTTTGGTGTCTTCTTCGAGGAGTGGCCGTCTTGGCTTATCGATCTCCTCTTTTTGACAAGCGAGAAGGTAGTTGAGAGTCCTTCTCGGCCGCAGCTGCGGGCGGGAGACTGCGGGGCGGTGACTTTTGCAGGGGAGAGCAGTTTGACTTTCTTTCTTTGCGTAGAGCAATTTGATCTTCTTAGCACATTGCAATTTAGGCAACTTTCTTCTTGGTGGAGAGGAAAAACATTTGTATCTTGTGGTCGGTGATTCCCCCTCACTCGTGTCGCTCTCTTGGCGTAGGCTCTCTTCTGCGCCTGAGGAGAGGTTTGATCTAAACATCCTCTTGTTTACATGGAACACCTTTCCATGTCTAAGAGGGACTCCTTTCACCTCCATCACCGGCCAATCAAGGCCATATCCTAGGGATCCTCCAAATGTGCCATCTTCTTTTAAGGATTTGTTCCCTACATTTCGCATAGTCTCAGAGACAAACTCAAATTTTAGGATTTATTTTCCTTTCTTCAATGATCGCCGCCATCACGATCAACTTTGCTTTTAATGATTGGTCAAAGCCGCCAAATTTGATGTCAATACATTTGGCAACTATGTCCAACGACTTGTGATAATCCTCCTTGGCTGACCTCTTATTTTTTGTGTAAACTATTTTATTAGTATAGTCCGGCTTGGCTATTTCCTTCCAAGCTAATGGCCAGGTTTACATTACCGTTAATTTCGATGCTCCTTCCGTTGGTAGTGAGCGGTGTTCACCAAATCCTTGGCGAGAGATGGTGAGCTTCTTTCCGTGAAGATGACTTTATCCCTTCATCGTGAATCTCGGCGTTCACGAGAATCGTGCGACCTCCTCCACATAGGTCATCGGATATTCCAAAGATCGAGAAATGAGTGAGGCGTTTCCAATTTCTCAAAGAATTTTCTTCACTAGGGTGTCATCGGACCCCTGTTTCACCATGCCGTCGAAATCCACAGTAGACCCGGTGTGGATTTGCTTTCCTAACTTGACAAAATCATAGGTTGATGCCATCCTTCAGGATTTTACCGAAGAAAACTTAGAGATTGATTTGAAGATAGATAGGGTTTTGAGAAAATTTTTGCCTTCGCTTCTGAGAGAGAGAGAAATGAACGGTTTTGGTAGTGTGTGAGAGAAAACGGACGAAAATGGTTTAAGTATGGTTTATGAAAGGACGTGCGGGTGGTTTTTGAAATGGGATCAAAATCAACGGCTTAGATTTGGCACGCCGATTGAGCATTTAATGTCTCGTATTTAATGTGGCAGCATTTATATCCAATCATAAGCTTAGTGTGCAGCTTTTGCCTGTACACGTCATAATTATCTTTGACGTCATTCTTAAAAACATTCCCGCTTAGTAAAACGATTGCGTTTTTGTCACTTTGCTCATAAATGATTCAGCTTTTCCCTCATTTGGTTTAGCTCTTCTTTTCACATTCCTCTTTGTGACTAATTTGTCGGTGACTTGGTATAAATTGTCTTTCCGATACGGGTGATTTACTTAGTCGATTTGTGAGTTGACTCTTTTTCCCTTTTCGTTTTCCATTTCTTTTCTTTGATTCTTCCGAGTGTCGATTCACTCAATTAACCCTAACTCATGCTTGAGTTCTTCAAATCTTGACTCACATAGTGGTTTTGTGAAGATGTCGGCCAATTGTTTATCGGTTGAGATATATTCCAAGATGATGTCCTTCTTTTCAACATGATCTCTTATGAAGTGATATCGACATCGATATGCTTTGTTCTTGAGTGCAACACGGGATTTTGAGTAATTGCAATTGCATTTGTGTTATCACACATGATTGGAATTTCTTTTTCCTCAACTTCATAGTCTCTCATTTCTTTGTCTCATCCATAGGACTTTGGCTTGTTTGCCGCAGCCTATGTATTCTCGTCATTGTAGATGTGGCTATTGAATTTTTTCTTGCTAAACCAGGAAATTAGCTTTGTTTCTAGCATTTGACATGTGCCCGAGGTGCTTTTCCTATCCACTCTGCATCCAAAGATAGTCGAGTCTGAATAGCCAATTAGCTTGAATCCACCTTCCTTTGGATACCATAAGCCAACTTCTTGGCTTCCTTTCAAGTATCTCAATATTCTCTTAGTTCTTTGTCATATGGCTCTCTTTTGGGGCGATTGAAATCTCGCACATACACCTACAAAGGTGATGTCCGCCCGCTTCTTTGTGAGATAGAGCAATGATCCAATAAGTGCTCTGTATCTTGTTTGATCTACAGGCTTGCCATCTGCATCCATGTCCATTTTGACTGATGTATTCATTGGTATTTTTACAGAAGACTTCTCCTCCATACCAAATTTCTTCATTAAATCTCTGGTGTATTTTGTTTGACTTATGAAGGTTCCATCCTTCAGTTGTTTCACTTGGAGTCCAAGGAAGAATGTCAGTTCTCCCATCATGCTCATTTCAAATTTACTTTGCATGAGGTTTGAAAATTTTTCACACAACTCTTTGTTTGTGGATCCAAAAATGATGTCATCCACATATATTTGAACAAGCAGTATACTCTTTTTGTCTTGAATTCTGAAAAGTGTTCTATCTACTTTTCCTTTTGTGAATCCATTCTCAGTTAGGAATTGTGACAAAGTATCATACCATGCTCTGGGTGCCTGTTTCAATCCATACAAAGCTTTCTTGAGTTTGTATACCTTATCTCCAAGAGTCTTCTGCTCAAATCCTGGAGGTTGTTCAACATACACTTCTTCTTCCAATAAACCATTTAGGAATGCACTTTTACATCCATCGATATACAATGAAATTCTTGTGAGCAACATAGGCAAGAAACATCCTTATAGCTTCCAATCTTGCTACAGGAGCAAATGTTTCATCAAAATCTATTCCTTCTTCTTGGCAATATCATTTGGCTACTAGTCTTGCTTTGTTTCTTACCACGTAACCTTCCTCGTTCATCTTGTTTCGAACACCCATTTGGTACCAATAACATTTTGATGTGTGGGTCTTTGAACTAATTCCCATACTTTATTTCTTTCAAATTGATTGATCTTCTTCTTGCATAGCTTGAATCCAATGTGTGTCATCCAATGCTTGTAACACATCTTTGGGCTCTATTTGCGAGATAAAGCATGTGAACATAGTTTCTTGTTGAGTTCGATCTCGTTTTGACACCTTCTCTTATATCTCCAATGACAAGTTCGGTGGATGGTCTTTCAACCATCTTACATCAGGTTGAAGTAAGTTAGCTGGGTTCAATCGTCTAGCGGTCGTGTTGCTTTGATCACTCTCTCGTAGTCACTTTTTGCAAATTTTCCATTTGTTTTTGAGATTCACTATCTCATCTTCTTTCGAGTTAATAGTTCTAGCTTCACTTCAAAGATAGGGACTCTTACGTATGGTTGGATGATTCAAACTTATCGGTGACTCTTCAATGTCTTCTCCATTTACATTTGGCTCATCGAATACCACATGAATGAATTCTTCCGCAACCATAGTCCTTTTGTTGAGTATCCTGTAGGCTTTGCTTTGTTGAGTATCCCAAGAAGATACCTTCATCGCCTTTAGCATCGAAGGCCTTTAGATTATCTTTGCCATTGTTGTGGATGAAGCATTTACATCCAAATATTCTAAAATACGCAACATTTGGTTTTCTTCCAGTCCAAATCTCATAGGGAGTCTTTGTCATGTCTTTTTATCATACATCTATTTTGAGTGTAGCAAGTCATTGTGTTTATTGCTTGACCCAAAATCTTTTGGTAACCCCTTCGACTAACATGGTCCTTCTTTGCTTCTTTGAGAGTTGATTTGTTCCTTCTTTCTCGCAACTCCATTCTGTTTGTGGAGTCCTTGTTGCAGATAGTTCATGACCAATACCATTTTCAATACAATCGAGTTATTATTCCATTGACAAACTCGGTTCTCCGATCTTATTTTGATAATGGTTTGGCTCTTCTCGTTTTGAATCCTCTTCATCATTTGTGGTAGTTTCGAGAGTTTCTTTCTTCTTACACATGAATATTGTCCATGTATATCTTGAGTAGTCATCTACTACCACCAAGGTGTATTTCTTTCCACTTATCTTTGGTTGGTTCCTTTGGGCCAAATAGATCCATATGTAGTGATGCAATATTCTTGTTGAAGATGGACATGTCTTTTCTTTGAATGAAGATTTGATTTGTTTTCCCTTCGACATGCATCACATATACTCTCCTTCTTGTATCTTGAGTGCGGAAGTCCTTCCACAAGATTGCTTCTTGCAAGCTTGTTAATCGTTTTGAAATTCGGGTGACTCGGCTTTTTTGTGCCCGACCAACTTGATTCAATTGTGCTCTTTGCTAATAGGCAGTGTTGTGTGTAGCGGTTGACCAATCTACTACATACATGTTCTTTTGTCGCATCCTTGCAACACAACTTCATTTGATTCAAGATCCTTGATTTGGCATATACCCATGTTGAATCCAACATTATAGCCCTTGTCACGAGTTGGATGATGCTTAGCAAGTTGAAGTTGAGTCCTTCAACATATGCAACATCTGTGATTTCTAATCCATTCCTCTTGATGGATCCAATGCCTCTTATTTCCGGAGCTTCATTTCCTCCAAATATGACTTTTGCTCCTTTTACTTCCTTGAATTTTGACAAATTTTTCTTGTTTCTGTCATATGTCCGGAATGCGACCACTATCTATATACCAGGTTCCTTGGCATTTTCTTGAACCCGCAATCAAGGATATTCAGTTTTAGGTACCCATACTTGCATGCGGGTCCGAGGGGTTAGAATTGTAAGATGATCCAACCAACTTATAGCCAAATGATTTGACTCTAAGGGGTTGCCATCTATCGATGCCATAATCATAATTAATCTTGGCAAATTGCTTGGGGATTCTAGGTTCATACAAAACGTATGAATTTGTGTATAAGTTTTAGCAATCGCCTTCTTTGGGTAATTGTGGCGTCTCGAGTGTAGTGCTAGGTGCATATGTGTGATGATGAAAGCTCTTATACTTTTGGAATGGCCTTTCTTTGAGTTCTAGGCCTTTGCCATTTAGGCTTATATTCCATGACATCTTGCGATAGTTCACATTATTCCAATCACTTGGCTTGGATATTTTCTACCATTCCCATCATATGTATTTCTTTTATAGATTTTTAGGGTTTTTGGTAGCTCGCTTCTTCTTTCAGAGTATTTTTGTTTGGAGTTTTTGAGAACTCGGTGAATCTCTTCTGTTTGTTCTTTCAGCCGCACTCAAAATCAAGTTTTCCTTTTCCTTTATAACCAAGGCCGAGTTTGCTTGTAATTGTGCTTTGGAGTGAATGTGTGTGCAACATTTAGAGTTTTGGATTTTTAGACTCTTCATTGCTTGAAGATACTTTTTCCAAAATTACTCTCGAAGTTTGACATATCACAGAGGAGTTAAATCCTAAGCTTTGTCTTGTCTCCACATTCTCTTTGACTCATAATAAGATCATCTAATGATTTAGATGCCTTAGTGAATGAGGCAATAACATTTTGAGGTCATTCTCCTCTTTTCTCATCATCAGCTATTTGACTTAGAGTACTCGGCTCCTTAGTCGCCTTTGAGTTTGGCTCTTGAGTAGGCTGTTTTCCTCATTTAGTAGTGTGTGTGAGGATTTAATGTGTTCAAAATCTTTCATCATTTTGCCTAATGAATCATAAAGATCGAGTGGGTGATGAAGTGTGTGTGTCACATCACTATCACTAGAATCCGAGTTTGATGAGTTAGAGTGTATCTCATCTTCTTGGTCAGGTTGATCTTGTTCCTTGGCCATCAACGGATCAAGGCTTCTTCTTCAGAGTCACTTGAGTAGTCGGCTTCTTTTCCGAATCATTGTCTCTCTTGACTTGGTTTTGCAGCCATCATTGCCTTTTTCTTTTCTTGTCTTCTTTCTCTGAAGACCTTTCTTTCTTCTTCATTCTTGTATTTGTTGACTACGAGGATATGAGCAATCAATGGCATAGTGACCTGGTTGTCTCTAGTTCCATCATAGATATTCAGCCTTTTGATCAGCTCTTTCCATTCTTGGATTTTCAGCCCTTTGATATTGACTTTTTGATGATCTGTTCTCTTGGTTGGCCTATCTTCCCTTGATTTGGAGGGAGCTGAGTGTCTTCCTCGGAAGATTCGCCCTTGCCTCTCTTGTAGTTCTTATTGAAGAACTTGTTGAATCTTTTAACCATCGTGGCTATTTTTCCGGATCAATGGCTTCTTTGACCTCGACTCTCTTCCCATCTTTAACAATTAGATAAATTGTTTTGGGTACAAATTGTCTCTTCCTGGTCTTTTCTTTTTCAGCTCAAACTCGTAGGCTTTGAGGTCCGAGAATAGTTCATGGTTGGATGTCTTTGATAGGTCCATGGAATGTCTTAGTGCCATGATCTTCATTTCCCATTCAATTTGGAAGACTTTTAGGATCTTCATACACATTTTGGATAGCTCGTTGGTGATTTCGTGAACCGAGCATCCGGTTGATCCAGGTTTTCTCCGAGATCATTTTGAAGTTCTCAAATTTCGTATAGCCACCGATAATTTGTTTTCTTTGATTTGCTCGAGCCTTCACAAATCAATGTTAGCTTGTCCTGATTTCTTTAGCCGTTATGCATGATTTGACTTTATTGAACATGGCTTTGTCCAAGGTCTTGTAAAGGATGTCCTTAGCTACATTGTCCAGGTTGTATCTTTTTTGTCATCATTTGTCCATTCATTTCTTGGTTTTTCAACCATGGTGGTCCGGGAGCAACATCCTCTTCTCCTTCAGTGCGACTCTTCTTACAGATTGTGTTCACCTTTAAGATTTGCAGTGGCCCATCTTCTATCACTATCCACATCTCATCATGTAACGATAGATGAGCCCGATACGAATTTTCCAATCATCAAATTCTTCAATTGTGAACATAGGGATGCGTGTCCAATTTGCTTCCATGATAATAAATTTTAATGATAAAAAGAGTTTTGAAAGTTTAAGTACTAAAGTAGACTTTGGAAAGTTTGGAGATCTAGTTCAAGAACCGGTGCGGAAGGCTCAATGAACCAACCGCTCCGATTTAGGTCCCAAGGGCGTAAGTGTAAGGTTTAGAAGGGGGTTGAATAAACCTTACCAAATTTTTGATTTAGTCCTTTTAAAAATTCAGAGTTGACTACTTGCTTATTTTGTGTCCTTGGTGGACAACCAATTTAGTTAATCAGTAGAGTTAGTCTCTCAACGGACTCAATCGAAAGTACATTTTTGGAATAACTCAATTTAAGTCTAAATTAACTCAATCGTGGTTTGTTTTTTGGAAGACTTAACACCCTTAAGTTTGGTTAAGTAGAGATTTAGAGCTTGATTTAGTACTTAGAGATTATCTAATGGATAGCAAATATGTCGTGAGAAATAAACAAATATGATGTAAGAATTAAAGTCTTTGAAATGTAAATGACACAATAAGATTTTTATAGAGGTTCGAAGATGGGGTAATTCTTCTACTCCTCTCTTCTCCAACTCCGTAGGAATCCACTAGGTATTGATCAAGATCAAAGTGGTGTCCCGGATACAAGTCTTGATCACACAAAGTGACTTGATCCTTTGGGACTCAGTCTGGAGATGCCTTGATCAGTGGCTTCTCGTACGACTCAACTTCTTCACAGGCATTTTGCCTTTGCTACTTGACTCACTTGCTCAAGCTCTTTGGATTTGATCACGGAGCCCTCCAAAAGCTCAAGACTTGGTTCGACCTTGAACCTTCCTACAATCCTTCGTGGAATGTAGACCCATTGATTTTTCCTTTCCTCTTCGATTGAAGTTATCTTTCCTTCACGGTGAGTGTTGGATTGATGTTCTTCGTAGTGTAGGCTTGAGGATTGAGAATATTTCAGGTTTCGATTCTAATAATTTCTTGAACGTTTGTGGTTTTGGTATTTTTTTCTTCTCAAAGTCATTCCTCAACCTTTTATAGTGATCTTTCAAACATTTGCCCGTTGAAGAGATGGCTTATTTTTGAAAGTCACTTACAATCGTTGGCTTGTCTTGTTGCGATCCTTGGAATTGCCATTTCCTCGTATGAATTGTTCTTCACCTTTTGAGTTCGACACGGTGTAGTGCTTCCCATTGGTTTATTCCTTTTGCACGCTCGGGATTGAGCACTTCGAGAAAGGTAGTATGGAGATATTACTTGTTTAGGTAATTCTCTTGATTTCGCGGCAACGGATCTTTTTGATTATCTCGACTTGTGCATTTCCTTGCTTTCCCAGGTGACTTGAGTCGACTTCCAATCATTGGATGACTCTTGTCACTTCAACTTGAGACTTGGCTTTTCTTGAGTTGACTTGATCGATACTCCACTTGCATCTCACCGCTTCTTGAGAGAGTTCCCGTCTACTCTTCTTTGCCATACTTACTGTCTTTGAGTCTTCCTTCTAGTCTCAGTTGTCTTCTTGCATGTTTGGGCATAGTGACTTAAACCTTGAACCCTATTTATTACAATGCGGTTTACAACAAAAATGGGGTGCCAACTTCCTATTCTAAGTTTTACATGGCATTCATCAAAATCTAAACAATAAATTTCCTAACAAGGGCTATTTCTTCTTGGTCAATGACTTCTTTGACCTCGGCTCTCTTGCCATCTTAATAATTAGAGCAAATTGTTTGGGTGTTGTTGTCTCTTCCTGGTCTTTTCTTCTCGGCTCAAATTCGTAGGCTTTGAGATCCGAGAATAGCTCTGGTTGGATGTCTTGGATAGGTCCATGGAGTGTCTCATGGCCATGACTTTCATATCCCACTCGGTTGGGAGACTTCTTAGAATCTTCATACACATTTCTTCGTGTATATTCTTTTCCAAGTGCGGATAGCTCGTTGGTAATTTACGTGAACCGAGCATCCGGTTGATCGGGGTCTCTCTGCGATCATTTTGAAATTTTCAAATTTACGTACAACCACCGATAATTTATTTTCCTTGATTTGCTCACGAGCCTTCACAAATCAATGTTAGCTTGTCCTGATTTCTTTAGCCGTTTTGCATGATTTGACTTTATTGAACATAGCTTTGTCAAGGTTTTGTAAAGAATATCCTTGGCCACATTGTCCAGGTTATATCTTTTTCTATCATCATTTGTCCATTCGACTCTCTTGGTTTTCAACCATGACTGGTCTGGGAACAACATCCTCTTCACCTTCAGCTGCAGCTCTCCTTGCAGCAGTGTTCACTTTTAAAATTTGCAGTGGCCCATCCTCTATCACTATCCACATCTCATCATGTAATGCTGATAGATGAGCCTGCATGCGAATTTTCCAATCTTCAAATTCTTCAATTGTAAACATAGGGATGCGTGTCAAATTTGCTTCCTTGATAATAACTTTTGATGATAAAAAGAGTTTTGAAAACTTAAGTACTAAAACAGACTTTGAAAAATTTGGAGATCTAGTTCAGTAACCAGTGCGGAAGGCTCAATGAACCAACCACTTTGATACCACTTGTAGGTCCCAAAGGGGTGTGAGTGTAAGGTTTAGAAGGGGGGGTTGAATAAACCTTACCAACTTTTCGATTTAGTCCTTTTAAAAATTCAGAGTTAATACTTCACAGTTGAGTCCTTGATGGACAACTAAGTTAGTTAATCAAAAGAGTTAGTTACTCACGGACTGGACCGAGTTGATAGAATAACTCAGCTATTTTGACTAAAGACTTAACTCGATTGTGGTTTGTTTTAAGGAAGACTTTACACCCTTAAAATTGGTTTAGTATTGATTTAATACTTGGTTTTAGTACTTAGAGATTATTAGGTGGATAGCAAATTTATCAGCAGAGTTAAATAAATAAGATGCATGAATTAAAGTGCTGAAATGTAAATGACACGATAAGTTTTTATAGAGGTTCGAAGATGGGGTAATTCTTCTACTCCTCTCTTCTCCAACTCCTGGAGAAATCCACTAGGTATTGATCAATATACAAAGTGGTAACAATCCGGATACAAGTCTTGATCACACACGGTGACTTGATCCTTTGGGACTCGATCGGAGATGCCTTGGTCACGTGGCTTCTCGACGACTCGGCTTCTTCTTCTTCACATGGCAACTGCCTTGCTACTATAGCCCACTTGCTCAAGCTCTTTGGATTTGATCACGAAGCCCTCCAAAAACTTGAGACTGGTTCGACCTTGAACCTTCCTACAATCCTCCGTGGAATGTAGACCCCTTGATTCTTCAACAATTTCCTCTTCAACTGATTGAAGTTATCTTTCATTCACAGGTGAGTGTTGGATTGATTTTCTTCGTAATGTAGGCTTGAGGATTAATCTTGAATGATTTCAGAATATCTTAGGTTACAGTTCAAAATATTTACTTGAATGTTCGTGGTTCAGGTAACCTTCTCTCAGAGTCATTCCTCAGCCTTTTATAGTGATCTTTCAAAAATTTGCCCGTTGAAGAGATAGGCTTATTTTTGAAAGTCACTTGTGGTCGTTGGCTTGACTTGTTGCGATCCTTGGAGTTGCCACTTCCTCGTATGAATTGTTCTTGACTTTTGAGTTCGACATGGTGCGGTGTTTCCCATTGGTTTATCCCTTTTGCACGCTTCTCGGGACCGAGCACTTCGAGAAAGGTAGTATGGAGGTATTACTTGTTTAGTAATTCCCTTGATTTTCGTGCAACGGATCTCTTCCATTGTCTCGACTTGATTGCATTTCCTTGCTTTCCCAGGTGACTTGGAGTCGACTCCAATCATTGGATGACTCTTTTGTCACTTCAACTTGAAACTTGGCTATCTTGAGTTGACTTAAGCGATACTCCACTCATTGCATCTGTTTGCTGCTCCTTGATCAAGTTCCCATCTTTTCTTCCTTGCCGTACTCGGTTGTCTTGTAAATGAGTCTTCCTTTTAGTCTCGGTTTTGTCTTCTTGCATGTTTAGGCATAGTCGACTTAACGGCTTGATCACCCTATTTATTACAATGCGTTTACAACGAAAATGGGGTGCCAACTTCCTATTCTAAGTTTTACATGGCATTCATCAAAATCTAAACAATAAATTTCCCAACAACTTACTTTCAGGAACGTCTCCAATCTCTAAAATGCCATACCGCATGGCTCCATCTGAATTGAAAGAACTAAAGATACAATTGCAGGAGTTGCTAGATAAAGGCTTCATTAGACCTAGCTTCTCGCCATGGGGTGCGCCAGTCCTGTTCGTACGGAAGAAGGATGGTACGATGAGATTATGTATTGACTATCAATAACTAATCAAGGTTACAACCAAGAATAAATACCCGCTACCTCGAATCGACGATTTGTTCGATCAGCTTCAAGGTGCATCGGTATTTTTGAAGATTGACCTGTGATCAGGGTACCATCAATTGAAAATAAAAGAAGGTGATATACCCAAGACAACCTTCATCATGAGGTATGGACACTATTAATTCTTGATTATGCCGTTTGGGTTGACTAATGCACCAACAACTTTCATGGACTTGATGAATCGGATAATTAAAGAATTTCTAAATAAATTCGTTATTGTATTTATCGATGATATCTTGATCTACTCTAGAACAAAAGAGAAACACGTTGAACACTTAAGAATGGTGTTAGAGGTCCTGAAAGCAAAGCAAATATATGCCAAATTTAAGAAATGTGAATTCTGGTTAGATCAAGTAGTGTTTTGGGGACATGTTGTGTCCGGAGCAGGAATCTCGGTTGATCCAAGTAAAGTCGAGGCTATCAATAATTGGCCACAACCTACAAATCCTTTAGAAGTACGTAGTTTTCTTGGTTTAGCTGGCTACTATCGCCGAATTGTGGAAGGATTCTCCAGAATTGCTACGCTTTAACGCAACTAACCAGAAAGAGTGTCTCATTCAAATGGACAGAGGCATGCGAACAAAGTTTTCAAGAATTGAAAAAAAGATTGACTTCAGCACCTATTCTATCAATCCCATCAGGTACTGGAGGTTTTGTAGTTTGTAGTGATGCTTCGAAGAATGGCTTAGGGTGTGTATTGATGCAAAATGGTAAGGTGATAGCGTATGCGTCTAGACAATTGAATGACTATGAAAAGAACTATCCTACACATGATTTAGAGCTTGCCGCAATGGTGTTTGCACTCAAGATATGGAGACATTACCTATGCGGGGAACGATGTGAGATCTACACAGAAAACAAGAGTTTAAAATACTTCTTCACACAGAAGGAGTTAAATATGCGACAACGATGGTGGTTGGAGCTAGTGAAGGACTCTGATTGTGTGATCAATTATCACCTTGGTAAAGCCAATGTTATAGCAGATGCGTTGAGCCGGAAATCAACACAAAGCAATGCAATTTCGATTCACATTCCAAAACCAGAGTTAATCGATCTCCAGAAAATTAATATAGAGGTTGTATCACTGGGGTCCATTGAAGCTAAGTTGGCAGCGTTAACACTCCAACCTACGGTACTTGATCGAATTCAACAAGAACAACAAGGTGATGATTTCTATATTAAAGTGAAGAAAGATATTACGTCGGGAGTGTCTTCTGATTTCAAGATATCTGATAATGGTGTACTGCGATTTAAACAATGATTATACATACCCAATATAGATAATCTCCGAGAGCTACTAAGATGTACAGAGATTTGAAGATGCATTACTGGTGGCCAGGTATGAAAGGGAATATCCGCAATATGTGGAACAATGTTTAATTTATCAACAGATAAAGGCAGAACACAAAAGGCCAGCTGGAACGTTGCAACCTCTGCCTATCCCGGAATGGAAATGGGAAAGGATCACCATGGATTTTGTGACAGGTTTGCCAAAAATTGTCAAGGGACACAATGTTATTTGGGTAATCATAGATAGATTAACCAAATCCGCTCATTTTATTCCTATTTATTCAACTTATTCCATGGACCGATATGCACAACTTTATATACATGAAGTGGTTAGACTTCACGGGGTGCCACTATGTATTGTTTCAGATAGGGACTCTAGGTTCTTATCTACTTTTTGGAGGAGTCTACAGAAGGCACTAGGAACACGATTGTCATTTATTACTGCTTATCACCCTCAAATCGACGGACAATAGAACGAACAATACAAACTTTAGAAGATATTCTTAGAGCTTGTGTTCTAGATTTTCAAGGACAATGGAGTAAATATCTACATCTGATAGAATTTTCGTACAACAACAACTATCAAACAACAATCGGGATGGCCCCTTATGAAGCAATGTACGGTAGAAAATGCAGATCACCGGTTCATTGGGACGAGGTTGGCGAAAGAAAGCTTTTATGCCCAGACATAGTTCGAGAAATGATAGAGGCTATGACACAAATTCGACAGAGGATGGAGACTGCTAAAGGTAGCACCAATGAAAGGGGTAATGCGATTTGGAAAGAAAGGAAAACACAATCCTAGATACATTGGTCCAAGTGCACAATGGCCCAAGTGCACAATGGCTTTCACGTTTCTATGTTGAGAAAATATGTTGCAAATCCATCTCATATTTTGAAGTTTGAGCCAATAGAGTTAAAAGTAGACTTGAGCTACGAAGAGATACTTGTGAAGATATTGTTACGAGAAGTAAAGAAACTCAGGAATAAGCAGATCCCTTTAGTTAAAATACTTTGGAGGAGTCAATCTATAGAAGAAGCCACGTGGGAAAGAGAAGACGAAATGAAGGCTAAGTATCCAGACCTATTTAGGTAAGTAAAATTTTGGGGATGAAATTTTTATAAGGAGGGGAGGATGTAATACCTGAGCCTCTCACGACTCACCTGGCTAATATAATTCATGCATTTTATGTTGATTATGTGCTATTTGCATAATCTGATTATTTTATATGACATGAATAGTTCTACATTTGTGGAACTCACGAATAGTATTTAGTTGTCAGACTATTAGAGGCTGGCTATTAAGTTACACTTGGTAACATTAAAAGTATAAAAGTTGCAAGATTACGCGTGGTTAATTTAGAAGTGAAAGATGATATTAACGTGTCCATCGGGTTGGGTTATATATATATATATATATATATAATGTGATTAAAATCAATCTATTTATACATATATATATATATAGTACTAAAGATAGTTGATATATATATATATAATAAATATGTGTAGTATATTAAAAATATGGATAATCTATTAAAAGATTATAAAAGAATATAAATGTGGTGTGTGAGAATATAATGGATATATTATACATTTAGTATACGTAGTTAGCATGCAAAGTAGGACTTATATATGTGTTGACCGACTTACTCATAATCTGAACATATCAAATACCTTTTTATACTAATATGTGTTTCTAATGACACATGGCCACACGTTTCCATTATTAAAGTTTAATTATTATATATCAATATTTACTTAACCGCCATTATACTAAGGATATATACTTGGGTATATCATATTCATACACACATGCGGTCAGGTTCGAGGGAAGGAAAAGCTAATTACCATACAAGAAGCCATATTGGTAAGTGATGTCAATTCATATTTCTTTGTCCATGGATAATAAAAATACAATAATAGGTTGAAGGATAATCACGTCTTGATAGGTGCTGAGCATGGGAAATTTCCTGCTCATAGCTATATTTAAGGAATTAGAGATAAAAATGATAAAGAAGTTCATTAACATATATGCTAAGTGCTAATGATAGAAAAGAAAATTATTACCGATTATAAATAGGGTAGATATTGGTTCTAATTTAATTACCCGTTATATATGAACACACACACACACACATATATATATATATATATATATATTTAATCTTCATTTGAGAAGAAAGAATCAAGTTATAAGTTAACTATTGAAAAGGGTGTTACATATAGTCTCATCGATTAATCGAATTATTACTGAGTTAATACCTTTTTTGCGGGATTAGGCATAGTAAACTTGTTGATTGTATGTTAGAAGTTAATAATTTGTATTATTACATATTATTCAGGACCGAGATTAGGAGGGAACAATTAATGAATTTGTAAGTAAAGCGTGAGCTTGTATAAGGTAAGTGAAAATCCATCTGCAACTACAATGCATGAACATAGTATTTCCTGTCTTATTGATACTAAATTCGATTCTTGTATCTTGATGGATGCATTATGGAATGTTCATATGTTGCTTGGTGGAGATTGGAGTGTGATGATTATTGTTACATTGAGCATGTCATTCATTGGCATTTGCACGTGCATGCAAACATATGAGCATTGTTGGGATGAGACATTCACGACATAATTTGCTTTGAAAAGAAAAGGTTTTGGTTGGCCACTGCTAGTGCACCGAGGCATGAGAGGCATGCTTTTATGATATATTTTAGGGTGCAGTGGGTGTTACTTCTCGGAGGATCATAGGGGTTGACAGGAGTGTGCCTCTGATGGTCACGAGGGGACGGACCACTTGACTGTATCCTTATTGACACGTCAGGGGGAAGACTCCTGGGGGATCATTGGGGAAGACAGGGGGTGGACCTCAGGTGGTCCCGGGAGATGGCACTAGGCGGTGTCAATATGATTATGGCCATGTGATTATTGATATTGTGTTGAGCTCTTTCCGGTGCATAGCAGATGGGTCAAGGGCCTGATAAAAAGAAATAATTCTGAATAAAATGTTTCAACTCATCTTGCGCACTTCTGGTAAAATATCTTGGAATGCATCGCATTGTATTACATTGTTCTTTCAGCATGCATGATTTTCGCTTACTGGGCATTAGCTCACGTAGTTCATGCATTGTAGGTGAGTCTGGTGATGCTATTAGATTTCATGGGCTTACTGGGCAGGCTGCTGGAGCTCCTACGCGTTACTGAGGACAGTGTACATGGATGACGATCTGTTGGGCTATGTTATGGGTCACTTTTCCCCTTTTGGTCCTGTATTATATTTTGGTTTAGGGTTGTACCCTCCTTTGAAAACTCTTATGTAAATAGGTATATGTAAATAGCTGGGTGATGTGGGTTATGAGTTGGGTCACATGGATGTCTGTTGTGTTTAATATTAGGGTTTGTTACCCCTTTTGCTTGTGGATATGGCTTGTCATTTTCTTATAAGTAAAGTGATCTTGCTCTTCGTTGTTAAAATGTCACAGGTAATATATATATATATATACATGTATATAAGGTTTACGTTGTCAAGTTTTACTTTTTATTTAGTAATGTAGTAGTAGGGGTGGGCATCACAATATCCCACTACGAGACATTTTCCTTGTCGGTGGCATATTAATAGGAATATTTTGGCAAGTTGCAAAAAAATACTTTGCACGAAAAAGAAATTAGAAGCCTTTATGTTGTATTGGAATTTGTTAATCCTCGCAAATATCGAGTCATCGTTTTACAACTTACTCAGGTGATTTCCGTTTGAATTTGTAGATGAAGTAGATGTTGTTGTTAAGTGTGGTTTTTGCATGTACTTTGGGCATGATTTTGACTAAAATGAAATGATATACATGCATTAAATTAGTAACAAGGGTTGTGTTCCTAATATTTGGAAAAAATATTACGCTTTGCTCGTTTTGCAGGAACATAACTATTTGTGTAGAACTTTTGTGGTAATTTGGAGCATTGCAGATATTAGAACCGTTGTGAATTGTAGAAATTTATGTGAAACAATAATTACACGAAGTAAGGAGTTGATACGAGAAAATATCCGTAGAACCGGAGCAGAAAATGACCACGAATGGGCAGCCCGCGTGTGTGGGCACGTCCCATGCGTGAGGTGAAAATGTGGTATTTGGTTCGGCATGACACACGGACAACCCGTGTATCTGCGCACGGCCCGTACGCTGTGCAAATGAAAAATAGGGTATTTGACTAGACACACAGACAACCCGTGCGCTTTGGCATGACCTGTGTATCTATGCGGGATTCGACAGTATCTTTCCGTATCTAATCAGATTTCATCTTACGAGGGTATAAATTGATAGGAGGCAAACACAAATGAGGATACACATATTTTTACCCTAGAAAACAGAGAAAAGAGCATTCGTCTCAAGAGGAACTGGGGAGAAAAGTCAAGATCCACATCCACGCTTGATGATGGAAGATCGATCGAGAGATCCATCGATATCCCTGAGTTTTCCTTCTCCATTGTATTTTATTTTCATCTAGGTTGATATGGATATGAATAATTTGTCTATGAATTCTTCTTTTCCCATGTCCGGCTAAACATCTTGTGATTCTGGGGCTTGAGAGTAGGTTAATTTACTTCTTGTTGAATGATTGATTTTAATTGAAGTTATATTTTGAACTGTATTTGAGTACTTTGATTTATTGTTTGTTTTATCATTTGGCCAATGATCTAGCATGTTTGATGTGTTGATTCATAAATCGAGAGACGAGTTTCAATACTAGATCTTGAGTACTTGACATGAAATAGAATGATTGAGAAGTCTGTGATTATTTGTGAGGATTTATTGATCTTTTATGCTATTAGGAGTTAGTTATTCTATGTTGAGTAGAGATACTAGCGTAGGTAATCCAATCAACACGTTTATTTTTGTCTCGAGAGAGAGAGAATAAATAACTTGTGTGATCATCTTATAGGGAAGAAAAATAACAACTTTGGTTTGATTGATTTGATAACAAGAGAATGATTAACTGAAACCATAACCCTGGAGTCCATCCATTTACTTGATTTTTTTCCATTGTGATTATTTGTTTTGTTAGTTTTGAGGTAGAATATTTTCTTAGTTTTTATAAATCATCAATCACCATTGATCGTCTAAATAATTTATTAGTACATTAATTTTGTGGGATCGACCTTGCTCACCATATCTATTAACTAAACCATTCACTTGCGGTGAAGCTAAAAAAATAGGCAAACAAGTTTTTGGCGCCTCCAGGGACTAATTTAATTAGTAGTACTAATATTGTGATAAATAGTGTTATTTTTAATTTAGACACTTTTTCTTCTTTAAAAAAATTATTTTAGATTTGTTAGTTTTATTTCTATAGTGTTTGATTCATTTCTTTTAGTTGGTCCAGGTAGTGCATGAACACTCGCTCCAAGCGAAGAGAATTAGAACCATTTATTCCGGAGGTTGAAGCATTCACCATAAGAATAAGTGCAACTACTAGACAAGCAGTAAGGAATCTAGACCAAGCTATGGAGGATGTGAATGAGAACAACGAGAATAACAATCAGAACAATGGGAACAACAATCAGAGTAATGGGAATATCAGGTAACTCAGCCAGAAGTACATGCAGCCCAGTAGCAAGCGATTCGCGATTACTTTCGCCCTCAAACAAATCACAATTATGGTGGAATCGCCCATGTACTGATTATGCTAATAACTTTGAGTTAAAACCGGCATTGATTTCAATGATTCAGCAAAACCAGTTTGGGGGATTTCCAACCGAGGATCCCAATTCTCATCTTGCACACTTCATGCAAATCTGTAACATAATCAAGATGAATGAAGTGTCGGATGATGCTATACGTCTGCGCCTATTTCTTTTCTCTTTAAGGGATAAGGCGAGAAATTGGTTAGGCACATTGACTCGAGGGAGTGTTAATACTTGGGATGTTCTGAGCCAGAAATTCTTATTCAAGTTTTTTCCACCAAGAAAAACACTGCAGCTCAAGAGCGAGATCACATGGTTCAGACAACTCAATTCTGAACCATTATATGAGGCTTGGGAGAGATTCAGAGACTTGTTGAGGAGGTGTCCTCAACATGGATTTCCAGAGGACCAGCAACTCTGTTTCTTCTACAATGGGTTATTGGGACAAGAAAGATCATTTGTGGACGCTACAGCAGGAGGGGATTTATTAGCGAAAATCCCACAAGATGTATTCAATTTGCTTGAGGAGATGGCGATGAACAATTATCAGTGTCCCTCCGAGAGGGCAAACATCAAAAGGGTAGCTAAAGTTTCTGACTCGGATCATCAAAGCATTAACAGCTTAGATGATTGCTTTGACGAATCAGTTAAGTGTTTTAACTCAAGGGGCAGAGGCAAACGTGGGTGCAAATAATGGGGGAGTTCAGCAGGATCCTATGGAAGAGGCTCATTATGTCAATAATCCGGAATTTCAGCAATTTCTGGAATAATTAGACTACTACTCATTATCATCCGAGTTTGAGGAATCATGAAAATTTCTCATATGTTAACAGGAAAAATGTGATTCAACCACCACAAGGCTTTAGTGTGACGAATGGAGTTATTAATGCGGAGGTAAAGCCATCTACAGAGGAAGTGCTCGCTTCTTTTATGAGTCAGACGAGCTCGTTTATGAATGAAATAAGGAATCGATTTAATAAAGATGAAGCTAAACTGGACAAGATTGAGACACATGTTACACAATTGGCAAATACCATGGGCACACAAATGAAAAATCTTGAAACTCAAATTGGCCAGTTAGCAACGATCGTAGGTGGACAACATCAGAAGGGCCAATTTTCGAGCAGCATAGAAGTCAACTCGAAGGAGCAGTGTAAAGCCATTCGTCTGAGGAGTGGTACCGAATACGAGGGGCCGAAGATTCCGAAAAATCATGAAAATTCGGAGACACATATGGACCGTGCGCATGCCAGATGATAGAATTCCGACCCCTGAAAAAGAGGACACTGTAGCAAATGGTGAAATTAAGGCCGATGATGGAAACGAGGCATACAATGATGAACAAAAAGGGGCTGAGAAGCTTAAATCTTCTTCCAACTCTAATTTTTCAAAACTTTCTACTCCACTTCCTTTTCCTCAACGCTTTCAAAAGAAAAAGTTAGATGCCCAATTTGTTAAATTTCTTGACATCTTTAAGAAACTCCATATAAATGTACCTTTTGCAAACGCATTAGAGCAAATGCCCAATTATGCGAAGTTTCTAAAAGATGTGATGTCTAAAAAGAGAAGGATGACAGAATCTGAGACAGTAAATTTGACTGAGGAGTGCAGTGCCATCATTCAAATAAAACTACCTCAAAATCTCAAAGATCCGGGGAGTTTCACGATTCCTTGCGCAATAGGGGGTGTTTTCTTTAATAGAACATTGTGTGATTTAGGTGCTAGTATCAATTTAATGCCCTTGTCCATTTTCAGAAAGCTTGGATTGGGAGATGTGAAGCCATCCACTATTACTTTGCATCTTGTGGATAGATCTCTCATGTATCCTAAAGGATTCATAGAAGATGTGCTCGTAAAAGTCGATATATTCATATTCCCAGTGGATTTCCTAGTACTTGACATGGAGGAAGATCGCGACATCCCACTTATACTTGGGTGTCCATTCATAGCCACCGGAAAAGCCCTAATAGATGTGCATAAGGGAGAGCTCACATTACGGGTTAATGATGAGCATGTTCTATTTTCTATTTATAAGGCTATGAAATTTCATGATAGTGTATAGAGTTGTAATTTCTTAAAAGTAGTTGATTCATGCATTGAAGAATACATAGATCATACATTGTCTCATGATGATTTAGAATTTGGTTTAACCCATTCATGTTCGACGTCAAGTGTAATGCTTGATTTCGACAAACAAGACTTGTATGACTATGTTTGTGCTTTAGATAATATGTAGGAATTACCTAAAAATGAGAAAAATGAGGACTTGATGAAGGAAAAAGGAAATAGCAACTTCTTAGAAACACGTACGGACCGTGCATGTACGCACGATCAGGTCATGCGTGATGTCGTGGGAAAATTGGAAAAAAACGAGACACGCACCAACCGTGCGTATGCACACGGGCAGCCCGTGCGTGACACAAAATCTCGACTCGACCCTCTTAACTCAAACTGTTGCCTGAACACATCAAATACGTCTTCCTTGGTGCAAACGACACAAATCCGGTAATTGTATCTTCTCCTTTAACTTCAGTCCAGCTTGATAAACTACTTAAGGTGTTGAGAAAATATAAACCTGCATTAGGTTGGTCTACATCTAATCTAAAAGGCATAAGTCCATCGATTGTTATGCACGTATGGAAGATATTTATAAACCTTCAGTGCAGAATCAAAGGAGACTAAACCCTATTATGCAAGAAGTTGTCAGAAAAGAAGTCTTAAAGTGGTTAGATGTCGGGATTATTTATGCTATATCTGATAGTTCTTGGGTAAGTCCGGTACAAGTGATACCAAAAAAGGGAGGTATGACAGTAGTAAAGAATGAAAATGATGAATTAATTGCTACTAGGATAGTTACAGGGTGGCGTATTTGTATTGACTATAGGAAGTTGAATGATGCTACTCGTAAAGATCATTCTCCCATTCCCTTTATTGATATGATGTTAGATCATCTAGCGGGATTTGATTATTACTATTTTCTTGATGGTTATTCCGGGTACAATCATATTATGATTGCACCAGAAGACCAATAGAAAACAACATTCACATGTCCCTATGGTACGTTTGCATTTCACAGAATATCATTAAGATTACGTAATGCACCCGCAACTTTCCAGCGTAGCATGATGGCTATCTTTCATGATCTAATTGAAACAATTATGGAGGTGTTTATGGATGACTTTTCTGTCTTTGGAGATTCATTTGATCATTGCCTTCACAATCTTTCTTTAGTGTTGCAGAGGTGCGAAGAAACTAACCTTGTTTTGAATTGGGAGAAATGCCACTTTATGGTATGAGATGGCACTGTACTTGGCCATCGAGTTTCTTCTGCAGGTTTAGAAGTGGATAGAGCAAAGATTGTGGCGATTACGAAACTCCCACCACCTACAAATGAAAAAGCAATCAGAAGTTTTTTAGGGCACGCCGGTTTCTACAGAAGGTTCATTCGTGACTTTTCTAAAATCACTAAGCCTTTGAGTCAATTATTAGAAAAAGATATTGCTTTCAATTTTTCCAATGATTGTTTGCAGGCATTCAATATTTTGAAGAAGGCGTTAGTGAGTGCACCAATTCTTGTAGTCCTGGATTGGAGCTAGGCATTTGAGCTGATGTGTGATGCTAGTGACTTTGCAGTAGGGGCAGTTTTTGGTCAGAAGAGAGAAAAGATATTCAGATCCATCTACTATGTGAGCAAAATGTTGGATGGTGCACAACATAATTACACCACCACTGAGAAAGAGATATTGGCGATTGTATTTGCATTTGATAAAATCCGATCTTATTTGATTGGAACAAAGACGATAGTTCACACAGATCATGCAACTATCAAATATCTATTTGATAAGAAAGATGCAAAGCCAAGATTGATATGATGGATTCTCCTGTTGCAAGAATTTGATGTGGAGATTAGAGATAGAAAGGGATGTGAGAATGTGGTGGTAGACCACTTATCTAGGCTTGAATATAAAAAAGGATGAGAAAGAGGGAATATAGTCGATCAAAGAAGAATTTCCAAATGAGAAGCTTCTTTTAGCACATGCAACATTCCCATGGTACGCATGTTAGTCCAAGTGGCTACAAAAATCTAGAGGGGGGTGAATAGATTATCCTGGTTTTTCAGATTTTGCCCTCTTTTTCGAAAAACTCAAGCAAAGATGAAATGTTAAGTGTGGAAAGTTAATAGCACACGTCTATTTATAGTAGTTCAACCCACCTAGGGCCTAATCTACTACCACCCCAGTATATCCGGGATGGATTTCAAAAGAAAAAAGATTTTATTAATTTACCAAAAATTAATACAACACCTTGAGGATTACCACAACCCTCTTACACCACCTTGAGGATTACCACAATCCTCTTACAACACCTTTGAAGATTACCACAACCTTCAAACACCTATCACCTAGATCACCCAAGTGTATTCTTACCACAAGAATACTCACAAGGATGTCTTGTGTTGAATGATGACCAAAATCAAGATTACAACTCAATAAAGATTGATACAATATGAGTACAAGTGTAATCAAGAATTGAAAGCCTAGACCTCAAATTTGTGCAAGTGAAAGTGCTAAGGCTAATACAACAAGATATATGAAAGTGTTTGCTTGATTGCTCTTTGCTTGTGTAGAGTGTTGTATCTTGTTGCTTGAATGAAGCCTCTATTTATAGGAGAGGACTTGGCTTTCATTTCAGACATTGGCTCCTCCTTGGGGAGTGATTTGCTGCAAAAAAACCATTTAAAATGATCAATATAGTGTTAGAAATCAATCCCACAAAATAGGGAAAAGTCATGCAAAACGCAATGGATAGTTTCTTTGATAAACATGGGGTTGACCGGTCGCGCAGAGATAAGATTGAAATTGAATTCTCGCGAATTTTTACACATGGGGGACCGTCGGAGGGGGTGCGACCGGTCGCCTTTAGTGGACCGGTTGGACTTGAAGAAATTACGAAACAAGAAGCTTTGAACCAAGAGGGTTGCTCCTGTGTACCGATCGCCCGGGGGTCGACCGGTCGCCTCACGCCGCCTCACTGGTCACCCACCATGGTCGACCGGCCTCCACCCTCCCCCTTTTTTCTTACGCCCTATTTTCTATTTCAAAACTCAACTCAGTACGGGTTGCCTATAGGGCGACCGGTCGAGCCTGAAACAAATGTGTTGTCCAATTTTTTATCGAAAATAAACTCCAAGAAATACTCCAAAAAATAGTAAAAACATTTTAAATCGATCGGAAGTATTTAGACAACATTTAGGGACATTGTTTTGGTTTAAAACTCATTTGAACAAAATCATCAAAATCATGATAAAAACATTTATCTAACAAACTCCCCCTTTTTGATGATTACAAACCAAAACAATTTACTCGAGGACGATTTTGAAAACAAATAAATTTTCCGGTTTTTCGAGTGAACTATCCGTTGAAAATATTTCAAACAAAGCTCCCCATATCTATGAGCATATCAACAAGAGATATTGCATAAGCTAGAAGCACAAGCTATAACAAGCTTATATAAGATGCCTATAAACATCATAGGCAAAAGTTAAGCTCCCCTGTCACAATACTTATAATCTTTTACAATTGAGTCCATAATATAAGCCATGGACTAGGTATTCTTGGCTTTAGGAAGCCATAGCTTTTTATTGCTAGCTTTTATTAGCTTCTTTTGGCTTAACGAGCCAATTTCTGCTTTCTCCCCTTTGGAATCATCAAAAAGAATGTTAGGATGATAAAAACATCATACAATTATATCAAAGTGCGCCAAAGGGACGGTTTATCAACCATTGAGCAATGTAAGCTTAAAAATCCAAGGAAAATGGGAGAAATGTACCATGAAGAGTTCATACGCTCGTTTTATTTGCCAAAACACGATATCAATAAATATTGGAGACTTTTGGAAGCAAGAGAATCATGTAGAAGTTGAAATTTTCATTGCGACATTTCATCGAACACTTAGTGGGCGTGAAAATTAAAAGAAGTTGTATATAACCCTTGTAAATGATTCAAGCCAAAAATTTTCAACACCAATTCAAGTCAAACATCATATATTACAACATAACAACCAAGCTAATCATGATTATACGACAATGACATCAAACAATTTACAAGTAAGCCAAAAACTCAAGGGTTCAACCCAATTGAGTAGATGAAGTAGAATTCTTACCATTTGATCGGTAAAGATGAGCGATGAGGATGATAATCGAGCTATATAATGTCCAAGTTGTGAATGGAATGCATGAAAATCAATTTTGAATGAAATATGTGTGAATTTGGCAAAGGGGACGAAAAATGGCCAAAATATGTTAAAATGGCGAATCTTGAAGACAGAACGTTTTTTAATCCAAATTATGGCTTTAGGCGACCGGTCGAGGTTGAGGGCGACCGGTCGCGTCAAGCGGCGGTTGCCTCAACCTGTTTAGCCCACTGTCTTGTCATTTTTAAGAAAATCCGATTTTTCAACCAAAAATCCGATTTTTCGCCCCTAAGTTTTAGAAACATGCAAAATGCAAACGTAAGTCTCATTCAATATGCATTATGCCTATCCGAGCTCGTATCGACGCAAAAGTCTCGGAAGATAGCGGTTTTGTGAAAATATCCGCTAATTGATCTTGAAATGGTACAAAAGATATCTCAATTTTTCGTTTTGAAACACAATCCCTTAGAAAGTGATGTTGAATCTCAATATGTTTAGTGCGGTTATGATGAACCGGGTTTTGAGCAATATTTATAGCGGATATATTATCACAAAATATAGGTATGTTTTCAAAAGAGCATTTGTAATCCGCTAAGGTTTGTTTCATCCAAAGAAGTTGTGTACAACAAAAGGCGGCGGAAATATATTCGGCTTCGGCCGTTGAAAGAGAAACACAGTTTTGCTTCTTTGAAAACCAAGAAACTAGACAATCGTCTAAAAATTGACATGATCCAGAAGTACTTTTCCGATCATCAATATTTCCCGCATAGTCTGAATCACTATAACCTTTAAGAGAAAAATTTTCATTCTTTGGATAAAATAAACCGTATTGAATAGTGCCTTTCAAATATCAAAAAATCCTTTTAACGACACTCATATGAGATTCTTTGGGATTGCTTTGAAAACGAGCGCATAGGCGCATGAAGAATGTCCGGTCTACTAGCGGTTAAATAAAGTAAACTACCAATCATACCTCGATTCTTTGATTCATCCACGGACTTGCCTTTTTAATCTTTGTCAATTTTGACATTTGTTGCCATGAGGGTGGAAACGGTTCTTCCTTCTTCAATGCCGAACTTTTTCAAAAGTTCTTTTGTATACTTTTATTGCGAAATATAAATACCTTCTTGACATTGCTTAATTTGAAGTCCAAGAAAGAAGTTAAGCCCCCCCCATCATACTCATCTCGAATTCACCTTGCATCAACTTAGAAAATTTCTTGCACAAAGAATCATTAGTAGCACCAAAGATAATATCATCAACATATATTTGCACAAGTAAACAATCTTGCCCTTTTTCAAAAACAAAGAGAGTTGTATCAACTTTACCTCTTATAAAACCATTTTGCAAAAGAAAAGAGCTAAGTCTATCATACCATGCACGGGGTGCTTGTTTTAAACCATACAAGGCCTTTTTAAGTTTATAAACATCATTAGGCCTAGAAAAATTTTCAAACCCCGGAGGTTGTTTTACATAGACTTCTTGAATAATACCATTTAAGAAAGCGGATTTAACATCCATTTGGTAAAGTTTGAAATTGTTAAAACAAGAATAGGCAAGTAAAATTCGAATAGCTTCTAAACGTGCTACGGGTGCAAAAGTTTCATCATAGTCAATACCTTCTTCTTGAAAATACCCTTGAGCTACAAACCTTGCCTTATTTCGAACAATGTTACCTTGATCATCAAGTTTGTTCCGGAATACCCATTTTGTACCAATTATGGTTTGAGAAGGAGGACAAGGTACCAATTCCCATTCATCATTTCTTTCAAATTGATTCAACTCCTCTTGCATCTCTAGGAACCAATCCTCATCGTCAATAGCCTCCTCAGCATTTTTAGGCTCCTTTGAGAAATAAAAGCTTTCTCGGAAAATTTTCTCCTGTTCATCACTTTGTCAAGGGGATCAACAATAATAAGATCTTTAGGGTGATCTCCTTAAATTTCAATGCAACGGAAGATCCGAGATATGACCTCTATCTTCTTGAGGACCATTTGAGGTAGACGGTTGATCATTTGATGTAGAAGTTTGAACATTTTGAGCATCAAGTTGAACAATGGGTTCAATAATGTCCTCTTCATCACTTTCATCATTGGGAATTCTTTCAACACCCGAAGCTTCATTGAATTTTACATGGATGGGTTCTTCAACAACTCCACTAGTTTTATTGTAAACTCGATATGCTTTGCTTTTTGTTGAATACCCCATAAATATTCCTTTATCGGCCTTAGGATCAAGTTTATCTAATTGAACCTTGGTATTCAAAATAAAGCACTTACAACCAAATATCTTGAAATAACTAATATTTGGAGTTCTACCTTTCCAAAGCTCATATGGAGTTTTATTCATTTTAGGACGAATATAAACTCGATTAATGACATAGCAAGCGGTACTTACGGCTTCGGCCCAAAAATATTTTGGGAGAGAAAATTCATTGAGCATTGACCGACTCATCTCTTGGAGTGTTCGATTTTTCCTTTCGGCTACTCCATTTTGTTGAGGTGTCCTTGGAGCCGAAAAATTATGAGCATATCCTTTGGTTTCACAAAAGACTCGGAATTCACCATCAAATTCTCCATCTCGATCACTTCGAATAGACTTAATAGTGTCTTCCTTTTCATTCTCAATAAGTCTACACAACTTAACAAACTCATTAACGGCATCGCTTTTATTGGTAAGAAAAAGAGCCCAAGTATATCTAGAAAAATCATCGACAATAACGAAAGTGTAATGTTTTCCACTAAGACTTGTCGTACCAATATCCCCATACAAATCAAGGTGAAGCAATTGTAGGGGTTTGGTTGTGGAAATTTCATTTTTGGGCTTAAAACTGCTTTTAACTAATTTGTTCTTTTGACAAGTGTCACATAAGCCAAGATTTTCAAAATTCAATTTGGGTAGTCCTTTCACATGTTGGTTTTTGTAAATATTTTTTAAATTCTTATATCCAACATGTCCAAGTTGCCTATGTCATAAACTAGTTAAATCATTATTGGCGACTAAACAAGAAACATTTTGACTAACCAAATCACTTATACAAATTTTGTAAAGATTGCCTTTTCTATATGCTTCACAAATAATTTCACCATTTTTAAGTATAAGACATTTTTCTTTATTAAAAGAAACATCATAATTTGAATCACAAAGTTGGCTAATACTTATCAAATTAAACTTAAGCCCTTCTACTAAAAGAACATTACTAAGAGTGAAAGAAGAGTTACCAATTTCTCCATTTCCAAGAATTCTTCCTTTGCCATTGCCGAATATGACCATACCCTCTTCTTGGAGCTTGATGTTGGTAAAAAGTTCTCTCCTTCCGGTCATATGGCGTGAACACCCGTTGTCCACGAGCCATTTTGAATCTTCCATTGTTGTTATAGCCCCTATTACCTACAAAAGAATTATTTTTAGGTACCCTATAGTTTTGGGGTCCATGGGGGTTAGCCTTGAGACCTTTGGGTCTCCAAACAAAGCTAAAATTGTTCTTCAATTTACAATTGCTCACATAGTGTCCAATTTTTCCACAATAAAAGCAAATAATATTATGGGCACTATTAGCACGAACAAAAGTAGGACCTTGGTCATTTTTCTTAAAAACACTTTGAAATGGCTTATAGCCAAGTCCCAATTTGGAATGCTCACCTCTTTGTGCATCTAAAATTTTGGTGACTTTATCCGTGCTTATGTTGAAACGATGCACATCATTTTTCAAACATTCAATATCTTTTGTGAGTAATTCTTTTTCGGTTTCAAGAGAGTGAACTCTAGTAAGAGTGAGAGCATGAGCTTTGTCTAGAGATTCATAAGAAGTAAATAATTTTTCCTTTTCAACCTTAAGCTCCTTATGCTCCTTTTTCAAATTTTTGTATTTAACTATCAAATTTTGAAATTCATTTTGCAATTCATCAAAATCACATTGCAATTCATCAACTAAAGAGGAAGTAGACGAGTTAGAGCGTACCTCATTGTTTTCATCATCTATGGCCATGAGACCGTGTTCGGTTTCTCCTTCCTCATAGGTTGTTTCGAGTAGTTCATCCCATGTTTTGACCTCCGCATTTAGAGCCTTCTTTTTCGTGAAAGGCTTCCTTTTCTTTTGCTCCTCTTCATCGAGCTTTGGGCAACCGGCAATGAAGTGCCCGGGTTTTCCGCACTTAAAGCAAGCATTATCTCTTGGTTTTCTTGCTTTATTTTTATTCACAAATTTTGCAAATTTTAGAACAAGTGCGGCCGTCTCCTCCTCATCATCATCATTATCATAGTATGCATTATTAGAAGAAGAAGCAAGACCTTTAGGAATAATTTGCATACCCGATTGATTTATGGATGGTTTAGAATTTTCCTCTCCTTGAGATAGACTTCATAGATGAGGAGGTTTCCAATAAGCTCGTCGAATTGAGTGTCTCAAGGTTTTGTGCCTCCGTGATTGCCGTTATTTTTTTCGGACCATGAGGGGGAAGAGCATTCAATACCTTAGTCACCTTGTCTTCTTCGGAGATGACTTTACCGAGGGCCACAAGAGGATTGACAATATTATCAAGCCTTTCCACCATCTTGAGATGTTTTCACCATCATGCATGTTAAAGTTTTCAAAGTCTTTAACAAGCATGGTCTTTCTTGCTTGCTTGACTTCTTAGTCCCTTCATAAATTGTATCCAATTTTTCCCAAACCTCATGTGCCGACCTTATGCCTCTTATGCGATTATACTCAGTAGCCGTAAGAGAACAATGCAAAATATTTAAGGCCTTACCGTTTAGAGAGAAAGCCTTTTTATCGTTTTCATCGAACTCCTTGAAAGGTTTAGGAGTCGTGGTGTCATCCTCCGATTTCTTGGTTGGTTGATCAACTCCTTCAATGACCACATTCCAAATATCGAACCCGCACCCTTGTAGAAAGCACTCCATACGGTCTTTCCAAAATGCGTAGTTGTTGGCGTCGAATAGTGGTGGCTTGTTGGTGGAGGCGCCGGTGGTGAGATGAGCATCATATGTAGCCATGGATCTTTCCTCTTTACTTGGAACGAGCTAGCCAAAGAATTTGGCTCTGATACCACTTGTTAGTCTAAGTGGCTACAATAATCTAGAGGGGGGTGAATAGATTATCCCGGTTTTTTCAGATTTTGCCCTCTTTTTCGAAAAACTCAAGCAAAGATGAAATGCTAAGTGCGGAAAGTAAATAGCACACATCTATTTATAGTAGTTCAACCCACCTAGGGCCTAATCTACTACCACCCCAGTATATCCGGGATGGATTTCAAAAGAAAAAAGATTTATTAATTTACCAAAAATTAATACAACACCTTGAGGATTACCACAACCCTCTTACACCACCTTGAGGATTACCACAATCCTCTTACAACACCTTTGAAGATTACCAAAACTTCAAACACCTATCACCTAGATCACCCAAGTGTATTCTTACCACAATGTCTTGTGTTGAATGATGACCAAAATCAAGATTACAACTCAATAAAGATTGATACAATATGAGTACAAGTGTAATCAAGAATTGAAAGTCTAGACCTCAAATTTGTGCAAGTGAAAGTGCTAAGGCTAATACAACAAGATATATGAAAGTGTTTGCTTGATTGCTCTTTGCTTGTGTAGAGTGTTGTATCTTGTTGCTTGAATGAAGCCTCTATTTATAGGAGAGGACTTGGCTTTCATTTCCAGACATTGGATCCTCCTTGGGGAGTGATTTGCTGCAAAAGAAACCATTTAAAATGATCAATATAGCTGTTAGAAATCAATCCCACAAAATAGGGAAAAGCTGTCTAAAAACACAACGGATAGTTTGTTGATAAACATGGGGTTCGACCGTGTCGCAAGCAGAGATAAGATTGAAATTGAATTCTGCGAATTTTTACACAAGGGGGGGAGTCGGAGGGTGCGACCGGTCACCCTTAGTCAGTGACCGGTTGGACTTGAAGAAATTACGAAAAGAAGCTTTGAACCAAGAGGGTCGCCCGAGGTACCTGCTCCAGAGGCGACCGGTCGCCCAGTGGGTCGACCGGTCGCCTCTCCCCTTTTTTTTCTTACGTCCCATTTTTCTGTTTCAAAACTCAACTCAGGTACGGGTTTCCCTATAGGGCGACCGGTCGAGCCTGAAACAAATGTGTTGTCCAATTTTTTATCGAAAATAAACTCCAAGAAATACTCCGAAAAATAGTAAAAACATTTTAAATCGATCGGAAGTATTTAGACAACATTTAGGGACATTGTTTTGGTTTAAAAACTCATTTGAACAAAATCATCAAAATCATGATAAAAACATTTATCTAACAACGCAGACTTTGTAAATTATTTGGTAGCGGGAGTTTTGCCTCCAGATTTATCCTCATATCAAAAAAAGAAATTTCTTCATGATGTCAAATTTTATATGTGGGATGATCATCTGCTCTTTAAAAGGTGTGCGGACATGATCATTAGACGATGTGTACCTCAAGAAGAATGGGAGGGAGTTTTACAACAATGTCATTCCTCACCTTGTGGGGGATACTTTAGTCCAACACGCACTACTACGAAGGTACTACAAAGTGGGTTATATTGGCCTACTTTGTATAATGATTGTTATTTGTATGTGCAACAGTGAGATAGATGTCAGCGGATTGGGAACATATCTAGACGACATGAGATGCCTATGACGAATGTGATGGAAGTGGAATTGTTTGATATGTGGCGAATTGACTTCATGGGTCCCTCTCCATCGTCTTCTGGCCATCAATGCATTTTACTCGCAGTGGAGTATGTGTCCCGATGGGTAAAAGCGATTCCTTCACAGACAAATAATGCAAAAGTAGTAATTCGTTTTACAAAAAAAAAAAAAAAAATATATTCACTCGATTTGGAACCCCGAGAGCTTTGATTAGTGACAGGGGGTCACATTTTGGGAATACGTTGATGAGCAATCTACTCACAAAATACGGTGTTAAGCACAAAGTTGCATTGACATACCATCCGCAACCAAATGGGCATCTTTGAAATAGACAACCGAGAAATTAAGCAAATATTATAAAACATCGTGAACATAAATCACAAAGATTAGTCTATGAGGTTAGATGACGTTGTATGGGCATACCAGACAACTTTCAAACACGCCATTGGGAACATCTCCATATCAGCTTGTGTTCGCAAAATCATGTCACTTACCCGTGGAATTAGAACATAAAGCATTCGGATGGTAAATAAGTTGAATTTTGACTTCAAAGCAGCGGGTGAAGAGAGGCTATTAGACTTAAAACCGGATGGAAGAATTCGAGAGATGAGGCCTATGAGAATTCCCAAATTTACAAAGAGCGTACTAAGAGATGGCATGACAAGATGATCAAGAGACGAGATTTTTCTTGGGTGAACAAGTCCTCTTGTATAATTCACGTCTTAAAATCTTTCCCAAAAACTCAAATCTCGGTGGTCGGGACCGTTCATAATTAAGAAGGTATTATAACCCCCAAAAGCGTAGTGGAATTATTGCACGCGATGGAGAGACATTTTTAGTCAATGGTCAAAGGATTAAACATTACTTCCATAGGAACCAAAAGGAGGAGGTGTCATACATCGTCTGAGGATCCCCGATTGAAACATACAGCGTCAAGCTATAGAGGCGTTAAATTTAGCACTTGTTGGGAGGCAACCCAATGATTTTTTTCTTTTTCCTTATTTTGTTTGATTAATTAGATAGGATCTGACTTGTTTATTTTGATGAAAAAAATGGCTTCAGGTCATGCAAGGGCAGCCCGTGCACATTAGCACGACCTGTGTTCGGGAAAAATTGGAAAAAGTTTATTTGACTTGATGCATGGGCGGCCCGTGCACTTTGGCATGGCCCATACGTCTGTACGAATGAAAGATAAGTTGTTCGACTTGACGCACAGGCAGCCCGTGTGCGAACAACTACGTTTTAAGGCGAAACAGAGGGGTTGTGTTCTTGTGAAACACAAAGTTTGTGCCCTAAGCTCTCTTGCTCTCCACCCCTTCTTTGTTGGACAAAATTCGACCTTTCTAAGTTGATTTTCACTCTAAATCTTTCATCCCACAACACACTCTACAAAAATCACCATTAAAGTTTGTGTTTGAGTTTGAGAATTTTGAAGAGGAACACCTAAGGCTAAATTTCATCCTTGTTGCAAAATCTTGGAGATTTCGGTAAGAATTGCACTCTCTCTTTTGTTTTTATGCATGATACGCATTGGGGATCAAATTTTGGTGCAATATGTGATGGATTTGTCATGGTTTTCTTTGAATATTCTTTGGGACATTATATCAAACACTTGGTATGCATCTTGAAGTGGTGAAAATAGTTTAGATTCTTGATTGTGTTATACTTGGTCATTGATATTTAGAGTATAATTGACAATGATTTCTCCATATTTGTATTGGCATTGAAAAAGTTGGATTATTCCTTAATTTTGGTCTTGTGGAGATGGGAAATTATACTCTTTATGGATAAATTGAACAATAAGCAGTAGTTGACTATTTTTTATAGTTATTAGCCGAGTTTATCCGAATTCTCATATATTGTTTTGCTAGGTACAATCTTGTACGAGTTGAGATGGCAGAGAGAAAAAGACGACAGAGAGAAAGAGCTCAACGAGAATTTGATCCTAATAGTCCCGAAGCATACAGAGTAGAGCTAACAATGGACGAGCATATAGAGGCTTGGAATAGGTTGGTGAATCATCCAATGATCCCAACTCGTTACGCACATGATGAGTGTACTCAAGCACTTGGGATACACGATGACGTTTGGAGAATGTTTGAGAGAGTTGGGTGGACTAGATTCATGAGCGGACAATGGCCCACATACATAAGTCTCACACTGGAATTGTTTTTCACCCTTGAGGTGTTAAGGAACCCCCCTTAGGAGAGCCTTATTTGATCCGATTCAAGCTTGGGAATACGAGGAAACAACTCTCTATTGAAGAACTCGAACAATGTTTTGGAGGGTGTCGGTCAATGGGGCATATATACCACCGGTGGAATATAATCACAGACTTTCTTGAGAGCGCTAGTGGAGATCCCGAAATTGGAATACGGGTATATGAGGCGAGGTCGGCCAAGATATCATGGGTATGAAATATGGTATTTCGATATTTATAGAGAGTTGCATCAGCGTCGATCTTCGCTCGAGAAAACAACGGGGTGATGAGCACCGAAGAGCTATTTCTAATATGGTGTATGTTGTCGAGCATACCATTCAACATTGCGGCATATTTCGTTGACCAACTAGACGCGGTTGCTACTCAGAGATCGAGCAACATCTGTATTGGAGGTATGATTACCCCCATAGTCCGATTCTATAATATCAATGTTCGGAATTTGGACCCGATAGATGGTGAAAGAAAGATCAATATTGCCGTATTGAAGACAATGAGGATCATCACGGAAAATGAATGAGTGTATCTCTTCCAACAAAGAGTGGGCAATCCTTTCCCTTTGCCTAACACTGCTCTCACCACTGTGTATAGTATAGAGGATCGGTCAAACTTTCTATTAACTTCAGATGCTCATGAACAAGCAATACAATGAATGCTCGCAAGAAAAAGGAGAAGAGTAGCCGGGTTTCATCATGAAGAGGAGTTGGTGGAAGAGGAAATGGAGTATGTCGGAAGACCGGAGCCTATACAAAGAAACAAGGATGTTCCGGAGAGTTCACATCGAGGTGTGACTCGTACAAGTCATGGAACAAACGATTGGTTGTTACCCTTAGAGGAGAGAGTCCAACTGCATCACGAGGAGTTCATGGCATTGCGAACAGAACACCAGCAGTGGACCATAACATCTGACAGGCGTCAAGAGGAGCTCCTCAAGATGATGAGGCAAATGACCCAGTTGCATTTATCTCAAGGCCACTATCTACCGCCACCACCTCAGTGAGTTAATGAGTTGTCTCTACATTTCTTTTGCATTGAAATTCTCTCTTTTTCACATGTGCATGATATCATTTCATTCAAATTTGGGGGAGAGATAGTTATTTTAATCTAGAGAGGGTTGTATAGATAATGTTTTTGCATTTCATGTAGTTTTGCATGTAAAGCACTTAGGTTGCATTGTATTAGAAGCATGTTTATAGTTTTAGCACGTTTATTGCTTTCGTAGGTTCTTGTGGAGAGAGTAAATAATGGATTGATGTTATGTGATGTGATTCGAGTGGTTATTTTGCAAATCCTTGTGTTGTTTTGATATGGTGTTGAGTTTGAATTGATTAAGATGATAATTGATGATATTGAGCATGTGGATATTGAAACATGGATTTTATGCTTTGATTTATGGATATGCAAGACTGTGAGCTTTTGAGCCTTTTCGCTTTCATCATATGCGGACTTGTTTTTGTAAAGTGTATCATTCATGTTGTTAAAACTCTAGAACTTGCTTTAGCGTCTTTGTCAAGACCACATGTTGTGTGCAATTTGTGAAAGAGATTTAAGGCCATTTTTATTTTAACTTTTCAAGCCATTAGCCTACCTAATGATATTCAATTCCCTAGTTAACCAATTTGAGCCTATTTCCTTATTTTATTGATAGACACATTATGAGCCTTGACTTTTTATATCTTTTGTCATAAACTTGAGCTTATAGAATTGAGTGAGTTGGCTGAAGGAGGATGGAATCGATAATGTGGATGAATGTGCAAGAGTTGGTTTATGGGAATGAAAAAAAAAAAATGAATGCTCATGAAAGAGTCTAAAAAATATCAAATAAAAAAAAGAAATTCGACTATATAATTGTGTTTGCTATGTGTGAACTCGTAGACTTGATTCATAATATGATTTAGATGAAGTTCGTTGTTGCATAAGAAAAGGCTATGAAGAATTGATGTTAAAAAAAAGGGTGGTTTGAGAAGCTTAGGTTACTATTGAGTTCATTAGTTGGTGTTTCTTATATAGAATTCATTGATTTTACTTAGATTATGCTTACCATTTTATATGGTCAAGTTTGAGTCACTTTATCCATACTTTCCTACCCTAACCAAAGAGCCTTCGTTACAACCAAATCACGAAGTCCTTTTGATTCATAAATTGCATACACTTTGGTGGTGGAGATTTGAAATGACGGCAAGCCTACGGTAGTTCTTCATCATTGAATTGATTTGAGGGTAAATACGTCCTTTACACACTTGAGAAAGAGTATACACTTGACCAGTGAGATTCGTGAATCTAAAGCATTTGCCATGATTATATTAAAACATGTTTTATATTTGAGATTTGAAGCTTGATTGATTCATTACTTGATATCCATGGATAAACCACCTGATTTCTTGGAGATGATGTTATCGACTGCACACGATTCATTCCACCCATACATGCATATTTGACTTGAGTAGTGTTGACCGAGACTGTCAGCAGTTTAAGTTTGGGGGTTTGTTAAGTGTGGTTTTTGTATGTATTTTGGGCATGGTTTTGACTAAAGTGAAATGATATACATGCATTAAATTAGTAATAAGGGTCGTTTCGCGGAAAATAACTATTTT